>JAPPVO010000036.1:14186451-14522997 GCA_030407325.1 Camellia japonica
TCATCTAGTAATACTCTTTCAAATAGATACCTTATAACGAGGTCATCCAACTTTCCCCATGTGGATGTTCAAAACTTCAACTGATGTGAAGTTAGAGGCAATAATAGTGTGATCTCAATCTTTTGGCTTATCGTTTGATCAATGGTCATGTCTAAACTAGCCAGCACGTCATCATGGTTGTTCTAGTCCCATTAATATTTGTTGAATTTTGAACAGGAGAACTATTCCCCACTACTTTGGCTGCGATCAGGTACTTTATCATCTTTTCGTCACGCGCGATATATTCTTTGATACTTTATTCGTGACTAACTGAGAGTCACATAGCACGGATGGAATTTTCCCCCAGTGAGCCCATTATGAGGGCCTCATTCTCCATCATTGTTTGTGGCCGAAAAGTACAACCAGGTAGAGAACTCTAGAACTTCTTCGTCGGGTGTTACCAATATGAATCCTATCCTCATACCTTTGTTGTTGGAGGCTCCATCACATCGCAAGATCCATGGTTCTCTTGATGGATTGCTTTTGACTTTCGCTCCTTCCTTGGGGAGAATTTTGTTACGATATCTGCCAAGATCTGCCCTTTGATGATAGTCTTTGGCTTGAATTGAATGCCATACTGCTTGAGCACATGCCCTATTTTGAGATTCGTCTTGATAAATCTAGCTTGTGAATAATCCTCTTAAGCAGGTGTTTAGTGTAAATGATGGAGTGGGCTAGGAAATAATGCATCAATTTCCAAAAGATGATTATAAGTACCAAGACAAGCTTTACAACGACAAATCCTTGTTTCACATCAAGCAGAGCCTTGCTACGTAAAACAGAGATTGACCTTTTGTTGATTCTCTGATGAGTGCCAAACTTACGGCATAATCAAAGTCAGTTATATAAATGTACAATCTCTCTCCCAGCTTAGGGTCAGTTATAAGGGTGGTTTCACAAATACTTTTTCAACTTTTACAACACTTGGCTACATTCTAGAGTCCATGAGAACTAATCTTTCTTATTTTCGTCAACTGAAAAATGGTCGACAGCAATTTTGAAGATTGGCTAATGAATCTGTTGAGCGCGGATGCCATTCATGTGAGTGTCTGGATTACTTTTACCGACATGGTGTGGTTATGTCAAGTAACGCTTGAATTTGATCGGGACTCTCGCTTCTATCCCTCTTGAATGACTATGTAACTGAAGAATCTCCCCAATCCAACCCAAAGGAAGAATTTGTTGTGTTTAGCTTCATCCTATATTTTTGGAGGGCCCAAATGCTTCTTGGAGATCTGTTAGGTGGCTAAACCCTTTAGGACTATCTGTTGGATGTGTATAATGCCATGCACCGTTTAGTCGACACTTGGTTACTCTTGATCTCCCCAATGCCATCCTATTATGTGAATCGTATAATTTGATCAAAGGTATATGGAACAACTTTCATATTGTGAAGCCATGCCTTCTCATTATTGCATTGTATGGGGAGGGACGTTCACTACCTAACATTCTACTTGTTGAATTACTGTTCCCTCCCTTGCCTAACTAGCAGAAAGATTTTCCCAAAGGCAAAACTGGGTTGGAGTTGAAGCCGTACATTAGTGAATCTACAGGATACAAGTCTGTAGACGTCCCCGAACGCCCCGGGGGTTAAGTCCCGTTCTGTTCGTATTGGGTCACTACAGTTCAGGACTCAAATGTCACGGTTCTTAATCTTGAACCAAAGAGTCCAAATCCGGCAAATCGTTTGAAACATTTTTTTGAAAGAAGTGCCAAACATGGACTGCTTTGCCAGATAACAGAGTCGCCACCTAAATATTTTTTAATGGGAAATTTAGGAAACCCTGACTCGGTGCCAAAGGCCACGTGTCCGTCATCACCAAAGTTGGCTCGGGAACTTGGTACGATTGGGAAGGTCACATCGTGAGCACCCCCGCTCGCCCGGTCAAAGACCGGCCTCTACTAACCATGATATCTAGTTTTGAAAACAATGTGAGTTCTTATTCCGATTATTAGCCTAGGTTCTATGTGATGTTCGCAGCAAATAAGTATAGACTGAGCCGCCTGAATTGGAACAAAACATTTCATGTTTGTTTGTTTGAAAATGGTTTGATGGTGTCTACCCGCAGGTAGGCTAGACGCGGATTTGCCACCCTCAGGTGGGCTTAGAAAACATGATTTTGCCACTATCTAGTGGGCTTAAACAAACAGTCAACGCATTGTCCCAATTCAAATAACTCAACCTCCACCCACAGGCATTCAAGGCAGTTGTATCACATAAGCATTTAGCCTCATGGTAAGCATGCTATTCATGGCAACACTCACACGCATGCAAGGATGCTAAAGCATAAAACTCACCGAGTACTCCAAGCCAAAAACAGAAAACCGATTAAGAATCATGCATGATCCTAAATATACAGAAATGCCTAATGCAACACAGGCAAAAATGCAAACTATAGCAGGCTCGGCTATTCTAAACATGGCATATAGAATGCTCAACTAACACGTATTTAATTTGGAATTGAAATACAAATGCAGTTTGTATGATGCGCCGAGCCCGGTGCGTGCAAGACAGATGAATGATGCAAACATGCTGTCATACTGTATGCTAATCGAAATATGCCCTAATCTACCCATCATAAGCAGGTAAATAAAAGGAAGAAAGACGTGGGGTTGGAAGACATACACACTCACCCACACTTATTACAATTATGCCCTCGCGCAGAGGGTCCGAATAAATAATAATACAGTCCGAAATATACAGTCCGAAATAATATACAGATTCCTAATTAATTAACAAATTAAATTAAGAAAGCTTTAAACTGGCATGCAAGCCAGGGCTGCCTCGCTTCTGATGAATGATGTATGCCGATGCCTTTTGGAATCCACTGGGATGCCCAATTTAGCCTCTGTTTGCAAATGTTTCTTGAAAAGCTGCCAGACTCCGAAAAGTTGCTGATTCCTTATATGCTGCAACAGAGAGCAGGAAAAGGGCATAGCAATGTATTTCACAGATATATGCATGCCTCGATCCTCGTGCCACCAATCACGCATATCGATGCATGATGGCCGAGGAGTCGGATTGCACAACTCAATATTGGGTGCAATGCAGATGAAGGCTACAACAAAACCTAACTCCATCATAGGTAATCCGGAGTTTCGGTGACTGGGGAATTGAGACCCGTTCCGTCACTTGGAGTACGAAACGTGCCTCGTTTCCCGTGCCCGGGCTAACTCCTATCCCGAACACGATGCAATATGCATGGTATGCATGAAATGCAGCTAATATGCAATCCTAACATACACAATGCTATGAAAATGAGATGCCTCGAAATGCGTGCACACGGGCACGCAAACCGAGGAAATGATTCTAAAGCATAAAATGGCATAAGCAATGCAATTGACTTACACTAACACGAGTGGACCTCACCACACTCACATAAGAGGCCGTCGGATAAAAATGAAGTGCCTCGAAATGCGTGCCCACGGGCGCGCAAACCGAGGCGATGCATACGGAATGCAAAATGACATGGAAATGATATATATAAGGCTTAAATGAATGCCGAAGTGCGTGCCCACGGCACGCAAACCGAGAGAATGGCATACGGAATGCAATGATGCGAAGATGGCATACAGAATGCAAATGGACTTATACCAACATGAGAGAGCCTCACCACACTCACATAAGAGGCCGATGGATAAAAATGAAGTGCCTCGAAATGCGTGCCCACGGCGCGCAAACCGAGGCGATGCATACGGAATGCAAATGACATGGAAAATGCAAATTGGGCTTACATTAACATGAGAGGGCCTCAGCCGCACTCACATAAGCTGCCTAGAGACAAAAATGAAGTGCCTCGAAATGCGTGCACACGGGCACGCAAACCGAGGCATGGCCCTAAGGCACAGAAATGACATGTGAATGAGATGTGACATATGGCATATGGAAAATGCCGATTTCAGCAGCTAAAATGATGCACAATAGCCCCCGAATTATGACAAAATTAAACCCGATGCCCGAAATGCAATGTTATGCACCCGAAATGGCCTACAACTATGCCAACATGCACAATATAGACATAACATGTAAAACAGTAGCAAGGCAGCCCCTAAACTAGCATTTTTTCAGTACAAAACATGACCAAACACAACTACAAGTATGGTAAAGATAGCTTGCAAAAATGGGGGAAAAGAGGAGAATTACAAAGCAAGTGTATTACAATGCTCAAACTGAAAAATACAGTTCTAAAAAATTAAAGAGGGACCAAAAATATGCACATTTACAAGAGATAACATCCCCCAATTCAGTATGTAGATATGCTAAACATAGCATGCAAAATAATGAGCCAACGAAGGCTATAACATGAGGTACCACAATCATACACCAAAAAACTTTGTACCCTTGACAAAACATGAATAATGGGTCATTTTAAGACACTTTCTAAGCCTGATGAAGGCTCAAATCAGAAGCCAAGAAAGCCTAACAAAGCATGCAATTTTACGGAATCAAAGAGGACATTACATGAAGTACCAAAAGCATGCACCAAATGGCCTAAGACCCTTAACAAACATCATGATAAGGCCAAAACAAGGCTCTTTCCAAGCCTGATGAAGGCTGAAATCAGAAGCCAATAAGCTTAAGAGGCATGCAAAGTGGGGTCAAAAGAGATATAAAGGCAAGTGTAGCATGGAGACCCCAAACCAAGTTGATCCATTCTAAAATAATGTAGAGGGACACAAAACAAGCTCAATCTCAGTTTGTAGCATGCTCCAAAATAATTTATATAAGCTAAAAATAGCATGCAAGTTTACGGTAAATTGGAGGATTTGTGAAGCAAGTGTATGTAGAAGCACCAAACATGGTTGAGCCCTTCTTCAATATTGAAGAGGGGCTCAAATAGGCCCACTCACAGTATATTGCATGCTCGAAAACAGATAACTCAAAAGCCAAACAAAGCATGCAAAATATTGGCATAAAGAGGGTATTGAAGGAAGAGCATGATAGAGATACCAAACAGGTTGAGCCCTTCTACAATGTTGTAGAGAGGCTCAAAATAAGCACAAAATCAGTAGGGGTCAGAGCCCAAAACTAAGAGCAAGTAGGGTAAAGAATTGATCCAAGAAAATGCTAGAAAAAAAGATTAGAGGCTTACCCTTGGAGACAAGCCTTTTGTGACTTCTTGGCTTCAATTTGTTGATCCTTAGCCCTTGAAAAACACTCCTTTGCTGCTGGAATGGAGGTGGTGATGGTGAGGCTTAGGGTTGATGAAGGAATGGCCTAGGGGCTTCAAGGTTTTTTAGGGTTTTTTGTTTGGAAATGGGAGCTTTTGGAGAGAGGCTTTTGAGATCAAATCTTCCAACCCTAGGGAAGGAGCTGTCCAGCCCCTTAAATAGGCAAGAAAGGGTGTAAAAGGGGAGGGAAATGCATCCAAGCTTTCCCTCCCAAATATCCCCCGGAGGGGTGAGATATTTCAAAAAGCAGCTGGACAGCTGTAAAGAGGTGAAAAGCAGAAAGCTGGCCGGCCAGGTAACTTTCTTGAAGGTGGCCGGCCGGCCACCCCAACTGGTCGGCCAGCCACTCCCCTGGCCGGCCGGCCATGGCAAAAAATGGAACAAAAAAATTTCTGGCCGACCACCACTGTTTAGGGTCCTCCCAGGTGTGTAGAACAAGGCCCCAAGGTTGGAATTTGACAACTCTGAAGCAGGAGTCACAACATAGAACTTGAAGGAGAGGCTCAAAAATGAAAACACAAATACTGGCCGACCACCACTTTTTGGTGTCCTCCCAGGTGCCCTCATCACAGATATGTGGTTGTGGTTGGAAGAAAATGGGCCTAGGGTGTTTTAACATTAGCCCGGAAGTAAGCAAAACGGGCGCCGGAAGAGCATAACTGGTTATCTGGGATAATTGCTGGCCTCCCACCCTCCAGTGATCTTCCTGGTGCTAAAACAGAGGTACCTGCCAAAATTGAACAAAAACTAATGCAAAATGAATGCTCGGGCCCAAACCGCACAGTTCGGGGTCCGAAAACCGGCCGTTAAGCACCGAAAGTGGTGTTCGGCCACGAAGTGGGTATCTAAGACCCCAGTGTCCCTCGGTATGACAAAACAGAGGTACCTACCAAAAACCGGAGAAATCGGAGATGGTCGGGCGGTCCCGAACCGAGGCACACGGCCTGACGGCTCCGAAAACCGGAACCGGGCTCCGAAATGGCAAAATGGCCTACGGCCACGAAATGTAGCCCACGGCCACCGAGAAATAGTCTACAGGACTACTCCCTTCCCTCAGGAAAGAAAACAGAGAAAACCGAGTCTGGTTCGCAAAACCGAGACAAGGCACAGAAGAGGATTCGGAAGTTCGGAGGCAGGGCGCACGGCGCGACTTTGAGACTTCTGACGAGCACAGTATGCAACATCACACCGAGCGCTCAATCGGTGACGTCTGAGTCTTAAGGTCGGTCAAAAATGGGGTGTCTACAGTTGCCCCTCTTTGACAGAACTCGAAGTCATAACAATGACGGGAGTGAATGTCAAAGCCCAGAGACGACCCATTTTTGACAAGGCCGAAGACTTAGACAATCATACAAGATGAATAGAAATGTGTGCCCGCAGGCGTGCCTTTAGGCAGAGGGGGCAAATGCAAGTGATAGGCACGGAGCCAGGTGATCATGCAAGTGCAGCAAGCTGTAATGAAGCAAGTATTGACAAATAGATGCAACAGTTTTAAGCAAGAATGCAAAGCAACAACTACATTTCATGCAGTTAAGAGTGCGGAGAATTATTCAATTCTCGTCGCGTCTCACACGGAGAATACGATACCTGCGCGATTCGTCTGGTCGCACCAGCCTCAAATGAACCGTACATACAATCTCGTGCCTGCAAAATAGAGAATTCAACAAGAACAATATGCCAACAACATATATTCAATGTAATTCCTGAGGTTCTGAAAGTTTGACACCACACAGTGTCGGCGGGTGAACACATCGCAATGCGAGGAAAGATAATGCGTGACAACGCATGCTCAAGCATAGAAGTATGGTACACCAAAAGATCATGCATGACAATGCAAAATGTTGATTAGAATGCAAGTTATACGCACAACAATGCAAAATGAGCACGAATCGGGGTGCCCGTCGGTTGCGAAATAATGAGCAAGAAAACGCGCATTTCGGCAAAGGCAACTCAATCACGGCCTCGGTTTCACCTCTCGGAGAGGTTACAATATGTTCAAAAAATACACCTTGATTTTGATGAATAATGATGAGACACATATCAGAAATTGCAGCTAAAGTTCCAACGGAGCAATTTCGCGCCAGGAAGTGCACTTTTCTCGAACTTTTTCAGGTCCGGGAACTCCGATTTTTCTCAAAATTTGCAGAGAGGTAGGGGAGGGGGTGGGGACCATGGTCGGCCAGCCCATTTTCCTAGGAGAGGCCATCGGCCAGGGGGGAAAAAGTAAATGGCCGGCCAGCCAGGAAAGGTGGCCGGCCGGCCACCTGCCAAAAGCAGGGGCATTTTGGTCATTTCGGCAATTTCTATATATATGCTTGCCCATTGCCTCCGAAATCACACCCCCAAGTGTGAAATTCTCTCCTCTTGCTTCCCAAGCCATTCTCTCTTTCAGATCTGCATTTTATACACGCCCCTCGCCCCTCGCCTTCCACGCAAGTTGTTTTCGCGAAATCGTTCAGATTTAAGCACTTTGAGCCGACTAAAATTTGATTTCGGAGCTTCTCTTCTCATTTTCACCACCTGAGGTAAGTTTGTCTCATATTTGGAATATTTTCTCGGAGTTGACTTTTGTTGACTTTTTATTTCTCGGAGTTGACTTGTTGACTTTTCCAATTTTGGCTCATTTTTACTCATTTTTGCTCCTTTTTGCAGATTTCTCGAAATGGCAGGCCATTTCCCTTACGGCGGAGGTCCTCCAGGCGCCGGAGAATGACTTTGACATTATGGCATTGCCCCCGAGGGTCCGGCCTTTCATTCCCGATCGATACGCTCCAGCGGTACATAGGCTTCCGCGAGCCGTTTTCCGTCACTTCACCGAGTTCAACGATCGGGTACCCGGGGATCTTCTTTTGCGAGAGCCGGAGCAGCACCTCTCTCACGAGGCACGAGAGGTATTTTACTTCATTCTCTGTGATTTTTCGTGCATTTTGTACCTTTGCCATGCTTAGACACACAGTTATAGCTTATGACATAGTACTTTGTTTGCACTCTGAACACGTAGTTAAAACACTTGAATTGTTTGCACTCTGACACACACGCCGGCTTTGACTGATTGACTGTGAACACGCGACTCACGCGGCTCATACACTGACTTATCGAACACACAGCCGAACCTGAAGGTAACACACGCACACACTGACTATAGTAGAACACACAGTCCCAAACTCTGATTTCTGAACACACAGTCCAAATTGATGATGAACACACAGCCCACACTGATTAGGATTGAACATACAGGCCCAGAACATAGATTTACTGAACACGCAGCCCAGATAGAAATAAAGTGAACACGCAGCCCAAAACACTGATTTACTGAATACGCAGCCCAGATAGAAATAAAGCGAACACGCAGCCCACTGATTAGGATTGAACACGTAGCCCAAAACACTGATTTACTGAACACGCAGCCCAGATTTAGTGAACACGCAGCCCACAGCTTTTTCTGAAATTTGAACACGCAGCCCAAATACCAAATTTACTGAACACGCAGCCCAGATAGAATAAAGCGAACACGCAGCCCACTGATTAATGATTTGAACACGCAGCCCAAAACACTGACTTACTGAACACGCAGCCCAGATTTAGATTAAAGTGAACACGCAGCCACTGATTAGGATTGAACACACAGCCCAAAACTCTGGTTTACTGAACACGCAGCCCAGATTTAGTTGACACGCAGCCCACCGTTTAAGAATAGAACACAGTCCCAAACTCTGATTTACTGAACACACAGCCCAGATTTGACGTGAACACACAGCCCACTGATTAAGAGTAGAACGCGCAGTCCCAAACTCTGATTTACTGAACACACAGCCCAGATTTGACGTGAACACACAGCCCACTGATTAAGAGTAAACGCACAGTCCCAAACTCTGATTTACTGACACACAGCCCCAGATGTAGTGAACACGCAGCCCACTGATTAAGAGTAGAAACACGCAGTCCCAAACTCTGATTTACTGAACACACAGCCCAGATTTGACGTGAACCACAGCCCAGTGATTAAGAGTAGAACACACAGTCCCAAACTCTGATTTACTGAACACACAGCCCAGATTTAGTGAACACGCAGCCCACTGATTTTTTCTGAAATTGAACACGCAGCCCAGGTTTAGTGAACATGCAGCCCACTGATTTTTCTGAAATTTGAACACGCAGCCCAGATTTAGTGAACACGCAGCCCACTGATTTTTCTGAAATTTGAACACGCAGCCCAGATTTAGTGAACACGCAGCCCATTTCTGAAATTTGAATACGCAGCCCAATTTAGTGAACACGCAGCCCACTGATTTTTCTGATTTGAACACGCAGCCATTTTAGTGAACACGCAGCTCATTTTCACTTCATTTGCACACAGCTCATTCACTTCATTTGCACACAGCTCATTCACTTCATTTGCTGATACATGCATTCATTAAATGCAGGCTGGCTCTCGCACAGTACGAGGTATGGCTCCACTGCCGCGAGGGAGTGGTATGCTGAGCTTCCGGAAGCTGTCCGGACTTGGTTGACTTTGCAGGATTCGGACCATTCTGCAGGGGGTTATCTCACTGTCTTATCAGTAGGACATTGTTTGCTGCTCTGGCGGAGAGATGGTGGGACACCACCAATTCTTTCCATTTCTCTGCCACCGGGGATATGACTATGACCCCACTGGACTTCGCTGTACTCACCGGCCTAGACGTAGGCGGTGGACCCATTCCCTACGACGAGGATATGAGTGAGTGGGAGGCTGCTTGGATTCATCTATTGGGGGCTCGCCCACCTGTAGACAGAGGTACCGGAGAGTCGGTATACTTGGTTCTCTTCCCATTTCCGGCGGCCACAGATGGAGCCTGAGTCTCCCGAGGAGGTCGAGCAGTATACCCGTGGTTTCCTCATGTTCCTCTTTGGCACCACTCTGTTTGCCGATAGAGGGAACATGGTCGGGTTGTATCTACTGAGTGCTCTGGTAGACCTATCACAGGTCGGTCAGTATGATTGGGGCGGCGCTGCCTGGCTACCCTTTATTGTTATATGAGTGCAGTCTCTCGTGGGCGGGGGACTTACTCGGCGGCTACTGGAGAGCCTGGGAGGTACATTCTGTCCTCTTGATTTACATTTTGCTCCTCATTACTTATTCACTGCACACACGGCGCACTTTGCATTCTGTATTCTGCCTTTAGCACTTTGTATTCACATTCCGCACTGCTTTTCTCAGCTATGGGTATATGCATATTTCCCCACATTAGCCCCGGAGATGGAGGTGGCAGGACCTCCTATGACTCCGTTTTCATTGATGTTTGAGGGCGAGCACCTATCGAGGCCTCGAGAGACTCTCTTCTCTCTGCGACAGTACTTCGACACCGTGCGCGACAGAGGTATTTCAGAACTCTCAGTCCTTTCATTTTCATCTTTGATCTGCTTTGTATTTCTTGATTTCTGATTGATTTGTACACTGGTTATCCGCAGATCACCTGGCAGCCCTGGGCAGTCTTTGGCGACGATCTCGAGAATCAGTACCCCGGAGGGTCGACTAGTTCCCAGTATAGGTTCCTGCTCGAGGGACCAGTCGGCAGGGCTTGGTTCCTGGGGGAACGCTTTCAGCGTCAGGTGTGGGGGTATGATTCTCAGGACCCTCCTGCTGTGCCTCCACCCACTATGCGGACTGCCGACAGGCTATCTACTGAGGAGGTCACTAGGGACATGCAGGGCACCGATGCTTTATCATCTCATTGAGGGGAACTACGCCACCTATCGCCGCATATATCTGATGTCCCCCTTGACGGGAGTACGGGCTCCACCACTGAGGCCCACTGGCGCACCATCTTCGAGTCGTGCCCGTGCTGCAGACATCCCCTTCTAGCAGGGCTGGTGCATCTAGAGGTAGCAGTTCGATTCCTCCGATCCCTCCGACTCTCGATCATCCTGGATGGCCAGATATGCCGACTGAGTTGACGAGTTGGCAGTATGGGACTACTTCTCCGATTCCGATCCCTATGGAGCCTCCGATGCCTGGTCACAGATATGTCAGTGATCCTGACTCACCACCGGTATGTTCTACCATTTTTCATTTATCACACAGACATTTTGGCAGTTGCTTATTTATTGATGAGTTGAGCTTGTGTCTGCAGCCACCTCGGGAGTACATAGACCAGATGCTCGGGGTGGTGGCCTCACTTGAGGGGATGGTCCTGCGTAGAGAGGCACAGATGTCCATCATGGGCTTCCAGGTACCCTTCATCTCTCTTGCATTTATCATATTTCTGTTAACATGCTGGTTTTGAGCATTCTGCTGCACTGATAGGCTGTGTAGAACACATCTGGCACACACCCCACTCACATACTGTACTTGCACCTGCTTTTTATGTTTGAACTGATGTATTGCACTTTTCATTTTCAGATGCCTCCCGTATATGCTCCGTCACGGGCGGGCCACCGGGCCTTCTCAGAGAGGTCGAGGTGCTAGACCTACTCGAGGTACTGGGCCGCGAGGAGCTGGGCCATCCAGGCCTTACCGAGGAGCTCGAGGAGTCGTCACGCAGACGCAGGGCACCCATTGTCGAGGATGAGGAGGAGGAGGTCGCAGACCGTGTGTCAGAGACATCTCCTGGGGAGGGAGGCTCCGGTCTTGGTTCCGGGAGCGGAGGCGAGGCTGAGGGGGATCCGGAGGATGACAGCTCTGATCCGGATGGTGATGATGGTGCAGAGGTTATCCCACAGAAGAGGATGAGAGGGCCTCCTCCTTCCCGTTCCCGAGGATACTGATGTTATTTCCTGCTTTATTTTACTTTTTAGCTAGTAGTTTGTAGCACTTTGCACATTGTTAGGCAGTTTTCTTTTCTGTAAAACTTGTACCTTTATTTGTTGTAAAACATGATGGAATGAAACAGCTTTTGAAAAGATGTTTGTATTTGAAATTCTTAGCATCGCATCGCATCATTTTGCACAAAATGGAATTGAATGAAATGTGCTTTGTATATTACCGGTCAGGTAATGAACCGACGCAACAAATTAAAACAAACACTCACTAAGAAATAACAGAATCTTAGCAAGTTTACAACTCGATAAGCAAAGTACAACAATGTTAACGACTCAATAAACAAGACTCGACAAAATTGTGTAAACAAAAGGTAGCAATTCAAAATAAAATGCGACAGCTCGACAAAACTTACAACTCGATAAACAAAACAACAACTCGATAAGCAAAAACACAACAAAGTACTTCGGACGGACGATCTGGATGATGGAACGTATCCGAACTGAGAAACGGAGGTCTTCGACATCCCCATGCCTAGAAATGCTCAAACTTCTTCCGGAGGGCAAAACAGGACCGATGCATGGCCGAACATTTTACATTTGGAGACTAGGGGGGGGCCGGCCATGTTTTGAATCAAAGGTGGCCGGCCTACTAGAATAGGTGGCCGGCCGGCCACCTCTCCCCACACCTCCAGAATTTTGACAAGTGTCCCTTGAATAGTGTTTCACCCTCCTATAAAAGCCCCATCCTTGGAACTTATTCATTTCATCATCGTTTCTCACAAAAATGGAGGCATTCCTTGTAGAAAATCTCACATCTTGGATTTCCTCTTTAAATGGCTCGGAGAAGTTGAATTTCCGGGGTTTCGGCTTGAATGCACTATTCACGTTGCGCCGGACTCCGCTACATCTTCCTTTCCTCCATGCCGCGGCGAGGTTTTGGAACCCGGTGACGCATGTCTTTAGCTTTGGAGGGCAAGAGGTATGTCCTACTTTTGAAGATTTTCAAGCCTTGATGGAATCCGAGCGAGGCGAGGAAATCTTGCCCCAGCTCAATTTTGGCTATGCCCAGGCCTTAGGACGGATGTGCGGACTCAGCGCGCATGATGCTCGATCCTGATTGGTAACGGAATGTTGGATATCCCAAGCTTGGTTTACCGATTCTCTGATGCTGGTGACCGCGGCGACCATCATTGGCAAGGCTTCCGGCAGCACGCCCTCTGCTTGTGCCTACTATCTCACTTTCTGTTTGTCTCGGGCTCCGGAGGCTAGCGTCCGTTTGATTGAAGTCGCCCAGGTTTGAAAGAGGGAAAGAGTTGCATTGCCATGACTCTGGCCGAGACATTGATGGGTCTGGATGCCTTCTACCGTGGGGAAACCAGGTTTGCAGGGAGTCCACTACTGCTGCAGGTAATGTTTCCCACCCGATCTCACATGTATTTGCTCACATCACTCGGCCCTCGGGCTCGATTTTTCTCACAAAACCCTTTTCTTACTTTTCTCTCATCGCACGTCTCTCTATTCTTTATTCTCTCATTTTTCATCCCTCCCCAGATATGGTTGATGGATAAATTGCAAGTTGTGGACTCTTGCCCTGCATACTCAGCTCGCGGCTACTTCTTTCGGCAACGCCTAGTCAATGCCCCTGATGAGAGCTGGTGGTTTGAATGGATGTGCAATTTGTCAGCCGAACGCATTGCTTGGCGCTGCCCTTGGCTCAATCTCCCGGCGATGAGCTACAGCATGTCTCGGCAGGTTGGGATTCGACTGATAGGCTTGACTCACTGTGTGTTCTATTTCCCATTCCGCATTCTGCGCCAGTTCGGCCACGATCAACTTGCCCACCAGAGGGGATAGAGTATCCGGCTACATTTCCAGTTCGAGGCGCACAGCTGGCTCGGCAGGCCACAGCGTGGAGAGTTAGAGAACTGCTGGCCCCTGCTCCCACTTTTAGTTGCACTTTGTCTGACGAGCTGGGATTGGCTCAACGAAGAAGCACAGGTTGGGCCCAGGTCGGCATCAGAGGCTTCAACTAGCTCTGGAAGGGGCGCAGGGACACTGACTTGACTATGCCCCGATTTATTGCTTTATAGTACTTTCAAGTTTTCTTCCTGAGTGTAATAAAAAGCAACTTCAATTGTATGCAAGAGCAAGTGAACTCTGTTTTGAAATCAATGAAATTGAAGGTTGTGGTACTGAAAATTCTCCGTTTTGGTCCAAAAATGGTCTTAGTTGTAAAAAGATTAATTTGAACAAAGTCAACTTTTATTAAAACTTTTCAAAACTATTTTCGATATGGATCAGAACTGGACACGCCTGAGATCTGTCACTGAGATGCACAACCCCATCCTAGCAACTGGAAAGTTGCCCCTAGTTTGAATGACCGCAGCACTTCATTGCAACGGAAAGTTGCCCCTAGTCTGAATAGCACTGTACCGGAGATCACGATAAATGCTGATGAATAGAGATGACTGAGATGATCAAATGGACAAAGTTGATCGGGGAAAAGATTGTGGCTGAACTTCAAGACGAAGTTGCCTACGTATCCCAAAGATGGGAATCAAGCCTTACGTAGTTCAGGCTCAGGTTCGCTCGGGTATTTTCACTCTCCTTTTGCGCTCTAACTTTTGCCAAGGCCGCCCTTTGCGGGTTTTCAACCTTGCGAGCTCAGTTTTTATAATTTCAAATTTTCTATGCTCTGATTTTGCCTAGGTCGCCCTTTCGGGTTTTCGGCCTAGCGAGCCTCTCAGGGTAGTATTTCTTCAACTTGTCCATGTTGATCGGTTGGGAAAACTCTAAGCCATCTAGATCCATCAGAACCACAGCTCCACCAGACCAGATTGACTTGATGATGTAGGGACCAGTCCAATTAGGTCTGAACTTGCCCCTTGGGTCGTGGATGGGAGCTCGGTTGTCTTTGAGCACCAAATCTCCTTCTTTCAAATTCCTGGACTTAACCTTCTTGTTAAAAGCCCGGGCGATTCTACGTTGATAACTTTGGACGTGGTACAGTGCTTTCAACCTTCTTTCATCGACATGAGTTCCTCAAATCTGCTCTGTTGCCAGTCTGCCTCGGCTATTTGACACTCGGCCAATACTCGTAATGACGGAACCTCAATCTCAATAGGTAGAACGGCCTCCATCCCATAAACCAAGAATACGGAGTCGCCCCAGTAGAAGTTCTGATTGAAGTCCTGTAGCCCCACAGAGCAAACGGCAGCTTATCTGGCCAGTCCCGGTAGGTTTCCACCATCTTCTGTAGTATGCGCTTGATTCTTGTTGGCGGCCTCAACTGCTCCGTTGGTTTGCGGCCGATAGGTAGACTTATGAAAAGCCACATTGTATTTCTCCAACAACAATCACCTCTTCTTGAAGTGGGAACCATTGTCTGAAACGATTTCATTTGGGACTCCGTAGCGACAGATGATGTTGTTTCTGATAAATTTGCTACATGCGAAGCCTTCAACACCGCATAAGATTGGGCCTCAACCCACTTTGTGAAGTAATCTATCGCTACCAAGATGAACTCATGCCCATTCGACCCCTTCGGCGTAACTGCTCCGATTACATCAATTCCCCAGACTGAAAACGGCCATGGCGAAGTCATGTTGTACAGCTTTGACGGCGGATGTTCATGCGATTTGCATGAATTTGACATTTGGCATCGCCGGACGAAACTAATACAATCCTCCTCCATGGTGGACCAATAATAACCCTGTCTAGGATCTTCCGTGCCAACATTACCCCATTCATGTGTGCACCACATTCACCCGTGGATGGCTTCCATCAGACGCTTTGACTCTTCGGCATCAACACACAGTTTATGCATTCCCAGATGACCCCGTTTATACAGTTTACCCCGCAGATGATGAACTGAACTGCCATTCTTCTGATTGCCCTCTTGTCTTTGGCATTCACCCCTGACGGGTATGCTTCTTTTTCTAAGAAGTTCCAGATGTCGTAATACCAGGGGTGTTCGTCCTGAACTTCATCTATGGCTGCAATCGACTCATAGGCAGGTGCAAATTTCTGGTCATGATGACTGGACGCATCCGGACTCCACACGGGATGTCTATCATAGATGATAGAGTTGCTAAAGCGTCTGCGAACTTGTTGTTCTCTCTTAGTAGATGAGTAAAACTTAGCTTCTCAAACCGAGGAATCAGCAAATCCAAGGTCTGGTGATACATCATCATCTTTCCTCTTTTCTTTCCAGTCTCCTTTAGCTTGAGACACAACAAGGTTCGAGTCCCCAATGACGTCCAACCGTCTTGCCCCTAGTTCCAGGGCTGCTTCTAAACCAGCAATGCACGCCTCGTATTCTGCTTCGTTGTTCGAGACTTTGAATCGGAGTTTGAAGGCTAGAGGGATACGGGAATCATCGGGTGCTATCAGCAACACTCCTATCCCATACCCATGTTGATTTGACGCTCCGTCAAAGTACATCGTCCAAGTTCATCGTCGATGCAGAATTGATTCATCTGGGAACAGGTACTCAACTGCTTCATCCCCCTCAACCGGGTGGTCGGCAAGGAACTCTGCCACTGCTCTTCCTTTCACTGACTTGCGTCACGTATGTGAGATCAAATTCGGAGAGCAACAGCAACCAACGAGCTAGCCTACCCGTAAGCGCTGGTTTCTCGAAAGATATTTGATGGGATCAAGTCGTGAAACCAACATTACAGAGTGAGCTAACAGGTAGTGCCGCAGCTTCCTGGTAGCCCATACCAGAGCTAAGCAAGCCTTTTCCAGCGGTGTATACCGGGTTTCATACTCCAGCATCTTCTTGCTGAGATAGTAGATGGCTCTTCCACCTTGTCTTCTGATTCTTGTGCAAGCATGCAGCCCATTGTAGTTTCAGTCACTGACAGATACAAAATCGGTTTCCCTGGTTCTGGTGCGACAAACGGGTGGGTTCTGTAGATATTCTTTAATCTGTTCAAATGCAGCTTGACATCGGCCGTCCCATTGGAACTTCTTTCCTTTCTTCAGGAGACCAAAAAGTGGTTCACAAGTCAAGGTTAATTTTGAGATAAACCGTCTTATGAATTGCACTTTACCCAGAAAGCCTCGCACCTCCTTTTCAGTCCTTGGTGGTGGCATTTCTAAGATGGCCTTGATTTTGGAAGGATCGACCTCGATGCCTCTTTGTGTAATCAGAAACCCCAGCATTTTTCCCGCTGTAACACCAAACGTACATTTCTGAGGGTTTAGCCGCAACCGGAATTCCCTGATCCTTTGGAAAAACTTGTGCAAGGCGGTGTAGTGGCCCTCTCTTTCCTTGGACTTGACAATCATGTCGTCCACGTACACCTCAACCTCTTTGTGGATCATATCATGTAGTATTGTGGTCGCGGCCCGTTGATAAGTAGCTCCAGCGTTCTTCAACCCAAACGGCATTACCCGGTAGCAGTATGTCCCCCACGGGGTGGTGAATGCAGTCTTTTCTCTGTCTTCGGTGCCATCACTATCTGGTTGTATCCTGAGAAGCCATCCATGAATGAGAGCAATGCATGCCCTGCTGTGAAGTCTACCAACTCATCGATGTGCGGTAAGGGAAAGTCGTCCTTCGGACTAGCTTTGTTCAAATCCCTGAAGTCTACACACACCCGGATCCTGCCATCTTTCTTCGGCACCGGAACAATGTTGGCCAACCAAGTCGGATACTCTGATACCAGCAGGAAGCCTGCGTCAATTTGCTTGGTGACCTCTTCTTTAATCTTGAGAGCCCAATCCGGGCGGATCCTTCTGAGTTTCTGCTTGACAGGTCGGGCCTCGGGGTCAAGGGGGATCCGATGCTGTACAATCTCAGGATCGATTCCAGGCATGTCTTCGTAGGACCACGCGAAAACATCTTTGAAATCTTTTAATAAAGCGACTAAGCGCTCGCGTTCCTCAGAAGACAACGTGGACCCGATCTGGACCAGCCGCGGGTCCTCCTCAGTACCAATGTTCACGGAAATGATTTCATCCATTAATGGCTTAACAAATCTCTCTTGCTCTTGCTCAATTAAACGTTGTAAAACCGGAGGAACTTCGTCCTCGTCGTTTTGATCAAAATTTTGAAAGTCTGAATTAATGCAATAAATTAAGGGCACAGAAAATACTCGGAAACCACATATCATTCTCATTAAGTCACATCCAAATCGTCCAATTCTTCTGTTACAACAGACTCAAAAGAAAAGGAAAAAGACGACCTGGACAGGACTGTGGCATCCGGGTTAACATCCCCAGGAGTACCAGACTCAGACTCAGTCGAGCTGGAACCTGATTCCGACTCACAGGACTCGGTGGAATCAGATTCCGGCTCACTACCTGACCCGGAACTGCTGGACAAAAATCCCTCCTCGTACTGCCAAGTGAGAGAGGGTGCGATTGATGCATCCAAGATAGCTGCTGGTCGGCTCGCAGCCGTTTCATCCCAATCATGGAAACCTCGAAGTTATCCCCCAAGCACTCTTGGTCGATCGGAGGATCAGAGAGGAGACATGCCAGTGCTACCCCCATTTCAAAATCTGTGCCCTCAGGATCCCCTGCTTTATTCTGCTCAACCTCAGTTGTTGGGTCTGTCTGCTCTGTGGCAACGTCATCCCCGGATAGTTGCAAATCGAAAGATTTCGAAGCCTGGTACGCGCTTCCTCTCCGCGTTTATCCACGGCTCTGGGAAGCCGCAAAATGGAAAATCTTCCCCCTCCCGGACAAAGCGTCCGTTCAGGGTACCCTGAATGGGCCTGTGCATTAAGTCAAACGGCTTCCCAGCCTGCTTCGCTCTGGCTCTGCCGGCCATTTCCTTTCCTTTCCTCACCCAGTCTTCTTTGGTGGGCAGATAACCCAGTCCAAAGGTATGCGGATTGTGTGGCACTTCGGCCAACGCTGCGACTCCTTTCCTGCCGCTTCTTCCTAATCCCATCCCGGGAATATGTTGTAGCTTGTTCATGAGGTAGACTGATTGGGCACTGACGTACACCTTCATTCACAGCCATAATGTTCTGTACTACCCGGGCCTCGGCCAAAGTGAATCCTGATAAGAAGACATCTTCTGTGCCATGCTCAATTCCAGGACCGGCGTAGATACCTCCGGAGGGGGATGGATTGACGAGTTCCCAAATACAGTGGCTACTCCCTTTCCATAGGGGTATTTCACCATCTGATGTAGAGTTGAGGAGACTGCCTTTACTTGGTGCAGCCACGGCCGCCCCAAGAGTAAGTTGAAGGTTGCGGGAACGTCCAAGACGTGAAATTCGACGTCGTGTTGTCCTGGACCAACCTTGGTTTGAATCTTGACAATCCCCATCACTTCCCTACTCGTATTGTCATAAGCCTTGATCACCTGAGTTGTTGGCGTGAAGTCCGCGGGCTTTAACCCGATTGCATATGCCGTTCTGACTGGGCAGACATTAATAGCAGATCCGGTATCAACAAGTACCACCGGTATCCACTTGTCTCTACACTCAACAGAGATGTAGAGAGGTTTGTTATGGTTCACGCCCTCAGGCGGCAATTCCTTATCTGAGAAGGTTAATGCCGGGGAACCCCCTCCCGGAAAGACCAGGCCGACCAGCTGCTCTGGTGTAGTATCGATGGAAAGTTTGGCTTTGTCCATAGCAGAGAGGACAGCCTGTCTGTGTACCCTTGAAGCCATAAGCAGTCCCCAGATGGAGATGTCTGCTTGTATTTTCTTTAACTGTCTCAGTACAGCCTCTTCTTCAATTTGCTTCTCTCTCTGTTTCTCTGCCTCTTTATCTTTTCCAGATGCCTCGGGTTGGTCAAGGTGTGGGGGTTTGAAGTACCGCCCGCTCCTGGTCATGTGGTCCACCTCATCGAGGTACCAAGTGTCATCTGGTTGAGCACCTGCCCAATCTTCATCCGTATGGGCAAGACATAAGTCGTCGTCTTCCCACCACATCCCACTGGCATTCAACAAACACCTATCTGGTTCAGGCATGTTTGCACTCTCAGCATTTTCCTCCACATGCTCACAGCATGTCTTCTCGTGCTTGCAGCATTTCTCATGGTTCTTGGCTTTTCGGGCTCTCTCAGAATCCCATTTCTTTTCTCGTTCTTCCAGTGTCAATTGTTCGGTTTTCAAAATGTCTTGCTCCTGAGCGAAATTCTTCGTACCGGCGCTCTCCGGCAATTCAATCTGACTCTCGGCCCTTCCGGCCATTATTGATACCTCTGCCCCTGCCGGGCCTTGCTCTGATTGAAATTCCACGATGTCTGGCTGATCATCTAACCACCCAGTAACTTCCGCTGACTCCCCGTATTCAAACCAGTTGATAGTTGCATCCGCTGATTCATGGTCGTTGAAAAATTGGAGGTTGGCGAAATCCTGTTCCATTGTAGTCAGATCATCTGCCCCTTGTTCAGGTCTGTCCCCCCGGATCATGCACAGTTCAGTCTTCTCTGGCAACCCCACACTCAGCTTAGGCTGGCCCATTGACAAAATATATTCACTGGGATCGTAAGCTCTTCCAGCTAGATTCCCAGACTGTTCCATCCCAGACTCAACAGTTTTGCTCTCCTCGGAAGCCTGCCCCATTCCATTTTCGGTGGTCACCACCTTTGGCTCAGATTGGGTCGTGGAGATGTCCATCATGCACAAGTCAGTGCAGTCAGGAAGGATCACCTCCGGCTTGGGTAGGTGAGAGGGAGTAATATAGATACTGGGATCGTAAGACACGACCCCAGTTTGGATGAGATTGACTCTTTTGGGTGGTGGATCTTGGTTATGTTTGGGGAGTGGGTTGGTTGTGACGTTGGGTCTCTCGGGGGGTAGAATGATATTTTTGTCAATGAGGTCCTGAATCTCATGACGCAGCCGGTAACACTGGTCTGTGTCATGACCATGCTGCTGGTGGTATGTGCAGTATTTGGCTGGGTTGTGGGAAGGGGGGAGTGGATTTGGTGGGGGCCTCGGTTCCAGGGGTTTCAGATGCCCCTTTCTGACTAGAACCCCGAGGACTTTAGACAAAGGCATATATAGTGGGGAGAAGGTTCGTTGGCCTCTGGATTGGTATCTTGAGGCTTGGTTACTGCTCCCAGATGCATCAGAAAAAGGTGTGGCCGCTGCGGGCCTTGGTTGGGGAGGGGGAGTGGTGGTGACCATACCGACCTCTGGAGTCCTTGTATTGGCAGAGCCACTCGGGCCCGTATTGTTATTACGGTTGAATGTTCTTCGGGGCTGCTCCCGATCCTGATCAATCAACCCTTGCTTCATCGCATCTTCGATCTGTACCCCCATTTCGTGTAAATCTGAAAAGGTGGGGAAAGGGAGTACGATCATTTTCTGCATTAACTTAGGTTGGAGATTGCGCACAATCATCCGGATTTGATCTTTATCAGTTGGCCTTAAGGTCATCATCGATGCCTTTGCTCTCCACCGAGTTACAAAATCAGAGAAAGTCTCTTTTTGTTCCTGCCTCGTCGTTTCGAGATCACGCGTTGTAATCTCGATCTGAGTATTATATGAATATTGTGCAACGAAGGCCTCGGCTAGCTCATCCCAATTTCTCTTCACATCATCTTCCAATTTTGCGTACCAGATGGCCGCAACCCCCGACAAAGTTCTACCGAACAAAGAAAGCTTCTGTGATCGGGTTAAGCCCATCGGCCTTAAGATGTCGGAAAATAGTCGGAGATGGACCATAGGATCTCCAGACCCATCAAAACGGTCAATCTGCGGCATCTTAAATCTGTCCGGCAGTGTCACGGCCACGTCAGTGTAGCCGTCTTCAATGTCTGGGATGGCCTTCACCCCCTGTGATTTCTTGAAGAGCTTTTCCAATTTGCTCAATTTCAGAGCTGTCTGGTCTACCTCGAACTCAAATGGAGAGTCCGGGTGATTAGGTGTAAGATTCTTGGACAGTTGCGGCGGAAGCGGGGGCGGAGCCAGCCCCGTTGGAAGACTCGTGTCCTCTTGAGTGTTTTGGAAGTTTGGCAGAGCATTCTGTGGATTTGGGAGGGTATTCTGGGTGTTCTGGGTATTCTGAGGATTTGGAGGGGCATTCTGAGGGTTTAGAGGATTCGGCAAGGTGTTCTGACCCATAGGTGCTTGCTCGGGCAGCGGAGCCGCTGGTGGAGGAGGAACCTGGTTTGAAGCAGAGGCTGCATTCTGCTGTTGTAATCTGGTAATCAGTTCTGACTGCTGGGCCATGACAGCGGCCTGCTGTTTAGAAAAGTCCGCTTGGCGGGTAGCATCATCTTGCATCTGCCTCATGCTCTCTTGCATCTGGCGCATCATCGCCTCTACCACTGATGTATTCTGCTGTTCCATCTGGATGCCCGGTAAATGTACTTCTATAGCAGACACAGAAATCTCAGCCTGGCTGTTCACTGTCAAAGTAGTCCTCTGTACTGGTAGTCCCTGCTCTGACACACTACGCCTCCTTGGCCTTCTTCTGGCAACTGGGGGTAGAGAGTGAAACACTGGATGTCCGTCAACGAGATCCTCGGATCGGTTGAGTCGGCGACCTCGTGTCCAGAGTGCTTGGGGAGTATCTACTGGTTCGGAAGCAATTGTGCTACAAACTGCCCTAGCAAAAAGATAATAAAGCAAAAAGGAAATAAATAACCAGAAAAACGGGCAGCATAACAGCTTAAATTAAATACACACAACACACAGTCGGGCATACAACACGCAGTTTGATAAGCTGGAAATACACTGTCCTCAAACACTGATTACTGTTCCCATTTCACTGTTCCCCAAAACTGAATCGGATATCCGCAGACAACTGATTCTCAGATACTGACTGATGCCCGCAGGCCTGATGCCCAAACTCAACTGATACATGCATTCCCTGTAGAGACGCACTCTAACAAGCACATAGCAGATAAGTGAGAGCCAAAACACCCCTATGTTGGGGTAGGGTTTCCCTGTCCTATTTTGTCAGGAGCTAGGGTTTCACTACGCACGCAGCGGTTTCAAACAACCTATAAACGGGTAAGCAACCTGTCCTAGTTTGGAATGGTCACTATGGATCCGAATATGCACTAGGTCGAATGGTCAAAAAGGGTGCCCCGGTAAAACCGGGGTTTGTGTTCCCATGCTGTCAGAGCCCAGAGCCGATCAGCCTTACGGACATGACTTGACAAGACAAGCCTCCGGCAAATCGTTCGGGAATGGCATATGGCAAACACGGTGTTCCTAGGCGCACCAATGCAAATGCAATGCAAAGAAACACACAAGTGTAGTCAAAACCAGATATCATGAGTTCGAGTCAAGTTCTCTAAATCCCCAGCAGAGTCGCCAGAAACTGTAGACGTCCCCGAACGCCCCGGGAGGGTTAAGTCCCGTTCTGTTCATATTGGGGTCACTACAGTTCAAGGACTCAAATGTCACGGTTCTTAATCTTGAACCAAAGAGTCCAAATCCGGCAAATCGTTTTGAAAACAGATTTTTTGAAAGAAGTGCCAAACATGGACTGCTTTGCCAGATACAGAGTCGCCACCTAAATATTTTTTAAATGGGAAATTTAGGAAACCCTGACTCGGTGCCAAAGGCCACGTGTCCGTCATCACCAAAGTTGGCTCGGGAACTTGGGTACGATTGGGGAAGGTCACATCGTGAGCACCCCCGCTCGCCCGGTCAAAGACCGGCCTCTACTAACCATGATATCTGTTTTTGAAAACATTGTATGTCTTATTCCGGTTATTAGCCTAGGTTACTATGTGATGCTCGCAGCAAACAAGTATAGACTGAGCCGCCTGAATTGGAACAAAACATTTCATGTTTGTTTGTTTGAAAATGGTTTGATGGTGCTACCCGCAGGTAGGCTAAGACGCGGATTTGCCACCCTCAGGTGGGCTTAGAAAACATGATTTTGCCACTATCTAGTGGGCTTAAAACAAACAGAACGATTGTCCCAATTCAAGTAACAACCTCCACCCACAGGCATTCAAGGCAGTTATATCACATAAGCACATAGCCTCATGGTAAGCATGCTATTCATGGCAACACTCACACGCATGCAAGGATGCTAAAGCATAAAACTCCCGAGTACTCCAAGCCAAAACAGAAACTATTAGAAATCATGCATGATCCTAATTATACAGAAATGCCTAATGCAACACATGCAATAATGCAACTATAGCAGGCTCGGCTATTCTAAACATGGCATATGAATGCTACAACTAACACGTATTCAATTTGGAATTGAAATACAAATGCAGTTTGTATGATGCGCCGAGCCCGGTGCGTGCAAAACAGATGAATGATGCAAACATGCTGTCATACTGTATGCTAATTGAAATATGCCCTATATCTAACCATAAGCGGGTAAATAAAAGGGAGAAAGACGTGGGGTTGGAAGACATACATCACACTCACCCACACTTATTACAATTATGCCCTCGCGCAGAGGGTCCGAATAAATAATACAGTCCGAAATAAAGAATAATACAGTCCGAAATATACAGATTCTAATTAATTAACAAATTAAACTAAGAAAGCTTTAAAATGGCATGCAAGCCAGGGGCTGCCTCGCTTCTGATGAATGATGTATGCTGGACTGCCTTGCGCGAAATCCACTGGGATGCCCAATTTAGCCTCTGTTTGCAATTTTCTCGAAATGCGCGCCAGACTCCGAAAAGTTGCTGATTCCTTATTTTGCTGCAACAGAGAGCAGGAAAAGGGCATAGCAATGTATTTCACAAATATATGCATGCCTCGATCCTCGTGCCACCAATCACGCATATCGATGCATGATGGCCGAGGAATCGGATTGCACAACTCAATATAGGGTGCAATGCAGATGAATGCTACAACAAAACCTAACTCCATCATGGGTAATCCGGAGTGTCGGTGACTTGGGAATTGAGACCCGTTCCGTCACTCGGAGTACGAAACGTGCCTCGTTTCCCGTGCCCGGGCTAACTCCTATCCCGAACACGATGCAATATGCATGATATGCATGAAATGCAACTAAATACAATCCTAACATACACAATGCTATGAAAATGGATGCCTCGAAATGCGTGCACGCGGGCACGCAAACCGAGGCGATGATCCTAAGACATGAAATAACATGAATATGATATACAATGAGACTAAAATGAGATGTCTCGAAATGCGTGCCCACGGGCACGCAAACCGAGAAAATGGCATACGGAATGCAACAGATCTAAAATGGCATACGGAATGCGATATGGGCTATACAAGAGAGCCTCAGCCACTCACACGAGGCCGTCGATGAAAATGAGCTGCCTCGAAATGCGTGCCCACGGGCACGCAAACCGAGGCGGTGGCATACGCAATGCAAATGACATGGAAAATGCAAATTGGGCTTACACTAACATGAGAGGGCCTCAGCCGCACTCACATAAGCTGCCGAGAGACAAATGAAGTGCCTCGAAATGCGTGCACACGGGCACGCAAACCGAGGCATGGCCCTAAGGCACAGAAATGACATGCGAATGAGATGTGACATATGGCATATGGAAAATGCCAATTTCAGCAGCTAAAATGATGCACAAATAGCCCCCGAATTATGACAAAATTACACCCGATGCCCGAAATGCGATGTAATGCACCCGAAATGGCCTACAGCCCTACTAAACATGCATAATTGACACATGACATGTAAAACAGTAGCAAGGCAGCCCCTAAAATAGCATTTTTTCAGTATAAAGCAAGGCTAAATAACAACCACAAGTATGGTAAAATCAGCATGCAAAAATGGGGAAAAAGAGGGGAATTACAAAGCAAGTAGTATATACAATGCTCAAACCAAAAAAAAACAGTTCTACAACATTAAAGAGGGGCCAAAAATATGCACATTTACAAGAGATGACATCTCCCAATTCAGTATGTAGATAGGCTAAACATAGCATGCAAAATAATGAGCCAACAAAGGCTATAACATGAGGTACCAAAAGCATACACCAAACAACTTTGGACCCTTAACAAAACATGAAGAATGGGTCATTTTAAGACACTTTCTAAGCCTGATGAAGACTCAAAACAGAAGCAAGCAAGCCTAACAAAGCATGCAATTTTACGGAATCAAAGAGGTATTACATGAAGTACCAAAAGATGCACCAAATGGCCTAAGACCCTTAACAAAATCATGAGAGGCCAAAAAAGGCTCTTTCCTAGCCTGATGAAGGCTGAAATCAGAAGCTAGATAAGCTTAAAAAGGCATGCAAAGTGGGGTCAAAGAGAGATATAAAGGCAAGTGTAACATGGAGACCCCAAACCAAGTTGATCCCTTCTACAATAATGTAGAGGGACAAAATAAGCTCAATCTCAGTTAATGACATGCTCAAAATCAGACTTCAAATAGGCTAAAGAAACATGCAATTTTACGGTAAATTGGAAGAATTACAAAGCAAGTGCATGATAGAACCACCAAACATGGTTGAGCCCTTCTTCAATGTTGAAGAGGGGCTCAAAATAGGCCCACTCACAGTTTATATCAGCTCGAAAATGATCACTCATAATCCAAACAAAGCATGCAAAATATTGGCATAAAGAGTATTGAAGGAAGAGCATGATAGAGGTACCAAACAAGGTTGAGCCCTTCTACAATGTTGTAGAGGGGCTCAAAATAAGCACAAAATCAGTAGGGGTCAGAGCCCAAAACAGTGAGCAAGTAGGGTAAAGAATTGAAGCAAAATTGTGCAAGAAAAAGGGAATTAGTGACTTACCCTTGAAGATCAAGCTTTGGTTGCTTCTTGGCTTCAATTTGTTGCTTCTTAGCCTCTGAAAACACTCCTTTGCTGCTGAAATGGAGGTGGTGATGGTGAGGCTTAGGGTTGATGAAGAAGAGCTAGGGACTTGAAGCTTTTTAGGGTTTTTGGAGGTGAAATGGAGGCAATGGAAGAGAAGTCTTGAGGAGAATTTTGTAACCCAAAGGAGGAGCTCAGCCCCTTAAATGGCAAGAAAGGGTGTAAAAGGGGAGGGAAATGCATCCAAGCTTTCCCTCCCAAAATATCCCCCGGAGGACAGGATATTTTGAAAAACAGCTGGACAGCTGTAAAGGGTCCAAAAGGAGAAAGCTGGCCGGCCAGGTACCTTTCTTGAAGGTGGCCGGCCGGCCACCCCAACTGGTCGGCCAGCCACTCCCCCTGGCCGGCCGGCCATGGCCAAAAATGAAGTCAAAATTGCTGGCCGACCACCACACCTTGGTGTCCTCCCAGGTGTGTAGAACAAGGTTCCAAGGTTGGAATTTGGCAACTCTGAAACAGGAGTCACAACATTGAACTTGAAGAGAGGCTCAAAAATGAAAAACACAATTACTGGCCGACCACCACTTTTTGGTGTCCTCCCATGTGCCCTCATCACAAATATGTGGTTGTGGTTGGAAGAAAATGGGCCTAGGGTGTTCAACATTAGCCCGGAAGTGAGCAAAACGGGCGCCGGAAGAGCATAACTGGTTATCTGAGATAATTGCTGGCCTCCCACCCTCCAGTGATCTTCCTGGTGCTAAAACAGAGGTACCTGCCAAAATTGAACAAAAACTAATGCAAAATGAATGCTCGGGGGCCAAACCGCGAGGTTCGGGGCCCGAAAACCGGCTGTAAGCACCGAAAGTGGCATTCAGCCACGAAGTGGGTATCTGAGGCCCCAGTGTTGTATGATAAAACAGAGGCACTTGCCAAGAATGAACAAAATCGATGCGAAATGAATGCTCGGGGGCCAAACCGCGAGGTTCGGGGCCCGAAAACCGGCTATAAGCACCGAAAGTGGCATTCAGCCACGAAGTGGGTATCTAGACCCCAGTGTCCTCGGTATGATAAAACAGAGGCACTTGCCAAGAACCGGAGGAATCGGAGATGGTTGGGCGGTCCCGAACCGAGGCACACGGCCTGACGGCTCCGAAAACCGGGAACCGGGCTCCGAAATGGGCAAAATGGCCTACGGCCACGAAAAGTAGCCCACGGCCACCGAGAAATAGTCTACAGGACTACTCCCTTCCCTCAGGAAAGAAAACAGAGAAAACCGAGTCTGGTTCGCAAACCGAGACAAGGCACAGAAGAGGATTCGGAAGTCCGGAGGCAGGGCGCACGGCCGCGACTCTGAGACTTCTGAACGAGCACAGTATGCAACATCACCGAGCGCTCAATCGGTGACGTCTGAGTCTTAAGGTCGGTCAAAAATGGGGTGTCTACAGCCGCACGTACGGCCGAACCCTCCGCTCGAGCGGCCATACACCGCACGTGCGGTCCTCCCCCTCTGCTCGAGCAGCCGTAGACAGTATGTATTTCCAGTTTTTTCCTCTTTGGCCGCACGTGCGGCCATGACCTCTGCACGTGCGGTGGTGACCTCTGTTTTGGGACAGCTCGGTTCCAACCCAAATTTCAACATCACCACTTCATTTTACATGCAATTCAAGATGAAATGAATGCAATATATGGACCCAACTTCACTAAACATGAATTATCATTTGAATATCACAAGGTAACATAATTAAAAGCTTGATCAAGTCACCATTCTTCCAAATTTCAACTTTTAATTTAAATTCCTTATGTTCATAAAACATAACACATTAATATTATATATAATATATTAGCTCATGGAGTTGGCATAAAACCCAAAGATTGAAGTATAAATTTCACCATAGTATGAATTGAATTGGAATTGAGCATCATAAACTACACATGATTAGAAGCTTCATCAAGTCATAACCTTGCCAAATTCCATCTTTTAATCTAAGTTTTTACATCCATAAAACATAACACAATTCATAAATATAAATTCATGGGGTTGGCATAACAACCAAAGCTTGAAGTATAAATCTCTTATAACACCTAAATTGGTTTCAAACCAACTAATTGATGAGAAGCCCCTTTGAAATCAAACATGAATCACACCACTTCTCAATTACCAACCATAAGTATACAAATATGAACCTAATAAACCCTTCCTCACAAATGAAAAGGGGAATTTCACACATGATCAAGAGAGAGCTTGTATAGAGTAGATTTAACATACCTTAAGTTCAAATTCTACAACCCTCACAAGATTCCTTAACTTTCTCTTGTGGAACTTCCTTCCAAGCCCTATTCTTCCCTAATTTTTCTCTCTCACGAATTTGTCTTGAAATGGGTCTAAGTCAATACTCAAGAAACATGAGCACTTATATAAAATGTGAATAAAGATAAAATTTTAATCGTTTAATCATCCCAAAATTGAAATTTCGTAAACATGCTTAATATTACTTAAAAATTATGCTGATCACAGATATATAATCAATTTAAGATAATTAAGCCGTCAAGGCTTCCAATTTCTAATTCAAACGTGTTAATAGTGACAGATAGTTTTCTTGTGAAATAGATAGGCATCCCTAAACATGGATTTCACTTACTTAACCGCAATTTTTCATGGGATTTTACAGTAAACATTTTAAAAGCACAAAACAAGGGCTGAAAATATATCAGAAAACATGGACGAGGGTCGGGTTATTACAACTTGGGTTTTAGAAACTGAGAAAATATTTGAAGTATTTCCGTGTACTGAGGCACAGAAAGTTTTGTTGGCAACATTCACACTCAAAAAAGAAGCTAGGAGATAGTGGATGTTAGTACGGAATGATAATGAAGGTGTGACATGGGATAGGTTTAAAGAAATTTTCTTTGAAAAATATTTTCCCCAATGCATCCGAGATTGAAAGGTATCCGAATTTGTACAACTAAAACAAGGCGATATGGCTGTGGTTGAATATGAAGCAAAATTTATTGAACTAGCCCGATATGCACCCCACATGGTAGACACTGACTACAAAAAGGCTAGAAAATTTGAAGATGGGCTTGATTTAGATGTGTATGACCGAGTTGGCATTTTAAAATTGCCAAAGTATGTGGACGTTTTTTATAGAGCTTTAATGTTTAAGGCAAACATAGCAGCCTTGAAAATATCAAAATCAACATCATCAACTGAATCAGAAGGCAAGAAACAAAAGAAACAGAAAGTTGAAATGACCAGACACTCAATGACCTCTGTGAATGAAAAATCTAGGGCAATAACTTTGAACAATGAAAGTCGCAAAAGCAATGTGAACAATAATATACCTATCTGTAGAGAATGTGGGAAACAATATTGGGGCATTTGTCGCCGCCTATCAGGAGGTTGTTTTAAATGTGGATAGAAAGGACACTTGGCTAAATCTTGCTCACGAGCTCATCCAAACAACACTAAGCCTAATGCTAATACGACTGGTTTTGTTCCTGTACTTAGATGCAAGGAAGGGTTTACATCCTAGTCTAGGAAATGCTCAGAATACTGAAACGACTGACGCAGGTATTACCTTAATTACATGTAAAATGTATGTATAAAAATTGACTTGGGAAATTCGTATGACTATCACTTGAACTGAACTGTTATATATTGACTGAAATCATTGAATGATTAGACCCATGATCTCAAATTGTGTACATGAATCAGTCACGTATGGAACTTCTGAAATTGAGGACCTATGTCAGTTTGGAAGAATAAACTCTTGCTTATGAGTTTGCGAACGAATGCCTAAATGATAATTAATTCTGGACTTGTATCTGTATAATACTTCCATGCTTGCAATACTATTAGAATTGACATGGTCGAACTGTGGTTAATGAACGCTTTGAGACCTACTGCCTGATGTGAACTATATGTGCGACACTATGAACCCGTATGTTTAACAAATTACCTATGCAATGGAAAGTGTTCGGACTCATATATATGCATACCTTTGCTTGACAATGTTATTAGACTTGGGACATATACATATACGACTATACCCTTGCTCAGAATGATTGATATGTTATTTGTTTTGTTAACTAGACTGTTGGGACTATGACTTTGGGATTGTGTGACCAAGTGAAGACCCCAAGTGATAACCTCTAAACTGTGAACTATGATTGTTGAAAATTGACAAGACTATTTGACTAGACCAGTGAGCCTATGCTTTAGTGACTATATGACTGATTTGGAACTTCTGCATAACAATTTGCTATTGTGTGCCATCGAGAAACTTTATATGATACGCTGTTGTGTACCTTACACCTACATGGAAGACTCATTTGGGAAATTGCTATATTGACTATGATACTTACCTCTCGATATGAACAACTGCATGCCTGTGCATTTACTTGTAAACTTATTTGGAGAACACATTGTATATGACTTGAAACACTTTGATATGAACTACTATGATACATGACTCTGATGTGATTTTGGGAACTGATGAATTTAGAACCACTGTAGAACTATTTATTATGTACCTAAGCGAATGGAGTATGAACTATAGAACTAATGTACTTCATTTGAAAGTGATGAGGATAGAACTTTACCTGATCTAATCTGATAGAACCATGGTTTGATGAGACCTTTGTTTAACTGATGGAACTTCCATTTGATGACACACGCTTTGAACTTTTGTTTGATATGACCGAATGACCGGATTGTGTTGCTACGGGAACTAATCGATTGAGGACTTGAATCAATTTTGAACACTTATAGAGGATGCGAACCGTTGATAGCAGATTATGTGATTATGAATAGCTTTAAACCATATGCCTATAACTAATTGGGAACGCATGTGAATGGGATTATAGGAATTTACAACTTATGCCCTGAACATGGAAATGTGGTATGTATGACACGTGGTTAATTGCTTCGGTAATACCGTTACTACTATGAACTTGTTTGAATCAGAGAATGATTGCTCTTATGTTACTGTACTTCAAAATTGATACTGTGGGACTTGTTGACTGCAGATCAGTTTGATTGTAGACCCTGACTATTTGGAAATACATGAAATCAATACGTTCTATGATTGACTACTTTCGTAGTAGCATGTGATACAATTGAATCTATGAAAACCGAGGCTGATGATCAGTATCAGAATGATAACTTCAGAACTATGTTTACTGCTATGGAATTAATATATGAATTTGCCTTATGTACTTGATAACTTCTGAATGACCTTGAATAACAATGGTGGATTGCTGAATCGAAAACCCAATTGAATAATAATTGTTGAATGACACGGAATTGAATAAATCAAGTCTCTGTAATGAGCTGCATGACAAGGGAAATTACTTATGAAAATAGAAACAGTGTGAACCGATGACGTCTGATGAGTATTTGATATAAGTAATGTGTGTAATAACTCTGTAAAGTTATGTTTAACTTTAAGTATTTTCTGACTGATGTAATGCGAACTGTTTTCTGAAATGCTATTTTATGAATTATGAATGAATGTCTAATTTTCTGAATGTATTTGTGGCACCCTATAATCACGTGGCCCTCACCTGGAGGTAACAATACCATGGTTACTTGCGCGCAAGATATGGACTTTTATGGTCGTCGGTATCGACTATACATGTGGGTCTCAGGACCAAGTTGACATGATAGCTAATGGGTGTGCCACGTATGATCTTATGCAAAATAAGAATATGAATATGACAATGAAAATGAACATGTACATAAATCTATTTTGATCTGAGATCGGTATGTGCATAAGACTCTGTTTCTGATATGAACTCTAATCTCTATATATGATTTATGATTCTGTTTCTGGTACGGAGATAATGTTGAGATTGGGTTATGAACATATTATGAATATGGTTATGCTTCTGTTTTCTAAAGAGTCGAAGTTATATGTATATTGGGCATCATTCCTTTTGATATAAGATAACTCAAGTTTGGAGGACCAAAACTTCTCAAGGTGGGGAGACTGTAACAACCCCGATCCGCATTTAGCTACTAATCCGTAATTAATGATGCTAATGAGAGGATTAACATAAATTATGTGTTTATTATGTATTTTGCATATTTTTGGCTTTCTATCTGTTACTTGTAGAAATATCTGTCTAGAATTTCGCTTTAATATGAAAATTTAAAGCCTTATCGGCATCCGAAATCGAAATTGGTTACATGAATATGTTATTTGAAATTTTTAGAACCATATGGCAAATTTTATTAAAAATTGATTCAGTTTGATTAATTGAGTTGTGTTTGGTTAGCCTAATATTCCAATTAATGTATAATGGCATCATAAGTATATATATGAGTTATAAGCTCATTTTGAGCTCAAGACCCTTTATTCTTTGAGTGGAAAAATCTGGTGAGGCATTCTAGAGAGAGATAATGAGCTCAAGTGTAGAGTGAGAAAGTGTGTTCTTGAGATGAAGTTGATGATATAGCTTGAATTGATCAAAGATTGTGCAAGTATCTAGCTAATTGAAGGCTTTAGGTAAGATTGCAACCTCTAGATTGTGCATCTAAGTCATCTAGCATGAGACTTCATCAAGATCAAAAAAAATAAGCTTGAATGAAGGAAATGTTGCTAAGTTATACATGCATGTATGAATTTGTCAAGAGCTCTTATGTTTGAGCATTATTCATGCCATTAGAGATGAAATTAAAAGCTAGAAGTCATATTCATGCATAATTCATAAAGGTTTGAGGCTCAATTGTATGTGTTGGAAGTGGAAGGAAAGAATTTAAATGAATTTAAGGCATTCATGCATGGAAATATGGAGTTTTGACATGTTAAGTTTGATTTTGAGCATCTAAATTATTATGGGAGTTATTTGGTACATGCATGTTTGAATTATCATGTTTCTTCACTTGAATTCATGTTTTGAGAAGGGTTTTCTTACATACATGGGGCTTGTGAGCTCAATTTGTTAAATTCATGAGTTTTGAAGAAAAAGCTTGAAAGATTTTACATGCATGTTTGCTTCTTAAGTTTCAAGTTGAATTGTGAGCTTTTGGCAAACTCTTGGGTCATGATTTTATGAAATAATCCTTAATCCTTTATACTTTGCAAGTTTACAATGTTATCTCAAGTTTTGGGGCCCAAGAGATGTGTTTTGGAGAGTTGAATTCGAGTTTTGAGCTTGGTGATCAAAGCTAGAAATTCCAGAATTTGCACCTACGCTCGAGCGTAGGAGTTCACGCTCAAGCGACTACTCTAAGTGCGTGCACTTCTGCTCAAGCGACCTGAAGTCCACTTGAGCGTGAAATGCAAGCTCCTAGAAGTTTCATATCTTTGCAGACCACTTGAGCGAGGGAAGCTGCGCTCGAGTGACCATTCACATTTTGCATGTCCGCTCAAGCGAGGAAAGCTACGCTCAAGCGGGGACTCTGTTTTCAGAAATTTGACTAAGTGTTTTCCAATGTATTTTGGCATCCCCATTGCATCTTAGGCATTCCTAAGACTTAATTAAGCCATAGTAATGAGGTTATGGATTAGAAACACACTAAGAAAAAGAATGTACTAAGTTAAGAGATTACAAGAGTGTGTTTTGGAACAATGCGTTAAGCAAGAAACTTATGTAAATAAAGTCAAGTCGTGTTGGCCATAAGAATGTGTAATGATACGTTATGTTTGCGTTATGTACCTTGTGGTTGTAGGTCCAAACTCGAGGATTGATTGGCCGTTTATAGGAACCACTGTGAGTAACATTTCTGTAAAGATATGTTGATATGAATTATGTTCCAAACGAGTTATGATAAGTTATGATTTCTGAAATGATATTGTTTACGTGAACGAATGCCCTATGTTTGAAATCTATTATGGCATCCACAGATAGTCCCAAGTCATGGGGGACGTCATGTTAATGCGGGTCCATGACATATATGTGATCACGAGATCTCGTTAGCCACTTCATTGTGGTGATATGTGTTTAATCGGTATCCGGAACCGATTACTCTAGTCGGAAGATGATATGTGATGTGTTCTATGGGATGTACCATTATTATGTTTAGATATGAGAATGATTATGCTATGATCTGTTTTACGCTTGTGATATGTTCGGATTTCGTTCACTAACCTCTTTACCTTAATGTTATTCACTGGGCTTTAGCTCACTGTGTGTATATATATGTATAGGTGGGCTTTTTCGAGATCAAGCCTAAGGGCTTTTGTTTGGATCTGTTTCTGTTGTCAGCGAACCATTGAGCCTTACGTGGAGGTTCCGGACGTGTCGCATGTTATGAGTTCCGGTTACTTATATATATATGATGTGTTTATTTCGTTGGCTGTACTTAAGATATGTTTATGTGTGTGGGTATAATGTATGAATGACTTTTGGATATGTATGTAAAGTTTTAAACATTCTATTTCATATAAGTCAGCACAGCTTATTGGACAATGCTATTTATGTATTTGCTTCCGCTAGCCCCTTAATTATGTTAATCGGTTCAGAGGCCTTCAGTAATCGAAGGATTACTGGCTGGTTATGATACTAAACCTATAGAGGCGGGTTTGAGTCGTGACAGATACTGTGTTTTCTCAGGCTCTAATCTCATATCTTGGTCTGCCAAGGAACAACCCACTGTTTCTCATTTTTCTACCGAAGCTGAGTATCGGTCTTTAGCTCATACTGCAACTGAACTCTCTTGGCTCAGCATGCTTCTCACTGATTTGTCCATCTTTCCTCCCACCATTCCTATTTTATGGTGTGATAATGTCTCCGTCATTGCTTTAGCCTCCAATCCCGTGTTTCACTCGAGGTCTAAACATATCGAGGTTGATTGCCATTTTGTACGAGATCAAGTCCTTACCAAGAGACTCATTTTGCAGTACATTTCTACCATGGATCAACTTGTTGACATCTTTACTAAGCCTTTACCATTGGCTCGGTTTCTCTATCTTAAAGACAAGCTTATGGTGTTTCAGCCCTTCATCAGCTTGTGGGGCCTAATAAAGATATATAGCAGCACCAACTCATTCTGTTGCAATCTATGCCATCTACACCACCATATCCGATCTTAACTCCTATGGTTGTTAGTTAGATATTAGTTAGCTATTAGATATTTGTTGAGATATTTGTTTAAGTTAGTTACAAGTTATTAGGCAAGTTATTGCACTGTATATATATCTTATGCTGTAGCTACGATCGATATTTTTTGAATAGAAAGAATAGAGGATTTCAATATTTCTTCACTATTAAAACAATTAATTCCTTGAATTGAATCTTTAAATATGTACATGTATGTGTTGTATTCTATTTAACCCCATTGTTGGATAAGATGAACCAAAGATGATACAGGCTAGATGATTTTAGTTATTACGTTGAATTTATATTGAAATTTGAATGGACTGACATTTGCAATCACTTCTAAAAAACATGAGATAAACCAAGTTGTTCTCATTTTTCTTTTTCTTTTTTTCCTTTTTTGTCCTTTCTATTTTAATCATTCAATCATGTTAAACAAGTCTTGAATACAGTAAACCAATCTATGGATAAGAAGCAAAGCCATATCAGATAGCGATTTCTAGAAGTCAAATTTTCCTTTAAATTTACTTTAGATATGTCAAGAATTTAAAAAATAAAATAAAAACCTGCGTACTCATTTTTTATTCGTGTTATCTGTAAGGAAACACTTTTAACATTGTGATATGGGTGTCACTCTATAACCATGACATATATTCAACCAATTGTTTTTCAATGGAAAAATATGTTTTAACTTGGGGCTTTAAGTCCCTATTAGGTAATCTTGTCAACTTCCTCAATATTTAAAGAAAAGTCGAGCAAAACCAAATGCTAACAAACTAATGTGTTGGAAAGTGAATATGTCCATGGACTCTATTCCTTTGGGCATTCTATAGCACTTCATTAATTTATTTACTATTGCTTAACAGCTGAAAACTATATCTTCAAGATTATTGTTACGACCCAAACCCGCCCCTATAGGTTCAGTATCGTAACCAGCCAGTAATCCTTGAATTACCAAAGGCCTCTGAACAGAATAGTATATAATCAAGGGGCTGCGGAAGCAATTATACAACATACAACGTCCATTGAGCCGTGCAAACATACATGGGACGAAATAATTTTAAACTTTATAAACATACTCATGACATCACATAGGTACAGTAATTATACGTCACCCCATGTACAGATAACCAAAAGCAAATAGTTCATTAACAAGAGAAAACAAAGTGTTGAACGTTCAAAAAGACATGGCCACACAATGTGACTTGGTCCGGAACCTCCTCGGGAGGCGCAAAGGATGGCTGACAAAACAGAATCTCAGGCCATCAACTCTGACCCTGATCACGTGCTTGGTCACCTACATACATAATATAAATAGTGAGCGGAAGCCCAGTGAATAATAACAAAGTAAAGGGTTTTAATGAATGATGTCCAAACCAAATTCAGAAATCATAAATTCAGATTCATAAACAGATTCATATTCATATTCATATTCTTGTTCAAATCATATACAGAAATTGAAGTTCATGCTTAATCATACGTGGTACATCCATTAGTGCTAACAGAACAGATACAAAACATATGGTGGTTATAAATAACTAGTTCCATAAAAGAACTTCCGAATCCGGGTAACAGAGAATAGATATACTGAGCCCCATGATGGAGCCTCCGGTACGGGTAACAGAGTGCAAACATATTAAATTTCATAATGGAACCTCTGATACCGGGTAACAGCTAACAAATATCACATGATGCTAAGGATGCCACGAATATATTGTCAGAAATTGGACAATCATTCATTGTACAGAACATATCATTTCAGAAAACAGATCTTAATTCATCATACAGAAAATAAATAAAGTTGAATATAGCTTTACCAAGTTATTACTCACAGTTGGCTTCGGGTGCAAACAGACAAAACAGACTAATCAAATGGTTTATGGCACGTGACCTACATTAACACATAACAAATACACATTTGAAACACACGTTGGATATATCTAACTTATTATGTTCTATTCATAGTGTGTGTTACATTTTACCCTCATTATTATGCCTTAATCTTGGCCTAGGAAGACCTAGGATGGAATGAGAATGAAAAATGCATTTGAAAACACTTGATTGAATTTTTTGAAAATAGGGTCCCCGCTCGAGCGTAGCTTTTTCGCTCGAGCGGACATGCAAAATATGAGGGAACGCTTGAGCATACCTTCCTCTGCTCGAGCGTTCTATAAACTTTGAAAAAAGTACTGGTTATGCGATTTTCATACTCGATGAACGCTCGATGGTCGCTTGAGCGTGAGACTCATGCCCCCGCTCGAGCGCAACTCTCGCCGCTTGAGCGGTCTGCAAAAACATGAAACTTATGGGAGCATGCATTTCACACTTGAGCGAACTTCTGGTCACTGGAACGGAGATGCAAAAACAAAGGTGGCCGCTTGAGCGCAGAATCTCACACTCGAGCGGAGGGCAAAATTTTGGAATTTCCAGATTGTTCTTCCTTGCTCAAAACTCGAATCTAACCCATCAAAACATAACTCTTGGCCCCAAAAACTTGAGAAAACAAGTTTAAACTTTGAAAACATTAAGAATTAAAGATCATTTCACAAAATCAAGGCCTAAGAGTAAGTCAATTGAGTAAAATCAAATTGAAATTATAAAACACACATGGACTACATGCAAGCACTTTCTTGACTTCAAAGCTTCCAAAACATGATCAATTGAGGCCAAATTGATGGAAAAAAGATGAAGTTTCATAATTAAGTGAGAATATGACATGCATGGAGAATTTACTTGAAATCAACTTTAGAAATCACATGAAATGTACATGAAGCTCTACTCTTTTCTTCTCACTTCCTTAGTTCATTTCATGCACTAATCTTTCATTTCCTCTGAACTCACAACTTAAATAAGGTAATTACACAATTCAATGGTTGAATTCCTTACCTACAAGTCTCAATTCTTGATTCTTGAGTGATTCTTCCCAATGACTCAAATTCTAGCTAAGTTCAATTCAATTCCTCCAAATTCGCTAGCAATCACCCTAGTTGAGCTAAGTCTTTCTTCTTTCTTCTTACGTTTTTGTCACTAAAAATGAAGATATGAGAGTGTAAAGGTATGAATGAGGGTCTATCAATGCCTTATATAGGCTAAAGTAATGGTTTAATTAAATGGTTGGTCAAAATACTCAATTAGACATTAAATTATTCTAATTAAATCGTTCCGAATCGAATTTTAATTAAACCTACCATAATGTTCTAAAAATTCCAAATAACACATAAATCAAGTCAATTTTTGAATTAGATGCCGATAAGGCCTTCAATTCACAAATCAAAACAGAAACATGAACAGATTTTCCTACGTTAAACAGATATAAACACAAATAATGCAACACACATGTAATTAATTCAGAATTTGATCTTAATAACTTATTAGACATATGAAATCATGGATTAACGTTAATCATGGGTTGGGATTGTTACAATTATAGTGACGTCCCTATCATACACAATAAACTAATGTGTGTGTGTGTATATATATTTTTGAACTGGGCAATAAGGCTGTGTGTGATTGTTAGTTTTGGGAGTGTAGTTAGATCCATAGATTTTTACAAAATTAAAATAGAAATGTAAACAATTAACAATGCTTTCTTCAATTTTTTTATTGCAGGTAGCTAGAGGCGTAGTCATGCGTGTTTATGGACCTGAGTTTGCCGGTTCATTAATTCTAAGTTGTGCTTATATGTGGAGTTTTTGAAATACTTCGCATCGGACAAATATGACATGCATTTGGAATCTTTGAGGTTTTGTTAAATATTTTTTGATGTGGTGAATTCGTTGTAAGGATGGATGGTTATTTTAGAGGGTTATAAGGATTGATGGTTATTTTGGACGCGTAATGTATTCATGTTGACAGGTGATTGTAATTACACACATTAACTACTTTTTTAACTATATAATTGATGGTTTTTTGTTTGTAGATTAGATTGTTGATGGATTGGTATATTGAAATTGATTGGATGGACATGAATTATGTATTAATTGCAAATGTATTATAGGAATTAAAAAAATTAGCATTATATTTAAAAAAAATTCATTTTGAAATTAATATCTTTTTTGTGACCAATAAAATTTTAGTCACAGTAAGGTTCTAGGAATAACTATTGGTGATCACTAATATAGTCGCTAAAACATAAACTTTCTGCGATCAACTTAATTCTTGATCGCCAAAAACCTTCGTTTCTGCGACCAGTATTTCGTCACAAATGAACATTCTTAACAAATTTAAATCCTTTTAGCAACGAAACTATATGGTCGCTAATGGTAACTTTCCACGACTAACTTAATTCTTGGTCGCCAAAAACCTTCATTTCCGTGACAAATTTTTTTGTCGCAAATGCTCCATCTTCAACAAATTTAAATCCTTTTCGTGACCAAACAATATGGTCGCTAATGTTAACTTTCAGCAACCATCTTAATTCTTGGTCGCCAAAAACTTTCCTTGACGGGCTTTTTGCGACTACATGGCGACCAAATTTTGATGGTCGCTAAATACTATTGACAACCATATATTATCTTTCTGCGACCAAAAAGTTGATCGCTAAAAGTGTTATTTCTTGTAGTGTTTTTTTCTATTTTCCTTTCCAAATCCTTTCCCAAATTCCCAAACCAAACACAACATGAGTGTGTCCACGAATTCCAGTGGTTGCTTATTTGAGTTGAGTCCTAAAACAATACCTTGTTCAATTTTGATGACAAAGTGTCCGGATCAATTTACACGTATCTTGACTAATCTTGAGACTCACTCAAAACACCCCTTCACATGAATCGAGTAAATTCTAGCAAAACTCACTAACATAGTCCCAAGGAGTTGATTCCTTCTTCAATGCTCCACACTTGTGATTCGGATATTCCAGATCTTTGTTTCGAATGTGTGCACTAGCCTTGTTAGATGAGGTTTGGCCGCCAGCGATTTAATATAAAATGCTGTATGAACAATACACAACATGTTGTTGCTAACACCAATGACAAGGGATTGACCACATTGTTTTAAATCTTTTTTAGGGGGGTTTTGTTGGGTTAATCTGTGTGCTATCACTTGGTGTTGACGATATCAAATTTTTTGAGAAATATAAACGAAGTAGACAAAATTTGATCATATAAAGAAATTTGCCCCTTTGAAAAAAAAAAAATTTTAAAAAAGAAAAAAAAAAGTGAAAACAATCTTCGATTTCTTCAATGCTCGAATTTTTTTTATTTTTGAAATCGTCGTCAGTCCAAGGAAATGGATCATGATGATTTAAAAAAAATATATTATATTACAGACAGTGCCAATTTTGGCTTTTGCTATTTTGGCAATCTCAGTCGTATGGTGTTCGCGTTCTGTTGTGACTGAAGAATTTCTAATTCGCTATTCGTCTATCTGATCGGTGGATTTGAAAAAATCAATCCACATATGTCCACTAGATTGGCAGATGCGGATTAGCGGATAGATTCAAATCAATTTGTCAATTTAAATTTATACAAATTTTGAACATAATGTCACACTTTGTCAACATTTTTTTGATTTTTTTAAAAAGTGACAAAATTAAGTATTATATTTTCTACACAAAAATATCAAATATTAACACTTGTCATTTGATAAAAGGATTTTTAAATTGAAAACAAATTAAAAACATAACAAAATATCTAAAAAAAAATTCAATTAAAAACACAAAGTCTTACAAATTATTAGGGATGCTCGCGGTTTGACAGTTCGATTACGGTCAAAAGAACCCCAAATCCGCCATCCGTCTAAAACTAAGCACATTGAAAAATAATCAATTCGTAACGGTCCATTTGTTATCACGCATCCGTCCAAAATATGACGAATTGGTTCAGTTAGACCCATTTGAATGGGACAAAATATCTGAGCAACCCTACCCAGCCCACTGATTCCGAGCAGCTCGGGTTCATATCAAAGAACCCATAATCCATTTCCCTTGTTGGGCAGATTTGACAAGGAAGGCATTGGTCAACTCCGTTATTCAAATCTAATAAGCCCCACTTGTGAAAAATATGTACATGGACACTCAATCAAAATCAAAGGATAAATTATACAAAAGAATCTAAATTTACACATCGAGCTGACATATTTAATCCGAAATTGTGAATTCGTCCAATTACATCTATTTAAAACTTGTTTAAATGAGTCTAAATCTATAAATAAATTTAAGTATATTAGATCCAGTAAATCTATATTTAATTACAATTAAATTAAAAAGAAGTTAGATGTGGGTTTACACGGGATATCACCTCCTCCCATTATACCACTGTCACCATTACCATCCCCATCACCACTGCAATTCAAACACCTCCACCTGACCACTCCTGCATCTTGTTTGTGTTTGTACTTTTGTATTTAAATTGGTATGATACGACCCCAATTGTTCATTATTATTATGCGCAACTGCAGGTGGCTGCATACGATAAGACTCAGGGTAAGATGGCATTTTTTGATACTACAAGGCCTCAGGATTTCGTCTTCATTTCAGGCACCAAGGTACCTTTTCTCAAAGAAGCAGTGCAAACTTTTCATTTTTATCTGATAGTTGGCTAAAATAGGTATTAAAAAGAAAAAAAAAAGGAAGAGAACTGTGAGAATTTAAAAAAAAAAAAAAAAAAGATTCCCTAGATGGAAATAAACCTCTCACAACCCGAGAGGCTAGGCAATAACTTCATCCCACTCCCAAGAAGCTAGGAGGGAAATTCATTACGTTTTAGTGAATGAATATAACTGAACTAGAAAAGAAGTGCATCATGTTCGTATTCATGCATCTGAGGTATAACTGATCTAATTGTTCACTTGAATTTTTCAGATGTGAACGCTTGCAAAGAACAAGGAAAATCATCCGGATGGATTTATGTGCCCAGGTGGTTGGGAAGTGTTGGTCGAATACTACGACAGTTTGGTTCCCAGTGACAATGGCAAAGTTCCTCAACCTATGGCTGCTTAGATGGATTTGGTGTGTCAATAAATAATGACACATCTGTTTGGGAGAAACTGGAACTCTATTAATCTCCAATTTGTGATTGTTCAGATGTTGTAAAGATTGTCCAACTCTCTAATAACTCATATGAGGAGCACTGGCACAGTGACACAAAGGCTCAGCCTCAACCTGTAATCAGAGCTCCAACATGGCAGCTTGAAATTGCACACTACTTGTGTGCATTCTGTACCATATTGTAATTGGGTTTTTAAAAATGGAAAACATTTTACTGTGTGTTGCATTTTAATAGACTTCCTCCATTTTTATTTTTATTTTGGGATTGTGGTAAGTCCTAAATCCAACAATCACATTTGGCTGCCCTCTTTTTTGGGGTTGGGGTTGGGGTAAGTGAGAGGTTTTGACAATCTATCATGGTATCAGAGCAAAAATAGAGATAACAAATTCCAATTTTTTTTTTCTCTCTCTCCTTTCCCCTTCTGTTTGTTATCTCGAGCCGCCATGGCCAACCCTTCACCCTTCATTCTAAACACCAATGAATCCCATAACACCCTTATCAGCATTAATGTTGCTGCCCAAACCCCTCTAAAACTCATTTCCAGCAACTACCTCTCATGGAAACTGCAATTTCACACTGTCATGGAACTGAGTTTTAGAGGGATTTGGGCAGCAACATTAATGCTGATAAGGGTGTTATGGGATTCATTGGTGTTTAGAATGAAGGGTGAAGGGTTGGCCATAGCGGCTCGAGATAACAAACAGAAGGGGAAAGGAGAGAGAGAAAAAAAAAATTTGGAATTTGTTATCTCTATTTTTGCTCTGATACCATGATAGATTGTCAAAACCTCTCACTTTAATTATTGATTGATCAGTCGTATAAATACACAAGGAAATAACAAGAAATCCTACAACCTAAGAAGTTGTTACAAACTGAAACTATATCTATGGAAGACAGCTAAGTACATTTGAATAATACAATCTGCTAAGAAAGAATAAGTCAAGCAAAGTAGTTAAGAACTACTGATTTTGTGCTATTAGGGTTCAGTGGTGCACAGAGAGTATTTAGGGCCTGTTTGGCTGTGTTTTTGTTTCTGTTTTCATTTTTTAGAAAACACAAATTTGGTCTGAAAGAAGAGTGTTAAGACTTGAATTTGAGAATCTATAGCCATGCAAAGTCTTAGACACATAAAATAGAATAGTTTATGGTGAATAGCTAAACAAAAGATTCTCATCTGATGCATGTCAAAATATAGATACAATACAACCAGAGTTTGAAAATATCAAGCAGTAACCTTCTGATCGGATAATCAACAGTGGTTTTCTATAAATATTTAAATTTTTTGATAGAGAACTAGTTACACATTCTACAAAATTAAGTACTGAAATCTCCAGCTGATTATTTGCAAATGCATTTCAAGTTCTGCCATTTGAGATAGCTGAAAAATGGCTTCTCTGGAACAGGAATGGACTTGAAAACCCAACCAATGGGCCAAGACACAGAAGCAATTCCCACACACACTCCCCACTGGCCCCAGCTCAATCTCTCTGTGCCCGCAAACTTCTTCAGAAACTCCACCATCACCACTTGAAGAACAATGGTTATCCCAATGATCCCCACAAACAACCTGTTCCTCAATATCCCTTCAAACACATCCTTCTTCTCGAGCTTTCGTGCATTGAATTCATTGAAGACTTGGCAAAGCACAAAAGTATTGAAGATCAAAGTATTGTTCACACTCTGATTCACCACCAATATCGATTCGCCTCTGAACTGCAAGGCCAGTAGGACTGCTATTTGGTACAGAGCTTGAGCTAGCAGGTTCCTCCACATGATGTTGGTGATAAGTGGCTCGGTTCGACCCACCGGCGGCTTTGTCATGAGCTCCTTTGTGGGCTTCTCTGTGGCTAGAGCCAGAGCACCTAATGTGTCCATGATCAAATTCACCCACAGAAGCTGGACCGCGGTTAGAGGCACTTCACCGGCTGAAACAACTGCCACAAAATTGATGACAAGTGCAGCTACATTCACAGTGAGTTGAAACTGGATGAATTTTTGGATGTTGTTATAAACACATCTACCCCAACACAAGACCGTGGTGACAGAAGCGAAGTTATCATCCAATATGACAATGTCCGAGCTCTCTTTCGCCACTTCAGTCCCCTGAATCCCCATAGAAAGGCCTATGTCTGCTTCCTTCAAGGCCGGGGCATCATTCGTGCCATCCCCAGTGACCGCGACAACATGACCTTTCTGTTTCAAACATTGCACCATTAGAAGCTTGTCCAAGGGGGAAGATCTGGCCATCACACAAATTTTTTCAACTCTTTCCATTCGCTCTTCAGGTGTGTAGTTTCGAAATTTCACACCTTCTATTACTGCTTCATTACCTATGTCCTGATTTGGCCTGAGTATCCCACATTCGGTGGCAATTGCTCTTGCAGTGAAAATATTGTCGCCGGTGATCATTTTGACGCTTACTCCAGCTAATTGACAATCTTCCACAGCTTTCTTCACACCGGGTCGACATGGGTCTTTCAGACCCACCATCCCCAATAGGGCTAAGCAGGTTTCACTTAGCTTCTGATCATGTTGTCCTGCTGCATGCTCTGCTTCTGAGATTTTCTTATGAGCAAAAGAGATGCACCGGAGACTATTAGCAGCCATGCCTTGAATTATTTGATCAAATCTCATTCTTTCACTATCACCCAGAACTTTCATGTTTCCAGAACAATCATAGTAATGAGAGCACATCGCGAGTACCATTTCTGCAGCTCCTTTCCAGTGCACATGGACCGTGTTGTCAAATTTTCTTTTCATTAAAACCCCGCTTCGTTTCTTCTCCGAATTGAAGGCCTCAACATGGAGAACCATACAATTGTTTTTCAACACTGCCATGTCCATGTTCAATTCGAGGACTCCCCAAGAAAGAATTGCTTTTTCAGTGGGACTACCCGAGAACTCAAATTCAGATCCTGAAGTGGACTTGTTGACACTTCCAGTTGTGTTCAAGGCTATTCCTTGGCAGAGCAATTCAAGAATATTGGCTGCAATTGAGGTACTTGAACCTCTTCCTTCTATGCAGTCTTGGCCTAGCCAAAACTTTGCGACTGTCATTTGATTCAGTGTAAGTGTGCCTGTTTTGTCAGTACATATAGTAGTGGCAGAGCCCATTGTTTCGCAAGCAGAGAGCTTTCGAACCATGGCTTGATCAGCCATCATTCTCTTCATCGAATACGCGAGAGTAAGCGTGACTGCCAATGGCAAGCCTTCAGGAATCGCGACGACTATAATGGTGATCGCAGCAGTAATCATTCTCACCATGGCATTGATCACATCATCGACTTTTGTCTTGCTTCCATTGAACTCTGTTTTGCCACTACCATTTTTTGTTTTCCCAGTAAAGTAGCGAAACAAGAGCACTGAGAGAACTAGGAAAGCCACTGCCAAACCAACCTTGCCGATTGCTGAGGCCAGCTTGTTGAGACGGGTCTGTAATGGCGTTTGCTCGCTGGAATTGTGGCTGATTTTGATCATCATCTTACCCCATGTGGTGTTGGTTCCAACCGAAGCGACAAGCATCCGAGCAAACCCATCAGCTACCTGTTGAAAATAATCATTTATTCTCTGCAAGCAATTTGTATTCTTTATTTTTCAAATTTTGTTCTACTTCTTTATACATCACAAAAAATGACCACACATGTCTTTGTATACACATAAAGGGTCGGCCTTGAGTACTATGAGGTCTTAGGCAAATTTATAAAATTGAGTCCTTTTATCAAAAATAATAATTTGTAGATAAAATATTAAGCACTTACAATTTGTATTTATATATTTGCTAATACACACAAAATTATTTACATATATAATTACTAAAATTTAGTTACATAGATTAAGATAAGAATAACTTTAAAAAGATAAAAATCTAGTCATGTTCTTTAATTTTTCTATTTTTTACTTCTTTTTTCTTTTCTTTTTTTAGATGCAAAACCATTATTTCTAATAAGCATAATTATATAATCAATCATATTTCAATCCACAATTCATAAAAATCAACTTACAAATGCAAATTATGTAATGAAAAAATTCCTCATATTTGCAAAGATTATATTTCAAGGCACGTTAAAACATAGAGAGATAGAATATATTCAGATTCTTTAAAGCGCATGTTTTCACATACAATAGTAATGATTGAACCAAACTTATAAAGATAACAACTAGCTCAAAGCATAATAACACACACAGTAAAACTTTAACGGATTTAGAAATACAAAGCAATAATTTTAGAAGTTTTAAATAATTATAATTTGTATAAAAGATGAGATCAATAATAATATTATGACATATATTGATATACTAATTGATATATACTATATCACTACCTATATAGAAACTATTTTGATGGTAAAGTATGGACCCTGTTTTAAATAGAACCTATTAACTGTTTTAAATAACTCATATCAATCAGATTGGCTCAACAAAACATATAAATAAATTATTTTTTTAATTGAGTGCAGCATGATTTTTTGGGCCCTTTAGTGGGTCTCAATTGGATAAATTACAAACCCACCTCATGATGTTTATTTAAAGTACAAATTATTTATATAATTGTAAAAATTATATCATGTCATCTAAAATTTCTAATTTTATAATAAATATATTATTTTATTAATAAATTATCAAATTAATTAACAGTTTTAATGATGTTAAAATTTTATTTTAATTAATAATTAAGATAATTTTATTATTGTATAGGTGAATAGTTAGAAATTTCATTTTTTCAATTAATTCTGTTAAATAAAAAATTCTGACAATGAGGTATTTGTAATTTTCTAAACCACAAGAGGCAATTCAAATTTTTACCAAACCTCAGGGAGTATATTTGTAATTTACCCGTCTCAATTAATAAAAGGGCATTTACCAGTACAATAATGCTAGAGATCTTAAAATTTTTATCAAATGTTTCACATGAGTGTGAGACCTACACTATATGGGCCTCATGTGGGTCCCACACCTATGTGAGACATTTGGTAAAACTTTTGGGGTCTCTAACAGTACTCTTTCCCAGTAAGTGTCATATACAAAGTTCAAAATTCATCTAGTTCCAAAACAAAACATTTGCACCAATTAATCCTACATATTTTTAATTGTTATCAAAAAAAATCTTTTTATTTTATTTTATTATTTTTTTATAACTTTAAAAACGCTATTATGTCCCACCACCGCTGGACTTCCGTCAAACAGTCACCGAAGACTTGCCGGAATATTCAACATTACTGAGAAATCACTGGAATATCGCCAGAAGTTCATCGAAGTATTGCTGGAGTGTTATGAATGTCACTGAAAGTCGTCAGAATGTCCAGAATGTTCATTGAACGTCAAGAACATCATCAGAGACTTACCGGAATGTCCAGAATATTACCAAAAAAAAATGAAGAAATCATAATAAAAAAAATATAGCAAAATGTGCTAAATATTGATAAATTGAAAGGGGAAAAAAAACATAACAGCAACAAACAACAATGGGAAAAAGTATATATTATTTTTCAATTTTTGTAGAGTTTAAGCAAATTATCTCTAATATTGATTAAACTGAAAAATAAGCTTTGAAACTGTAAAATGTTACAGTTTCAATACATGATTCTATTAAGTATTTATCCTTATTAATCAAACTGGAAAATACATTATAAAACTGTAAAATTTTACAGTTCTAAAGAATGTTATGAAACTGTAAAATTTTATAGTTTTAAAGTATGATTCATTTTAGTACCAAAAAAATTGAAACTGTAAAATTTTACAGTTTTCACCGTCTGTAACTAAAATTTAAAAACAACTTGTTCAGAATTTGAAAATTTTCTCTATTAAAATAGAAAAATAGAATTGTGTAGCATAGAAAAGGTAAAAAAAGTGAGAAATCAAATGAGAGAAACATATATAGAGAGAATATTGTACTCCGGCAACTATTTTTGGTTTAGATCTAGTCAGATTTGAGATATGAGTAGATCTACTCATCTTCTTTGTCGGAAATTCGTCTCTTTCATCGTCGGTGAGGGTGAAGTAAGGAGTTAATGATCGGTGGTTACCGGTGAACCCTAAGTAATGATAGTCGTCAATCACCAGTGACTATGTGGGTGTTTGGGAAGTGGCTATTTTAGAGGCTTTTTGGCTTTTTTAGTGGGCTATTTTAGTTTTTGTGTTTGGGAAGATGGAATATATATATTTTTTTTGAATTGTTGTATTGAAAAATAAATTGAAATAATGTTTGAAATTAAAATGACAAATTTGTCTCTAACCTTACATTTTTTGAAATTAATCTAAAGGGGCAAAATTGTAATTTACCAGCTGTGGGACTAGCTGTCACTGTACAGTGCCTACAATGTCACGTTGATAGTGTAAGTTGCCGATTGCCGAGTTGCTTTTCTTTTCTTTTCTTTTTTTAAAAAAATAAAAATAAATTATTGATTTAGGTATTATTTGAGGCTATTTTGTTTTTTTAGTTTTTGAGCCTATTTTAGTCTCAAACTAGGGTTGCCAAACAATGCCTATATATTAGAAAGAGAAAGAGAAGAAGTAAGGCAGGGTCGCTGGTCACCAAAAATCAAAAAGAGAAAGAGGTAGAGAAAAACGAACACAGAGAAGAATAAAGAAGAAAAATACGTAGTGGAGTTTTGAGAGTATTCAAAAGATTGCAGGAATAAATAGACTTATTTTCTTTTAAATAGGACTTCTAAGTAATTTGTCTATTAATAAAAGATATTGGCCTTATTTGAATTTTAAATATACTACAACGTTAAAATTGGGGTGATTCTATTTATACCCAAATAAAAACTCAGTAAATCTAATTAAAATTTTAAAATTTTAGTTCTTATTATATTTAATATAAATTTACTAATAAAGGCAATACACAATAAATCATAAAAAAAAAATTATTTTTTTTTCTTATGGTATACCCAAACCACTTATACATATTCTTCATATTTAATTTTCTTCATTTTCTTATCCAAGTTTTAACTATTTTCTCTTCATCTTCTTTCTTACTTCAAAACTCCAATCCATCCCATCAAAATTCATCATTATCAATATCATATTGTTTTTTATTGTGTTATTACCTACAAATAGAAGAAAATAAAAACACAATATGTATCATTATTTTTTCATTAAACGTCCCTTAATTTTTCATTAAAAACCAATGATTATATTAGGGTAGAACAAAACTAAAGATATGTTAATATTTCACCGTGAATTTGCTTTACAAGATTTTTTTATAAATTTTTTGAATCACCTCAATCAAAATTATTTATTTATTTATTTATTTTATTATTATTTTTTTCTTTCCTTCTAAAGAAAGGGGAAAGACAAATACGTCATAAACGTTTCAACAATGGCCTCGTTTGGGAAGTGACTATTTTAGAGGTTTTTTAGCTATTTTAGTAGGCTATTTTAGTTTTTGTATTTAGGAAGATGAGATGGATTTTTATTTGAGTTGTTATATTGAAAAGTGTGTTGAAATGATGTTTGAATTTAAAATGACTAATTTGTCCCTAATATTATAATTTTTTAAATTGATATAAAGGGGCAAAATTGTAATTTCCCAAGTGATGTAACAATTTGACACTTTGACAGTGTAGGCTGTGCCTACACTGTCACGGCAGCTGAGGCTATTTTTTTTTTTTAATAAAAAGGGGTGAATAGTGAGACTTTTTGGCTTATTTTTCATTTGAGGCTATAATAGCCTCCGATTGCTCTTCCCAAACAGCGCCAATATAGTGGCAGTTCTGTAGATTGTAGCCTCGGGATACAACTGCATTCTTTGGCATCGACAAGCATGAGTCTGTTTTCAACTACTGGTATGAGGTGAAGAACCTCCCTCAGTACGAGTCTTTACGGCCTTTATTCGAATCAGGAATTTTATGGTGTTATTAGTAGGAAGACATAAAAATAAATATGATGTTATACAAAATAATTTACACCAATCGTTCTTGTGAACAAAAGGAAGAGCTGTAATGAAAAATTGAACGTGCTTAATAATTTTTTGAGTACAAATCAGCTTGTTTGGTTCTGATTTTCAAAAAATAGTTTTCAGAAAATTCTACTTTTTTATTTTACGTATTTTAGTGTTTTTAATGATTTTTTTTTAAATTTTTAGAAACACCTAACATAAATACACTTAAAATGTATAATATTTGTAGAAAAAAATCTTTAAAAAATACACTAAATACCAAAAAATATATAAAAAAAAAACGAAAATTCAGTACATTTTTTTGTATTTTTGTGTATTTATTAATTTTTAAAATATTTGTTTACAAATATTTTACTATTTAGATACATCTAAGTAATGTGCATCTAAAAAATAAAAAAAATGGTTTAAAATTTAAACAATATTCACCTAAAAAAAAAACACGAAAAATAAAAAACTCATTTTTCAAAAAACTGAATTCAAAAAATTAAAACTAAACACACAAATGTTTTTTTTTTTTTTATTTTAAATGTCTTATTTTTTTTCCTTTTTTATATACCATCCACCACCCGCCACCGTCACCCGCCACCTACCCGCCACCACCACCCACCCGCCACCACCCGCCATCCGCCTCCCACCCCCACACCACCCACCACCCCCGCCACCACCACCACCACCACCCACCACCCGCCACCGTCACCCACCCACCTACCACTACCACCCACCATCCACCGTCACCACTTTCCACCACCGTTTTTCGCCGCCACTTGCCATTTCTCACTCTTTTTTATATTTTTAAATTTTTTTAAACATTTTGTCAATTACCAAACGCGTTTGTAGTTTATGTTTTTCCAAAAATAAACAAAAATCAGTTTATAAAATTTTTGTAAATATAAACTGAAAACGTAAACGTTACCAAACAGACCCTAAATAAAATCCTCCCTAAAATTGGGAGACTTCTTTTGGGCTTCTTTTTGAGACCCCAAGACACAAGTAGTGGCGGAGTCACGTGAGGCCTAGGGGGTCACGTGCCCCTATGAATTTTTTATTTATTTATTTATTTTTACATATGTATATAAATAAAATTTTAAATAAAAATAATATTTAAAATAAAATGTCAAAGGCATTTTTAAATTTATAAAAACAATAGTGATTGTTTTAATGAAAATGAAATGATTACAACAAATTATATTTTTATGAATGAAAATTTTGTAAAAAAATCTCAATATAAAGGTAATATTCATCATTATTGATATCCAAATATAATTAATCTCAATATATATATGTAAAAATTACTCAAAGTGTTAGTTATATTTATATGTAGAGTTCACCCTTCATATGTTGCTTTACTATTGGTTGATGATATTATATGTTAATAATGACGTGATATCACTATTATATGAAATTTTTACTCAAATTTTGTAAAAATTTAATTTATCTTACCATTATATAATTTATTTTAAGACTTAAATATATGACTGTTTTTACATTATTCATAATACACTAGTTATACGCAATACTTTCTTTTCGATTTTACTCGAAGTTAATTATAAAATTTTATTTGAAATACTTTTATAATAATTTATTTAAGTTTTTATACTTAATATTAAATCAAAAATTATTATTATGTTCTTTTTATTGGTTATGAAAAAAAAAATTTAAAATTATAATCAAGAAGTACTTATTCTAATTTAGTTTGTTGCATCAGCCACTGAACACAAGTTTTATTTGCCTTAGCGGGGCAGCCTGCATGTAGAGGTCTACTTTGAACCTACCCTTGTGACTAAACTTTTAAGGAGTTTTCTTAGGTGTGCAACCCACAAAAGGTGTAAGTGGGTTGCACACCATGTGCCACTCACACAAAAGGTGTAAGTGTAAGGTGTAAGGTGTAAGGTGTAAGTGTAAGGTGTAAGGTGTAAGTGGAAGGTGTAAATAAAATGTATAAGTTGCACACCATATGCCACTTACACAAAAGGTGTAAGTGCAAGGTAAAAAAGGTGTAAGTGTAAGGTGTAAGTGAACACAAAAAGGTATAAGGTGTAAGTTGCACACTATACCATTACCCAACTTTTAAAGACTCTAATGCAAGAATTGAATTTTTTTAAATATATTTGATTTAATTACTAAATTCTAAATTAATTCCAACATACCTTGGTTCCAGAGAACAAGAATGGATTGATGCTTCGATTCACTTGTACAAGATCACTTTCCCCTGTCATGCTCGATTCATCGACGTCAAACGACTGCCCATCTATGAACAACCCATCAGCAGGAACTCGGTCTCCGATCTTCAAGAAAACCACATCTCCCACCACAATTTGAAACACTGAAACCTGTTGCCTTCTCCCTCCTCTCACAACATCAACCTGGACATTATCGCTCGCTTCAGATAATTTGCCAAACTGCTTGTTCTGTTTGAAGTTGCTTCCGGCCGAGACAGTGATGACAAGAAAGACAGCAATAATTATGCTTCCACCATCATACCACCCCTCTTTTGGGCCATGTTGTTTGATGCCAAAACCAAGAGACATTGCAGCACAAACTAAAAGGATGACAATGGTTGGGTCCTTCAAAGCCTCCCACACAAAATGAAACAAGCTCTTTGTGGGTGGCTTGCAATAAGTGTTTGAGCCAAAAGTTTCATGTCTACATGCAATGTCCTCATCATCACAATGAATCCCATTTTCCAAGTCAGTGTCAAGAGCCAAAGCTATGCCTTCAAGTCCTCCAAGTTGAGCAAGATCTTCTACATTCTTTTGCTTCATGAGTTGCGTGAGGCTGTTTTGATTAATCTTGTAGGAGTTGGGTGGGTCTAGGTTGACATTGAGGGCAGTGTAGGATGGTGAACGTTGGTATTTGGAGTGTTTGTTTGCTACGATTTGTTTGAAATGAGAGTACAAGGCTCTTGAACAGTAGATAGTTGAGAAAGCCAAGCGCCATCTCTTGATGGGTATGCTAAGGTTGGTGATTGGCACGTTGTGTAAAGGCTCGATGCACTGCATGTTTGCTTGTATTATGGTGGACAGTTAATGAAAAAGAATGAAAATGGATGGAACAGAATGAAACGCAGAATCAACAACGGAGAATGATGTGTCTATAGGTGAAAAGTTAATTACTTGTAGATAAAGATCCGTCTATAGGTGTTATTTATTGGGGAAAAGTTAGGGATCATGAAAATTTTGTCATGAAAATGATCATGAAAAATTTATGATCTTTGGATTACCTTGATTAGTGTGTGGTGTTTATTCTAAGTGTAATCCAAGGGTCACAAAACTTTTATGATTATTTTTATGAAAAAAATTTTATGATACCTAACATTGCTGTATAGAGAATCATGTTCAAGTTGATGAAGAAACCTTAAAATGATGATGACTTTGGATAGAGTAGCACTATATAAATTATTAAAAAAAAAAAAAAAATTAGACTGGGCTTTCCTTCAATTTCAGATTTGGACTAAAGGATATTGTCCAGATTTCACCACAGATCTTATTTCGATAATGAAACAATTTATTTTATAAGAGTCTTTCGTGAGATCGATCCAATAATCATAATTAATTCAATTTATTGTATTTGTCTCTAAAAAAAAATAGAGAAAAAGTGTTTTTTAAAAATAAATCATCTATTTTTTTTTTTTTGTGACAAATGCAATAAAAATAAAAATGTTTTGATTATTAGATTGATTTTTTCTATGAATGATATACATAAGGAACTCTATATAATGAATTGTTTGAATCATTAAAACAGAACCTGTAGTGGGCCAACAAGACCGAACAACACATGGAGAGAAGAATAAATTGGGTTTCTTTTTTATATTCCAAAGTTTAAACCATTCAATTACTTAATTAATTGTGTTTTGGGTTTAAACCACCACCTTTTGAGTATATTCATCCTACTCAAAATTATAAACCTCACAATTTTGCATTCATTATGTATTGTTAATATACTTTTTTAAGTACCACACTCTTTAAATATATGAACAAAAGCAAATTATTACGCTCTATCGTTTGGGCACAAAAAAAAATTTCAAAAAAAATTTTCGGATAAAATATTTTTCTATGTTTGATGGTAATGATGGTAGCAGTGGTGGTAGTGATGGTGGTGTGGTGGTGGAGGTGAAATTAACGGTAGTAATGTAGTGACATGTAAAATTTTAATTTGAAAAATTTTAGAAGCAAAAAATATTTTCTACTGAAATAAACTTATTTTTTTTTAATCATAAAAAATATTTTCTACTTAATAAACTTATTTTTATTATACTACACCCGAAAAATACGCAAACATCCAAACTCAACCAAAGAAACAGTGGTCTAAAAGACTTTTAATGTTAGTCGTGTTTCGTGGGCCCATACCACGAACCACTAGAGTTCGTTCACACACTCACTCACTGCTTCCAACTTGGAGCTAGGTTCATGGTAGTTGCATGGCGGAAAGTCTCTTTTAAATCGCTTTGAAAGTCTCTTTACACATGTGGCCACCTTGCCGACTATGAAAAGGAAAATACTACTATTCAAATTACTGCTACCACGGATTTTTTTTTTTAAAAAAATTCAAAATAGAACAGTTCTTGTCTTTATTTTTTTATTTTATTTTAGAGATATTAAGAACTCAGTAACAAAAAAAATTCAAAAAAACAAATAATGTTTGATTGAAATACAATTTTTGTATGGTGAAACGCCCATTTAGGATATGATAGTTGGTTCAGTAATTCATGTAGCTATCTTTTAAGATAGTCAGATTGTTTTGAGAAAAAACTTTTTTAGTGATTTTTTAATGTTTTTACAAAAAAAAAAAAAAAAAAAAAACATATAAAAATAGAAAGAATGAGTTTTTTTTTAACTTATTTAAAAAATTAATAGTAACCAAACAAATTTTTTTATTAAATTCATAATTCACAAGCTGTAATTAATTAAATTTACAATTTCCATAAATGTGTATTTTCTCATTTGCTATTTATTTATTCCCTAATTTATTAATTTTAATAAGTTAGATTTCACATAATAAATCATTCTGATAATTAACAATCACCTTCAATCATCACCTCCTGCCGATCAACCATTTTATTAGTTTTCAAAATAAAAATTTAAAACACATGTGTAAAACATGTTTTTTGTTTTTATTTTTTGTAGATAAAAATAAAAAATCGTTGAGAAAAAAAGAAGAAGAAGAAGAAGAAACTTTAGAATTAAGTGATTGTTTAGAATAATCTAAATAAATATATTTTTTAATTTTTTATAAAAAATATGTGAAAAAGTAAAAAAATAATATAATCAAAATAAATACACTTATTTAAATAAATATACTTATTTAATTTATATCAAATAGTACCTCGAAATGCCACACTTTCCTTACAATATGCTGACTCAGTTCACTAAAAATTAAATAAGTATATTTACTTAGGATAAGGGGAAAACGAAACGCCACACTTTCCTGCAATATGCTGACTCAGTTCACTAAAAATTCTAAAGAATGACTTGTAAATAACGTAGGATAGCCAATAAACAGATAAAGTACCCTATAAACTACAAACTTTTACTTATAAAGAGAACTTTTATTTACTTTCCATAAAATGTGCTTCTCATGCAAGAAAAAACTTTTTCCTTATTAGGTTTTGTGGGGACATAATTTTTGAGCGACAACATATGATTGAGGTGTCACTGAAGTGCTAGCGGGGTGTACGTATCCTGATCATAACGCCGAGATGATCTCGCTAGGTTGAGATTATCTGCAAGAATACCGGAATCTGGGATAAGCGGATAAGGGACAAGAGTCGTAAATGGGAGAGGACTTCAGTTTGGATAAAGATAAAACTCTTAGAGAGTTTTTCTCAATCCGACCAGGAGTCCAAGATTAGCAGTAATCTAAGTCCATTGAAGCTAGGCTTCTATTGGGACTAGGATTGTGTTGGCTATAAAAGAGAGGCACCCCCATGGGTCTAAGGTACACTTTTTATGCTCTGAATAGTGAATTGAGCACTTTTTCTATCTTTGAGAGATAACTAACTTGATCATCGGAGTGCCCCTAGGTGGACGAACCACCGCCGGAATTTCTTCTCTCTGTTGCAGGTCATCCAGGCGCCATCTATTCCGCTAGTGCTCTCCAGTTGAATACTAAGTTGGCAGTGTGGTCAGAAATTAACACACATAATTTGGCGCCGTCTGTGGAAAGAAAGGAGAATAGATGGCCAATGACGGACAGAAAAAGAAGATTGGGGATGACACTCCTATTGGGAGTGGAAAACCTGTTGACTTTGACGTTGAAGAAGACAACTACAATGAAGAAACTTGTGATCAAAATCACGGAGCAAAGGACGTCGACCAGAAGGCGACGTACCAAAGAAAACAGACCAAAGCGGGTATTACAACGAGGACGATCTTCAGGTATGGAAGGATAGATACCTACGGAGGGACGATGAGGTAAAGGGAATGGCGAACAAATTGGCAGACCTACAAACGGTCGTCAATTTCATAATGCAGAACAACGTCATGCAGCCACCGTTCCCGTTACAAGATACACCGATTCCAGCGCCAAGAAAGATGCCCGACAAGATGGCAGAAAACAGTCCTTACGGTCCCCTAGCACACCAGGAGCGAAAAACACTCTCACCGGCCTTTAAGGGAGGTCGGGCGAGGAGAGTCGAGAAGGGAAGAATCTCGAAGGACACATCGCACCAAGGAAGCAGACCCCAAAGAACATCGGCATGTTCAAAGGCAGGAGTTGTGCTTCAACGCAACTAATGGAGAAAGGTCGAAGAGGGCTCACAATGAAGCTAAGAGTAGTGCACCTAAAAGGCTGAAGTCAGGAGATAGTCGAGCTCCTGGTCGGACCAAGGAGGACCTAAGGGATTACCTACAGAGGAGGCAACAAGATACCGAGGTAACCTCCTCGGTCAAGCCGAGAATGCCATTCTCGGTAGAATTGGAAAAATTCGAAGCCCCGAAGAGGTTTAGCATGCCGAGATTCCAGATCTACGACGAGAAGTCGGACCCCAACTTTCACGTCAGTTTGTACCTGAACTCGATGGCGTTATACACCGGGAACGAGCCGTTGCTTTGCAAGGTGTTCCCCTCATCCTTCGGAGAAATTGCATCAGACTAGTTTCACAAGTTGCCGAAAGGAACTGTGAAAACCTGGGAAGACCTGGCCGAGATGTTTGTGGCCAGGTTCATGACGAACAAACTACAGCCATTAAGAGTGGATGCCTGATGGCTCTGAAAATTGGTGAGGACGAGAGCCTGAGGACCTATGCCAAAAGGTACTGTGAGGACATAATTTTTGAATGATGACACGTGGCCGAGGTGTCACTGAAGCGCCAGCCGGGGTGCCACGTGTCTTGGTCATGACCCGAGGTAATCTCGACTAGGCCAAGGTTATCTACGAAGATATCAGAATCCGGGATAAGCGGATAAGGAACAAGAGTCCTAGAATGAGAGAGGACTTCAGTTTGGGTAAAGATAGGACTCTTAGAGAGTTTATCCTAATCCTACTGGGAGTCCAAGATTAGCAGTAATCCTAAGTCCATTAGAGCTAGGCTTCTATTGGGACTAGGATTGTGTTGGCTATAAAAGGGAGGCACTCCCATGGGTCTAAGGTATGTCTTTTATGCTTTGTCAAGTGAGTTAAGCACTTTTGGTTATCTTTGAGAGATATTTTACTGACTTGATCATCGGAGTGCTCCCGGTAGACGAACCATCGCGGGATTCTTATCTTTCTGTGACAGGTTGTTTGGGCTTAATCTATTCTGCCGGTGCTCTCCAGCTAAGTACTAGTTTGGCATTGTGGTCAGAAATCTACTCACACAATTTGGCAGCGTCTGTGGGAAAGAAATGAGAATAGATGGCCAACAACGGACAGAAAGAGAAGGTTGGGAACGACATTCCTACTGGAAGTGGGAAACATGTAGACCTTGATATCGAAGAAGACAACTACAATGAAAAGACTCGTGATAAGAATCACGGAGAAAAGGACGTCGGCCAAGAGGGCGACGTGCCAAAGAAATCGGACCGAGGCGGGTACTATAATAAAGACGACCTCCAGGTATGGAAAGATAGATGCCTATGGAGGGACAGTGAGATGAAAGGAATGACAGACAAATTGGCGGACCTGCAAACGGTTGTCAATTTCATGATACAGAACAACGTCATGCAGCCACCGTTCTCGTTACAAGATACACCGATTCCAGTGACCAAGAAAAATGCCCAGAAAATGAGGCAGAAAACTGTTCCTATAGTCCTTCAGCATGACAGGACTAAAGTACATTCTCACCGGCCTTCACGGGAGGTCAGGCGTGGAAAATCAATGAGAAGAGAATCCCAGAAGACACGTCGAACCCAAGAAGATTGCACCAGAGAACATCGCGATGCTCAGGGGAAGGAACTCTGTTTCAACACGACCAATGGAGGGAAGTCCAAAAGGACCCACAATGACACTGGAAGTAGTGCACCAAAAAGCTGAAATCTGGAGATAGCCGAACTCTTGGACGGACCAAGGAGGATTTGAGGGATTACCTTCAGAAGAAGCGGCAAGAAGCCGAGGTAACTTCTCCGGTCAAGCCGAGAACGCTGTTCTCGATAGAATTGGACAAATTGAAGCCCCGAAGAGGTTCCACATACCGATATTCCAGATATATGACGGTAAGTTGGACTCTAACTTTCACGTCGGCTTGTACCTGAACTCGATGGCATATACACCAGGAATGAGTCGTTGCTCTGCAAAGTGTTCCCCTCATCCTTCGGGGAAATTGCATCGGACTGGTTTTACAAGTTGCCGAAAGAACTGTGAAAACCTGGGAGGGCCTGGCCGAGATGTTTGTGGCCAGGTTTGTGATGAACAAACTACAGCCGTTGAGGGTAGATTCCCTGATGGCTCTGAGAATCAGTGAGGATGAAGGCCTTAGGGCCTATGCCAAAAGGTATTATGAGGTGTTCAACCGAATACCAGAGTGCAACCAAGAGATGACGGTCTTGTCTTTCAAGAATGGCCTGAAAGATGATTGTCCACTTCGAAAGTCATTCGCAAAGACATTACCAAAAAGCATGGAGGAGCTCATGGCCAGAATTGAGAAATATGCCAGAGCCGAGAAAGACACGTTGGGGACAAAGGCGTCCAAATAAGAGAAGAGAAACGGCTCACTGAAGCGAAGTAGAGATAACACTGGATACAACAAACCAGAGCTCAGATCTCGGATTCTAGATCCCGGATCCCAGATCCTAGAAGACATGATTTCGGCCTAGATCATTAGGTCCAAGAAGACAAGGGCTCAACCTAAGTGAGCAGATCCAAGATTCTAGAAGACAAGATCTCGGCCTAGATGATTAAGTCCGAGAAGAGAAGAGCTCGGCCTAAGTTAAAGAATTTTTACATAAGGTCCACAAAGGAGTATGTGGAAGCCATGCAGGGGGCAGATCTCTTGCCCATAGAGCAATATCGCAGGGATTCTTTTGGCCTTACATGCAAAAAGAAATGAAACCCTATGTAAAAAGGCATGAAAATGTTGTTGAAATCCACTCGCCGACATGCGATGAATAGCAATTTGGCTGGGGGCATACCAGCCAACAACTTGCTAGGGCTTTACAAACAAGAAGGTCAGCCCAAGAGAGTCAAGGATATTACCTATCCTGAAAAGGTTATTGGCAATGGGCATATCAGCTGAATAATAAATGCTAGTTTTGATTTTTGTTAATTTGAAATCTGTCGATCAATGAAGACCGACCAGGTCCTATGACGATGTTTCCAAATGAAACATGACGATAACTTGGACTTATTATTATGGCAGAGTTTCTACTTGCATATAATAGAGTTTGAACCAAGTTGACGATGTTTCTGAAACATGACGAATAACTTGGACTTATTAAGGCAGAGTTTCTACGCATATAATAGAGTGAACCAAGTTGGGATGTTTCTGAATAAAACATGACGAATAACTTGGACTTATTATATGGCAGATTTTACTTGCTATAATAGAGTTGAACCAAGTTGACAATGTTTCTGATTGAAACATGACGAATAACTTGGACTTATTATATGACAGAGTTTCTACTTGCAATTAATAGAGTTGAATCAAGTTGGCGATGTTTCTGATTGAAACATGACGAATAACTTAGACTTATTATATGGTAGAGTTTTTACTTGCATATAATAGAGTTGAACTAAGTTGGCAATGTTTCTGATTGAAACATGATGAATAACTTAGACTTATTATATGGTAGAGTTTTTACTTGCATATAATAGAGTTGAACTAAGTTTAGTTAACCCGGACTTGCCACATCGGCAAGAATCAAGCACATATTGGAACTAAGTACATGTCAGTCAGATTAACAAAGAAACCAAGGTTGGTAACCTCGGCCAGTCTTTGTTCGAATCTGACCTCGGCCACAAAGATCAAAGCCACATGCTTAATGAGAACCCAAGTGGAACTTAAGTTCACATTAGGAGTAGGTGGAGAAGCTGGAGAATAATGCTTGGGAGTTGAAATCTGCAAACTGAGATGGTTTAACACTTGTTGAAATTTGAGAAAAATTTACAAGTTGAAGTTAAGCCGAGGTCATTTTGAAAGAAGATTGGTTTAACACTTGTTGAAATTTTGAGAAAAATTTACAAGTTAAGCCAAGGTTATGTTGAAAAGAAGTATCTACATACTTGCTGAGATTACTATGTTGCCAAAACATGGAAGATATTTGAAGATAGAAGTCTTGCTAAGTAAAGGGTGAAGTATCGAGTTGTGAATAACACTTGTGAAAATATTGTAAAAAATATTTTCAAGAGTTAGGCCAAAGCCGAGATAAACTGTTAGTGGGTATAACCAAAGTATTCCACACCGAGAAAATTACACAGTTAAGGTGTACGTTGAAGACATGCAAAAAATTCTAAGTATGGAAAAAACAGAGAAAGAAAAGTACCAAGTATTAAGGGCTTACTTGTATGGAATGCTGCAGCATCAAAGCGAAGTTTTCATATTCGCTTGCATTGGCGTTGCGTTCGAGGTCTTTGGGCAGAAGCAAGGCAGTAGAGAGGGCGACGCCGACTTCAATGTCAGTCGCACTGTCACCGGCTCTGAGTGGCTTATCCTTTATGGTAATTGGAGGGGCCCAAGGGGCATCAGACTTCAGAGAGCCTGAGGTTGTTGCTGACAAAGACCTCGGCTTCTTTGATCTGGTTGATTCGGAGGGTTCAGCCTCGGCAGGCCTCTTTTCGGCAGCAGAGGCACTTTTTCTACCTGGGCCATCTTTGAGATCAACAAGGTATCCTCAGAGTCGATCTGGGTTACCGTTGCCTTTGCTTAGGCTTTCTTCAACTTTTTTGGTTTTGGCTTTGGCTGCGTTTGTGATTGTGAAGATCGTGCTGTGACAGTACTAGGTATGTCGGCTAAGAGGTCGTCTGCAACGGCTTTCTTATGACCCATCTCGGTGCCGATTACAGTTCGACGTCGGTGTTTGCGTTGAGATGGAGGGATTAGTTGTGGAACCGAGGTTTATAGCTGTTCTGCTAGATCAGAAGTTGATCCTTGATCCGGCTGAGGTGATGAGGTTGCAGGAGGAGATGAATGGAGAAGTTGCAGAGCTTGAAAGCTTGGAACAATGGAGGATTTGAGAGAGAGAGTCAGCATGAAGTTGATGATGCAAAAATAAAAAGACGAAGAGAGAGAGATGATTTTGATCAAACGCTTGAAATGGTGGCAAAATGGCAATTATGGTGCCTAAGTCAGACGGCGCACGGAAGTGCGATGCAACTTCACGGCGCTTTTTAGGTACGGCTCAGTAGGGGAAAGAAGCGTGGCAGAAACGGTTGTGACACTGTGCGCGCCAGCTCATACGCATGCTGGAACTCTTGGAGTTCTTGATTTAATGAAGCAAATACCTGGGCTAGGAGGACGGTTTCGGCTAAATAACTTTGAACAAACTTGGTTATTGGTTCTAAGGCATTGATGAAAACAGATTATAAGTTTGGTCATATTGAGCCGATGAGTTCTGACTTCGGCAATAGATAATGGAGTGAGCTTAGCCGATGTGCTAAATGGAAGAAATGATATAGGTTCCATCACCTCAGGATGCTGAGGTAATAGAACCTAGGGGGCAATTATGGGGACATAATTTTTGAATGACGACACGTGGCTGAGGTGTCACTGAAGCGCCAGCCAGGGTGCCACATGTCCTGGTCATGACGCCGAAATAGTCTCGGCTAGGCCGAGGTTATCTGCAAAGATATCAGAATCCGGGATAAGCAGATAAGGGACAAGAGTCCTAGAATGAGAGAGGACTTCAGTTTGGGTAAAGATAGGACTCTTAGAGAGTTTATCCTAATCCTACTGGGAGTCCAAGATTAGTAGTAATCCTAAGTCCATTAGAGCTAGGCTTCTATTGGGACTAGGATTGTGTTGGCTATAAAAGGGAGGCACCCCCATGGGTCTAAGGTATGCCTTTTATGCTTTGTCAAGTGAGTTAAGCACTTTTGGTTATCTTTGAGAGATATTTTACTGACTTGATCGTCGGAGTGCCCCCGGGTGGACGAACCACCGCGGGATTCTTATCTTTCTGTGACAGGTTGTTTGGGCTTAATCTATTCTGCCGGTGCTCTCCAGCTAAGTACTAGTTTAGCAGTGTGGTCAGAAATCTACTCACACAGGTACTATGAGGTATTCAACCGGATACTAGAATGCAACCAAGAGGTGGCGGTCGTATCATTTAAGAACGGCCTAAAAGATAATTGTCTGCTCCGAAAATCATTAGCAAAAACACTGCCAAAAAGTATGGAGGAATTAATGGCCAGAATAGAGAAATACACCAGGGCCGAGGAGGATACGCCGGGAACAAAGGCGCCGAAACCAGAGAAGAAAAATGGCTCATCAAAGCGAGGCCGAGGTGATGGTGGCTACAATAAACCAGAAATCGGATTAAAGGCTGTTCAAGCAGTCACAATCGTATTCCGAATTTCGGTTTACAAAGTCTTGGAGAAAATCCGCAATCAGCCCTACTACAGAGCACCAGCAAGGGTACCAGGCGAGTTTATAGAAAGAAGCCTTGACAAGCACTGTGCTTACCATAATGAAGCTGGACATCTGACTCGGGAGTGTAAAGCCCTGAAGACACATCTGGAAGACCTGGTAAGACAGGGCCATTTAAGGGACATGATAGATGAAGCCTGAACAAGGGAATGGCAGGCAAGACTGCCCCAGGCACCAACAGCACCACCCCCACCAGCACTACAACCGCAGGCAGGCAGACCTCGAGTGATCAATGTGATCCACTCAAAGGTAAATGAGAATGAGATAAGGGGGGGAAACCTAAAAGGTAAAATACTTGCAACATGTATATCAGGTCGGGAAAAAGAGACCTAGGGCAGGCGAGAGCCGAGGACTAGTGGTGTCCTTTACTGAGGAAGACCTGGAAATGGTGCAACATCCACACAACGATGCCTTGGTAATATCCCTCCAGATTGGAGAGTGCCAAGTGAAACGCATCTTAGTCGACCAGTGCAGCTCTTGTGACATCATGTATGTCAGGTGTTACAAGGAGCTTGACCTTCACCAAGATGACTTGAAACAGTCCAAGGGATGAAGACATGGAAGTCCTAGAGGACGTCGGCAAAGAGCCAGCCGAGAAAAGTGAGGAAGCCCTGAAGAAAGTCCTTGTCCAACAAAGGACGAAGAACGCTTCTTCCTTCTCGGCTCGAGCTTGGCCGAGGAAGAAGAAAAAGAATTGGAGGCGTTCTTGAGAACAAACATTGAGGTGTTTGCCTGGACGCCTTACGAGATGCCTGGCATTGACCCCGAGGTCACTTGCCACAAACTGAATGTGGACAGATCAGCCAAACCTGTAATCCAACGAGCCAGAAGGCCGACGTTGACGCATGTTGAGGCAGTAGAAGAAGAAGTGGACAGACTTTTGGAGGCCAGAGCCATTCAAGAGGTAAGTTACCCGACATGGCTATCAAATACGGTTGTTGTGAAGAAAAAGAATGGGAAGTGGAGGGTCTGTGTGGACTTCACTAGCCTGAACAAGGCTTGTCCCAAAGACAGCTTCCCATTACCCGAGATTGACCAACGGGTAGATGCCACTTCAGGGCATGGAATGATAAGCTTCCTGGATGCTTACAGAGGGTACCATCAATAACTATGCACTCGCCAGATGAGGAAAAGACTGCATTCATCACCCTAAAAAGGCTATACTGTTACAGTGATGCCTTTTTGGATTGAAAAATGCATGAGCAGCTTACCAGAGATTGGTAACCAAGATGTTCAGACATCTAATTGGCAGAACAGTAGAAGTTTACATCGATGACATGGTCGTGAAGACCAAGGAACCTGAAGGTCATCTGGCCGACCTAAAGGCAGTTTTTGACATACTTAAAACATATCGGCTTCGACTCAATGCATCGAAGTGTGCATTTGGAGTTGGGTTTGGTGAGTTCTTAGGATATTTGGTAACCAAAAGGGGCATTGAGGCAAGCCCAAATTAGATCAAGGCTATCTTAGAACTGAAGAGCCCAACATCGGCAACACAAGTGCAGATGTTGACTGGAAGGGCTGCAGCCCTGAACAGATTCCTAAGCAGAAGTTCTGATAAATGTAAGCCTTTTTCAGTTTAGTAAAGAAAGCCACAGACTTCTTATGGACCGACGAATGCGAAGTCGCCTTTACCGACTTAAGGAAGTATTTGACCACAGCTCCAGTTCTCTCAAATCCAGTACCTGGAGAGGAGCTGTTCTTATACTTGGCAGTTTTAGAACATGCAGTAAGTGCAGTGACAATCCGAGAAGAAAATGGAGAACAAAGGGCTGTTTACTACGTAAGTAAAACCCTTTGCAGATGCAGAGACCAGATATCTACCCTTAGAGAAGTTAACACTGGCTTTAGTAATGGCTTTTAAGAAACTGAATCATTACTTTCAAGCCCACAAAATTATAGTGTTAACTGAACACCCCTTGAAGTCCCTGTTGCAGCAAGGAGATCTGACAGGTAGAATAGTCAGATGGGCAGTGGCCTTAGGCCAATATGACTTGGAATTCAGACCCAGAACAGCAATCAAAGGCCAAGTTTTGGCCAACTTCGTGGCCGAGTTCACACCAGGTTCCATCACACATCGGGCTCCGTTGAGCCAAGGTGTGCGATGTCCAGGTGAGCAAGAAAAAACCCAGCAGAGAACAACAGAGCAAAGGAACAAAGAGAAACTCAGGCCCTGCAGTATTTACATCGGTGACTCCTTCCGGTTGTTTGTGGATAAAAGTTCAAACTGACAAGGATCGGGGGTAGGAGTAGTACTAGTATCGCCAGATGGGCAGATACTGGAACAATCCATTCGTTTGGGGTTTAAGGCCTCAAACAATGAAGTAGAGTATGAAGCGCTGATCGCAGGACTAATGCTGGCAGCAACCATGGAAGCCGACGAGGTAATAGTCTTTTGTGACTCCCAACTTATAGTCAATCAGGCAACAGGGGAATTTGCAACCCGAGATGAACGGATGTCGGCCTACGTAAAGGAAGTAGGCAAACTGGTAGCTTATTTCAAAATTGCCGACTACAGCAGGTAAGCCGAGATGACAACAGCCATGCCGATGCTCTGGCCAACCTGGCTAGTGCAATAAAGCCTGGTGAGGCAAGAACAATAATGGTTGACTACTTGTCAGGTCCAAGCATAGAACCACTGAGCACAAAGCGTGAAGCAATGTGTGTGGAGATGGGACCAAGTTTGATGGATACAATAGTAGCATTCCTTAAAGAAGAAAAATTGCCAAACAACCGTAAAGAAATGCACAAGATCAGACTGAAGTCGGCAAGATACAGTTTGACAGCAGAAGACTGTTTCTACAGAAGATCATTTACTGGACCCCTTCTGAGGTGTGTGCATCCTACACAGGTTGAAGACTTTCTGTACGAAATACATGAAGGAGTATGTGGAAGCCACGCCAGGGGCAGGTCACTTGCTCATAGGGCCATTACATAGGGGTATTGGTGGCCCTACATACAAAAAGATGCTGAAACCTATGTCAAGAAGTGTGAGAAGTGCCAATGGTTTGTACCCTTGATACACTAACCAACAGCAGACTTGAACCCAGTGTCCAGCCCTTGGTCATTTGCCTAATGGGGCATGGATCTTGTTGGCAAACTACCCCAAGCAACTGGATAAAGGAAGTACCTGCTAGTAGCAGCAGATTACTTCACTAAGTGGGTAGAGGCTGAACCCTTTGCCAAGATTTGGGACGTTGATGTGAAGAACTTCATATGGAAGAACATCATCACCAGGTTTGGAATCCCAAGAGCAATAATAGCTAACAATGGCACACAGTTTGACAGTAAGCTAATCAAGAGCTTCTGTGCAAAGTTCAAAATCAAGAATTATTTTTCCACCCCAAGTTTTCCTCAAAGCAATGGACAAGCAGAAGCATTCAAAAAAGTCATCTTGGATGGGATTAAGAAGAGGCTGCAAGCAGCAAAGGGAAAGTGGGTGGATGAACTACCAAGTGTACTCTGGGCATATCGGACTACGCCGAGAAGATCAACTGGGGAATCCCCATTTGCCATGGCTTATGGCACAGAAGCAGTCATTCCTCTAGAGGTCGGCATCCCAGGGATCAGAACCCAGGGAGTAGAGAATAGAACTAATGATGTATTTATAGTTCGAGATCTGGATCTACTAGAAGAGAAAAGGGAGAAAGCAGCAATTCAGCTGGGGACATACCAGCAGCAGCTTACTAGGGCTTATAATAAGAAGGTAAACCCGCCAGAGTTCCAAGTTGGTGACCTCGTCTTGAGAAAGGTCGTCGGCAACAAGAAAAATCCTAGAGAGGGCAAGCTTGGCCCGAATTGAGAGGGACCCTATAGAATCATCTCGGTTTTGAGCAATGGGGCATATCGGCTTGAGGACTGTGAAAGTAAAGAATTGCCAAGACCCTAGAATACTTGCAATCTAAAGTTTTTCTACCACTAGATTTTCTCGTTTTCTAAGATTTCTTTTTATCTTGTTATTAGCAGAAGTAATAAAGTTTTAGCTTGATCTTTAAACTTGTGTAATATGATTGACCAGATACTTGACGATGTTTCTAAACGAAACATGACGAATAACTTAGACTTATTATATGATAGAGTAGAACTTTTACTTGCATATAATAGAGTTGAACTAAGTTGACGATATTTCTAAGCGAAACATGACGAATAACTTAGATTTATTATATGGCAGAGTAGAACTTTTACTTGCATATAATAGAGTTGAACTAAGTTGGCGATGTTTCTAAGCGAAACATGACGAATAACTTAGACTTATTATATGGCAGAGTATAACTTTTACTTGCATAGAATAGAGTTGAACTAAGTTGGGATAACCTGGGCTGGTCATATTGGCAGAATCAAACTCAGATTGGAACTAAGTACGTATCAGTCAGATTAACAAAAAGGCCGAGGTTAGTTACCTCGACCAGTCTTTATCTGAATCTGACCTCTGCAACAAGGTCAAAGCTCCAGTCTTAAATAAGAACCTAAGTGGAACTTAGGTTCACATTAGGGGGCAGAGGGCTAGGGATGGAAATTGGTGCTTGGAAGATTGGTTTAACACTTGTTGGAACTTGAGTTTACAAGTTGAAGTTAAACTAAGGTCATGTTTAACACTTGTTGAAATTTGAGTTTACAAGTTGAAGTTAAACCGATGTCATGTTTAACACTTGTTGAAACTTGAGTTTACAAGTTGAAGTTAAACTAAGGTCGTGTTTAACACTTGTTGAAATTTAAGTTTACAAGTTGAAGTTAAACCGAGGTCATGTTTCACACTTGTTGAAACTTGAGTTTACAAGTTGAAGTTAAACCGACGTCATGTTTCACACTTGTTAAAACTTGAGTTTACAAGTTGAAGTTAAACCAAGGTTGAAGTTACAAGTTGAAGTTAAACCGAGGTTATGACTAAAAGAAAATTGGTCTAAACACTTATTAAAATTTTTTAGAAAATTTTACAAGTTAAGACCAAGGTTGTATTAAAAGAAGTACTTGTGTACTTGCCGAGGTAAACCATTGGTTTGTATAACCGAGGTATATCACCCTGAGGAAATTGCACAGATAAGGTGTATGTTTGAAAGCATCAAAATTATTCTAAGTACAGAATCATACAAGAGTCATACAAAGAAAATTGTACTTGTATTAAGAAGAATCAGTTCAAAAAGAAAAGGGCACTTCGGCCTACCAAAGGAGTAGTTGTTTAGAAATTACAAAAGTGGCATTTCGGCCAGATCTAAGCTTATATTGATTCAAAAAGTAAGACAAAGTACTAAGTACAAAGCAAAAAACCAAGACTATTGGGCATCAGCAGTAGGATGGGGCTCCGAAGACATTTGAGAATTATTCTCGGCGTCCTTCTCAGCAGCGAGCTCGGCATCGATCTCTTTGAGAGTCTGGTCGATGCTTTTGTCGGCAATGGGCACGTTCGATTTTGTCTTCTCAGGAGTAGCGTCTTTGGAGACGTCCTCACCTTCCTCATCCTGAGTCAAGTCCAAGACTTGCTCATTCAGAGTAGGGGACTTGGCCTCAGCAGTCTCAGCATCCTTCTTCTTTCTCACCAAAGCTTCATCCTCAGACTCAGAATCGTTTTCAAAATGGCTTAGAATATGGGGGAATGGAAGGGGGAGGACGTTGGCATTCTTGAAGGGGGAGTTCTCGGGGACATCAAGCTTTTTGAGGGCAGCCATCCAACCAAGGGTGAAACCCTTATTGCATGCCTGCTTCACTTGCTTTTTGTAGTCTTCCTTGACGTCAGCCACCCCCTCAGCATACACCCTCTTATCAGCGGCCTTGATCTCAACCTCTTTTGTGGCTAAGGCATCCTGAAGTTCTTTTTGGGCCTCGGCCATCTTTTCTTCGGCCTCTTTCTTTTAGGCCTCAAGAACCTTCTTAATGGCGTCTGCAGCATCTGCTTTTTCTTCGGCATCGTCTTTAGCTTTAATGGCTGCCTCGGCCTGATCTGACAAGGTCTTCATCTTTCCCTCGGTCTTTTTTAAGGTCTTCTGCAAACCAGAGACTTCTCTAATCTTGTCGGCCAACTCCTTCCTCATTTCAAAAGATTGCATTGAGAATGAGTGGCGTGCTGGATCGCCTGAAGGAAAATGGACAGAGCAGAAGTTATTAGAAAATTCTCTAAGTATAAAAAGAAAAAGAAAGAAAAATACCAAGTGTAAAGAACTTACTTGAACGGAATACTGCAACATCAAAGCAAAATTTTCGTATTCACTCATCTTAGCATTACAATTAAGATCTTCGAGCAGAAGCAAGGCAGTGGAGAGGGCAACGCCGACCTCAATGTCGTTGGCACTATCACCAACCTTAACTGGCTTGTCGTCGATTGTGATTGGCGGGGCCCAGGGAGAATCATGTTTTAATGGCCCTGAGGTGGTCGCAGAGGACAACCTCGGCCTCTTTGATCTAGTAGATTTGAATGGTTAGGCCTCGGCGGGCCTCTTCTTGGCAGCAGAATGGGTCTTCTCACTCTCAGCCAATTTTGAAATTGGCAAGGTGTCCTCAGTATCAATCTGAGTCACCGTTGCCTTAGGCTGAGCCTTCTTGAGTCTTTTTGGCTTTTGCTTTGGTTGAGGCTGGGTTTGTGCTGGTTGAGTGTTAACTGATTCTGGGATGTCGGCTAGAAGATCTTCAGCGACAGCTTTTTTGCGACCCATTCAGCGACAATTGCAGTCCTACAGCGGCGTTGGCGTTGAGATGATAGGATCAGATATGGAGCCGAAGTTGATGGTAGCTCAGCTGGATCAGAGGTTGATCCCTGATCTGGCCGAGATGATGAAGCTATTGGAGGAGTTATGGCGGAAGGGGGAGAATTGCTTTTCTTCCTCTTTGGGACATCGGGAAGCACTGACTTGTAGGTCGGGATGAAGTTCAGAAGCAAGGGAGCTCTTCGCCTATGAACTGGCAGGTCCAACAGCTCTTTGAGGTCCTTACTAGGACAGAAGGACTTACGAAAGCCCTTGGGTGGTTGTGGAAGAACTGCAAGAAAAACAGACATCAGAATATATAAAAGGAACAAAGTACTAAAAACTTGAAAAACAAGTAAATGCAACACTTGGCTCTTACCATTACCCTCTATGAATATTGTTCGGCTAAGAGGGTAGAGATGAAGGTCTTCATCTGGTGCAAACTCCCAGTTGCCCGAGACAATGAAGTAATCGTCCCCGGCTCCCTTGTTGGAGTTTGGGAGGTCGGCAACAAGTTTGTATTCAGTAGACCTCGGTTTGAGGTAGTAGACATAGCCTTTTTCTAACTTAAGGCCGCACATGGTATAGCAGTATTGAATATCAGCTAAGGTTACCCTAGCTTTTTCTCGGCGTGCTAAGGCAATTATACCATTTATAACTCGGTAAGAGTTGATGGCAAGCTGTATCGGGTTTAATTTGTAATAGTGAAGGACTTCTCAGAAAAAAGATGTTTAATGGAAGCCTAAGTCCACAATCAATAAAGGCGACGACTGGGAAGGGCATAAAGTCAATAGTAGGCATAATGGAGTCGTCCTCCCCAGCCAACCTCAAATGGACGTCGGCCGAAATGGAAAACTCCTGCCTAAAATACTCTAATTTAGTTGGGGTGTCTACCCTATGCCTCCACATACCCATGATATCGGCTTGGGGGGAAGGTGGGATTTCGAAAAAGGTGTGTTTTATGAAAGGTTGGAGTGACCTCGGCAAAACCTAGAAGAAGGATGGGACGAGAAATTCTGAGGATCTAAATGAAGGGTGTTTTAGTTTTTCCTAAAGACAGTAAGTTCTACGACGAATCCCAAACCTAAGTCTAGGCAAACAAAGATTGAAGGTAAGGATTTGGAGAAAACACAAAAAACAGAAACAAGGGCAATGATTCAGAGTCAAGAATAGTGATAAACTACCAAGAACAGTGGCAAAAGTGAACAGATGGGTGAACAGTGTGTATTCAAGAAACGAACTGGGCAAAAGTGAAATCATAAAAGAAACGTGCTCAGATACGTGATTCACAATCAAGAACTTGAACAAAATAGCAATGGCGACGAGTAATGAAAGCTTTTTGAAGAGAAACACAGACTGATAAAGGAGGAATAAGTAACTCACCGAAGAAAAATGAAGCCGGCGTTGAGTTCGCCGAAGTCAGACGACAACAGCAAAACGACAGAGCGGTGAAAGCTTCGCCGAAGGGGAAAACTGGAAGCGATCACAGAGCTTGCGAGCTTGAGACAATGACGGATTTGCGAAAGTAAGAGAGAGAAAGAGGGTTTTTTCGCAAAAGTAATGATGAAGAGGTGAGAAGACGAGGAGAGATGGAAGAAGTTTTGTCAAAAACGCGAAGAGGCGGCAAAATGCAATTGATGTGCCTCAAACAATGTGTTTGTCAGACGGCGCACGCAGGCGCAAGGCGACTTAATGGCGCGTATCGGACACGGTCCAGTGGGGGAGGGACGCGTAACAAGAACGGTTGAGTAGTCATGCGTGACAGCTCATACGCGTGTTGAAGCTCTTAGAATTCTCGATTTAACGGAGTAGAACCTCGGCTTGGAGGATGATCTTAGCTGAGGAACTTGAACAAACTTGGTTAATGATTTTGAGGCATTGGTGAAAGAAAACTGTAAGTTTTTGGTCATATTGAGCCGACGTATTATGACCTCAGTAATGAACGAATGGAGTGAGCTTAGCCGACGTGCTAAATGAAAGAAATGATATATGTTCCATCACCTCAGGATGCCGAGGTAATAGAACCTAGGGGGCAGTTGTGGGGATATAATTTTTGAGTGACAACACGTGGCCGATGTGTCAGCCGGGGTGCCACATGTCCTGGTTATAACGCTGAGGTGATCTCGGCTAGGCCGAGGTTATCTGCGAGAATACCGGAATCCGGGATGAGCGGATAAGGGACAAGAGCCCTAGAATGGGAGATGACTTCAGTTTGGATAAAGATAAAACTCTTAGAGAGTTTATCCCAATCCTAGTCCAAGATTAGCAGTAATCCTAAGTCCATTGAAGCTAGGTTTTTAATGGGATTAAGATTGTGTTGGCTATAAAAGAGAAGCACCCCCATGGGTCTAATGTACGCTTTTTATGCTCTGAATAGTGAATTGAGCACTTTTTCTATCTTTGAGAGATAACTGACTTGATCATCGGAGTGCCCTCGGGTGGACGAACCACCGCCAGAATCTCTTCTCTCTGTTGCAGGTCATCTAAACGCCATCTATTCTGTCAGTGCTCTCCAATTAAATACTAAGTTGGCAGTGTGGTCAGAAATTAACACACAGGTTTAATCGCACATCGCAAATCTGAATATCCAAATTTTGTTAATATAATATAAAGGTCTATCTATTTATTATTAATTGATTTTCAATTAGATACTTTAATATAGTATTAGAGTTTGGTCTTGAGTGGCTGCACCCTGTGGTAGTATTGGCCCACTTTTGTTTCTTTCATCGGTTTATCTCTCAATCGCCTCCACATTGCATGTGAGGAGGAGAGGAGGAGTGTTAGACTTAATCCATATTGTCAATCTAAGTCACCCAAGCTTGATTAATATAATATAAGAGTTTCTTCACTCATTGTCAATTAGTTTTGAATTTGATACTTTAACAATGTTAGATACAAAAAAAATATTTCAAAAAAATTATTATATGGCTTAGATTTATTTTACTTATAAATCTCACAATATATAAGTTACATCGAAATTATAATAATTTTTTAAATATTTTTACGCGTACCAATTTTGTGCATATCTTCACTGAAAAAAGAAGGATAAAAGAGGAGATGCATTGCACATTGGCTTTAGATTTTCTCTTTCTTTGTCGTTCCTATTTGACACATTAATCTCCCTCAACAAACTACCAATTGATTGAAAAGACAAAAAAAAAAAAAAAAAAAAAAAAAACCAATAGGCGGTGAAAAAAAAAAAAAAAAAAAAAGAAGTAAAGTGTAAAACTAATATTTGTAACTATGATAGTGTTTTAGAATTATGATTTGAAAATAGAGTTGTATTTTGAGTTTGTGAATTTTAGAATTATGATTTAACTGTGAAAATTTGTTTGGTTATGAGTTTTGAAAAGAGTTTTAAATTGAGTTTGAATTGAGTGATGTGACATATGATATTTTGATATAAAAACTTACAACTCATAACCAAACACACAACACAAAATTCTATTCAAAGATTATAAAAACTTTTTAAAAAAAATTCACAAATATTTTCTTTTGTAATACAAAAATAACAGGAGCCCAAAAAAAAAACCGAATACTGTTTCGGTCAACCGGCCGAACAATCGGTGGGATGACCGGTTAGTCTAAATTTTCCCGTCTTGGAAAGAGTTTTTAAAAGTGAGTGTGAAATTAATTTTTAAAAACGCTAAACAAACACACACTCAAAGGTGAGTGTGGAACTATATTTTTCTTACTGCAAAAATGTCCGATTTTTACTGCCAACATGATGGGTAAATGACATTGTGATTTAAGTTATTAAAGTGAATACAAATGTGAGTAATGAAATGATTAATGATATCTGATTAACTTAATTTTTTACAAAATATATTTTACTTGATATAATCTAAAATGTGAACAATTCGAATTATCAAAATGAACTCCGAAATAAAACCTATAAAACCGCACAGTAATGCCTGCGTTCACCCAAGTTCTGAGTAAATGATATGAATAATATTATACATAATTTTATTTTTTGTTTATTTTCTTATTTTTAGATCTAAAGTAATGAAATTTACATATAAAATGTCAATTTTTTAAAAAAATTTCTTCAAAGATATAGGATAGGTAATTTCTTCCAAGAGACCAACTTTCAAAAAGTTAAAAAAATATAATTTTTTTATCAAAGGATTCAAAAAGATAATGACAATGACAAGACAATGAAGGAAAGAAATATGACAATGAGGGTCATTAAAAGAAAAAATAATAATAACAATGAGAAAGAAATATGACCATTAAATGAATTTAACGCCCTCGCAAAGCCACACGGTGTATACACAATTGAAACACATCATCGGCAACCAACACCACAGTAAGCTGTTGTTGACAATCGGATGTCATATGTCGACCGTCGCAAGTGTTGACCAAAAGTGCTTGGCGACTGTATGAATGATCGTCGAAGGAGGTATGACATGAGATGATGATCGAAGGAGGTCGGTGGCAATGTGGCCACAGGTAGGGGTATAAACTTGAGACCCCCGGTCCACTGTTGGTCTGTGAGGGCTGCTATCAAAATTTGGATTGGGTCAGGTTATGAGTTAAAAAATTAGTCCAGAGCTAAGCCTAGATCTAAAAGATACTTGGACCTTTGGGTGGATTGGCGGGTCGGGTCTAATCATTTTTTTATTTTTTTTTTTTTTTCACTAAAATTTTAGGTTGTGTTTGGTTTGTGTTTCAAACCATGATTTCACACTAATAACCAATTCACTGTTTGTTTATAATTTTTAAATTATGATTCCAAATCAATTTCAAAACACATTTTGAAAACATGTTTGGTAAATCAGTAAGTTTTTTGAATTTTTAGTCTATTCGGTTGTCCGTCCGGACATCCGCTTAGACAGTTTTTGAATTTTTGGGTTTATCTGGTTGTCCCCTAGACGTCCAGTCAGTTGATCAGAACATTTTTATTTATTTATTTATTTTTTTGCAACTGGCACCTATTATCTAGGAAAAAAATTATATTTGGTTTTGATATTTTTTAACTATAGAAAATATTTTTTTGAGACCAAATTGATAAATTATTTGGACATTTATTTAAAATTAACAAAAAAAAATTGAAATAAAAATTAATTTGTCAGTAATTTTTAAAAAAGAAAAAATAATAATATTTCTTTTAATATTTTAAATAAAAAAAATATTTTTGGAAATTTTTTAATTTTTTAAATAAAAAATTTATTTTTTGCCAATAATTATTTATTTGAATTGAATTTTAAAAAGAGTTGGCTATGAGTTTCGAATAGAATTTTCAATAAAGTTTTAAGTTGTATGTTTGTTATGAGTTATAAGTTTTTTGAATTAAGTTTTGAAAAAATCAAATAACTTTTCATAAACTCAACACTCATTTCAAAATTTTAACGCTCAATTCAAATTGTAATTCAAAATTCTTTTCAAAACTCATAACTAAACAATTTTTCTCTTTTCAAATCATAATTTCAAAACTCACAAACTCAAAATACAATTCTACACTTAAATCACAATTCTAAACACAAACCAGACACCACCTCTTTTTTTTTCACTAAAAATAACATTGAGTCTCAAGCCGAACTTGAGCGAGCTGATGGGCCGAGCTTTGGGCCAAGCCTAGCTGGCTGAATCGGGCTTTGAAACAGACAAATCAGGGTCTCAAGTTGGACTCAGGCCTAACTGAGCCGGACTGTACTGAGCGGGCTTTGGATGAGCCACAGGCCAGTGGGCCATGGTGATGATTAGTGGTGAATGATAGTTGGAGGGGATGGGATAAGAAGGAACGAGTAGAAAAAAAAAAAAAAAAATTAAACAAGAAAAATTAACTTTTTTATGTTTAATAAATTTTACAAACTGTTTATAGAATTTTTAAAACAAAATAAATACAAAATGACTTTTATTTATTATTTTCAATTTTTTTTATAAATTATAAATATAAATGTTATCAAACAAACCCAAAGCAAATTATTATGAGTTTAAAGTATATCCAGATTATTAGTAAATGCATATTTGAGTCCAATTTACTAAACAATTTTTTTACACTTCTTAAATTATAAGAAGTGAAAGAATACTTTGTTTGACTTTGAGTTTTCAAAAATAGCTCATAAGTGTTTGATTTTATTTTGTTTTTCAATTTTGTTATTTTTATTGAATTTTTTATTGTATTTTAATCAAAATTTTTATTTTTTTAGATTCACTTAATCTAAATATATTTAAAAATTAAAATATTGGTGAAGAAATTTAAAAATAATTAATAAATTATGTTGTAATTTTGTATATATATATATATATGCACTTTTTGACTTATTGGTGGGTTTGGGTTGGGTTTGATGTGATGTGTTAGAGAGGTGATGTGATTTAAATAAGATGATGTGACTTAAATAAGATAGTGACTTTTTGACTTTTTGGTTTATTTAGTACATGCCAAACTAGTGAGCTTTTAAAATATTTTTTAACAAATTTTGTGCTTTTCAGTGGATCTAAAATAAGTAAATCTAAAAATAAAAAAAAATTAAAATTAAAATTTTAAAAATCACTAGAAACTACAAAAAAATATTAAAAATTCAAAAACTGTTTTTAAAATTTTTAAAATCAAAGAGTGAATAGTAGTATTCATGTTTCTCTTTGGGCCAACATGGGCCTTAAACCTATGGGCCTAGTTCCTTATATAAATCTGTATACGAGAAAAAAAAGCTAGCTTTTCTCCAGTCGAGATGTTCGGGTTGTGCTATTTGTTATGGGTCATATTTTGATAATTAAAATTGTTTATTTTGTTAGATTATTTGTATATATTATCTATATAAAAATTTAAGTCGACTTAATGATCATAATTTATTTAATTTATCAAGTTTATTTTTTAAAAAATAGACAATAAACATATTTTTAAAAATAAATTATTTATTTATTTTTATTTTTTTTATGTGTGACAAACGTGATGAATTGAATGGATACAGTTATTAGAACGGTTTAACTTTTTGTATGGATGATACACATAAATAATCTTATAAAATAAATTATTTAAATTATTGAAATGGAACGGGGTAAACTTTACATCCTGAAAGCACCTTCCCATCTAGCCCGTAAAAAAAAAGAAAAAGAAAAAGAGGATAAAGTGAACCATTTGATTTCAAAATCCGTAACTAACAGATACAAAGCTTAAGAGGTTATCTGATAAACATGATTCCAATCAAGAAAAATGCTGCAGGAGAAATCTTGTCTAAATCCACACCCGCTCGACAAGAAATCCATCAGGGTTGCTTGTAACTAATCTAATTCGGTTTCCCCATGTTGTGTTGATTCCCACTGAAATCACAAGCATTCCAGCATACCCATTAACCACCTTGCTTACAACAATCAAGAATGGATTTTGGGTTCGACTAGCTCTCACTATATTTCCTTTCCCTTTCCAAATTGATTCATCAACATAAAACCAATCATCACCACCCAAAACCAACCCATCAGCCGGAACCACGTCTCCAGTGGCCAACACAACCACATCTCCCACAACAATTTCCGACACTGGAACCCTTACGAGGCTTCCATTTCTTATGACTTTACTCTGTATATTGGCGGTAACTTTTGATAAATCTTTGAGTTGTTTACATGTATTGTTTGTTTCTGTTGATTTGTAGATCATAGAAATGAACCTAGCAGGTACAAAGATAATAAAAAACACCATTATGCCATGCAAGCCTTGTTTAAGTCCATGTAGTTGGACACAGCAGATAATATAAAACACCGCACAAATCACTAGGATGAGTGTGAAGGTGTCTTTGAGGTGCTCCAGCATCAGATGAGAAAAGGCTTTTTGTGGGATGTCTTGGTAGGTGTTGGAACCACAGGAGCAGCGTCGGCGAGCCAAGTCCACAGTGTCTCCACAAATTCCAGTGGCTGCATTTGAGTTGAGTCCTAAAACAACGCCTTCAATGCCTCCACACGCGCTGTTGAGATAGTCCAGACTTCTGACGCTGAATGTGTCCGCTACGCTTGTTACATAGGTGTTGGCTGGTGGTTTAATATTAAGGACCGTATCGACACACCAGAACAAGGTTTTGCTAATACCTGTGAGAAAATATTTCAGGAACCACATATCTTTCTTGGTTTGTTGGGTTGATATTTGTGCTTTGGTAAAGAAGAACAGAGTGTAAATTAAAATTTTGTTCAGAGACTGACAAGGAAGATTGTTAAAATTAATAATTTGGGTGAATTCTACATAAATTAAGGAAGATAAGATTCTTATTCATTCAAAAAAATAAGGTTACACGACAAATTGTTGGGTTGGGTGATATATCCAAGACCCTTGTTTAGGAGATTTGATTTTACTATGAAATAATTAATTGTGGATGAAAAGAGTTCAACATATCTGAACTCTTGTGCCTAGAATTCTTCATCAGTACTAAAAGAAAAAATATACTCATTAAGGTTTTCAGTCTTTGTTTTTAGTTTTTACCAGATAGTCCACACTACATTATCTCATAAAAAATAAAAAATAAAAAGTTAGTAAATAGGATACATGTAAAAATAAAACGACTTACAAATACAGTGAACTTTGTATAAATTGACGAAGATAAAATTCTCATTCATTAAGAAAAACAAGGTTACAAGCAAATTATTTAGCCGGTGATATATTTTATAAATTTTTCCTAAGAGATTTGATTTTACTATTACATAATTAATTTGTAAGAAAATGCAAACAATAATGACAATTCCTAAAACAATTAACGGCTTTAGAGCAAGATGTGAAAAATAGCAGCGACTGGCGAGGAGACCAGCGATTGGCGACCGGCAAGGCTGGCTTTTCAGCGTTCAACGTGAAGCTAGAGCCAAGTTTAGATTTTCTGGGGTCTCCAACTAAAAGAATCAGATCGAACGAGAAGGGAAGAGGAGTTCTAACACTATAAAAAAATTAAGGTTTTAGAGACGAATAATCCTTCGTAGCTCGAAAAAAACTTGGCCTGAGTGGCTCGAATACCCAAAACGACGTTGTTTTGGGTATTATTCTTCTTCTTTTTTTGTCTTTCTTTCCTTCTTATATCGTTGAAATAGAGGGAAGAAGAGAAAGAAGAAGAGAAAGAGAGAGAGAGAGAGAGAGGGAAGAGAGAGAGCACCCATCACCGGCGCCGCCATCACCGGCGCTGCTATCCTCTTGTATACACAGATCTATATAGATCTGCATATCTATATATCTCTCTCTCTGTGTATCTGTGTATATGCATAGATCTATACCTCTTTCTATGTGTGTGTGTGATGATAATGATGTGTTGTTGATGTTGATAATGATGATGATGTGTTGTTGATGTTGATGATGATGATGATGTGTTGATAATGATGATTATAATGTGTTGTTGATGATGATGATGTGTTGATTTTTCTGATTTATTTTTTGGTTCTAATTCTCTCTTTCCTCTCCTCTCCTCTTCTTTCTTCTTCTTCTTTGTAGACTGTTGGCCCGCCAGAAGAAAAAAAAATTGATTATGATTTTGATTTCAGTTTGGTGATTGTGAACAAAGGGAGAGAAAGAGATGAACACTGTTCATTGAAGAAGAAGAGAAGAAACAGATGAGAAAAGAGAAAGAAAAGGGGGGGAAAATCCAAAACGACGTCGTTTTGGATTGGAGCCAGTCGGACCAGTTTATTTTCGAGCTACGTAACAGCTCTATTTAGAGACCAAAATTTAGAGATAAAATTATTTTTTAGGGACCACATAATTTTGTTGCAAAAAATATCGTTATCATATTTTTAGCAACAAAAATTGAACATTAGTGATGAATTATTATCCTTTAGGGACCAAATGTTGTCTAAAAAAATAATCCATTTTGAGACCAAATAATTTTGTCCCTAAAAGTCTATTTATTAGTGACATTTTCAAAATTTTGTCGCTAAAAGCCTTGTTTTTGACTTTTCGGGACGACCGTTTAGCGACTATCCTCATGACGATAGAAATTAGTCCCTAAATGTCTTTTGCAACAAAATTATCACTTTTAGAGACCAAAATATTTAGTCTCTAAAACTCTTATATGTTATAGTATAACCATGGATAGAGTTAGATATAGGAGGAATGTAAGAGTTTTCTGATGAAAACTTCAACAGTAGGTTCGGGGATGACCTTTAGATCCCAAAAAGCTGGCGAAGAAGAGTAGTGGTTACGGGAGGAGCAACAATGGTTGCGTGAGGAGCAACGTTGGTTACGGGAGGAGCAAAGGTGGCTTAGGCAAGAGAAGTGGTGGCGGTTCGAGTGAGGGGTTCTCTTAAGAGAAATTTTAGATCTCGAGTGGCAAAGATTGAAAGCGAATGATAATCAAACCTGGGATGGAGGATCAATTTCGACGGTGACCTTGGTAGAGATGAAGGCAGCAGTGGGGAGTGTATCGATTGAGGACAAGAATAAGAGGGTGGTTGAAGATATAGAGGGGTATGATGGAAAAGGAAGGAAAGGTTGCTTCAAGGTTGGTGATGGATTTTCAGCAAACAAGTTTGGGTTGAAGCGTGGCCGGGATCCTCAATGGCGGACGACAGTGGAGAGTGTATTGATGGAGGATAAGAATGGAAGGGTGTATAACGAAGATGTTTGACGGTGGATGGGTTTTGAAAGCAAAACATACGCAACAGCTATGTCAGAAGAAGCGGCACATATTTTCAATACACTCAAGGTAAGAAATTTGAATTTTGAAATGGTGATTGTCAGGAATAGGTGGCCTCGCCATAGGAGAGTAAGAGGTAAGTTTGGACCAAACTCTTGGAACAACCAAGAACAAGATTTCAAGTCTTGGGTGTATGAGGTCATCTCTAATGTTTAATCAAATTTATTACCAAATTTAAATTTGGTGAAAAGAACACCTTTTTTTTTTTTTTTTTTTTTGTCTCCAACGGTTTTATTAAAACGGTATCAAATTGAGAATGTCTCAAAATTTTCACCAAACTGAAAATCTGGGCTAGATTTTAGCAATTACTCTGTGTGTACGTTGGGGATCACTACAACAAAAACATACTTTAGTGGCACTACACTAGTGGCATATTTTTAGAAAATGCCACAAAAAATGATATTTAGTGGCACGTTTTTGAAAAATGCCACAAACCGACAAACATAAAAGGCTCTAGTGACATTTCAATGAACAAGTGTCACAAAACTACAACAAAAACATACTTTAGTGGCACTACACTAGTGGCATATTTTTAGAAAATGCCACAAAAATGATATTTAGTGGCACGTTTTTTAAAAATGCTACAAAACGACAAACATAAAAGGCTCTAGTGACATTTCAATGAACAAGTGTCACAAAACTATAACAAAAACACACTTTAGTGACACTATACTAGTGACATGTTTTTAGAAAATGCCACAAAAATAATATTTGGTGACACATTTAGATAAATGCCACAAAGCCACAAACATATAAGGCTCTAGTGGCATTTCAATAAAGAAATGTCACATCAATTTTATGGCATTTTATAAAATAATGACACAAAAAATTATGTTCGTGACACTTACCAACAGATGCCACTAAACTTTAGTAGCAATGGCATTTTTTAAAAAATGTCAGGGCACTAGGTAGGTGCAAATTACTTTTTATGGCACTTAGGTGAAAAGTTTCATAAACAAATATTTTATAGCATTTTGAGAAATGCCACTAAGTCAAAAACTTTCCAAGCTTATAATGGCATTTTTAAACAAACAAAAAATGCCAATATATTTTTAAAATTTTTACAATGCAGTAAATGATTAAAAATAAATAAATTAAACTCAATATACACTACAGGAAAAAGCATATTCGGTGACTAAATTTCCTGACCAAAAAAAATTTGGTCGCTGAAAGTATAGCTTTCAGCAACCAAAACAGCATTAGTAGCCAAAAGTAAAGCTTTTTGGCGACTAAACAATTTTAGTCGCCAAAAGTCTACAATTGGCGACCAAAACTAAGTTTGGTCGTTGATTATATGGGTTTTAGTGACAAAAAAAAATTTAGTAGCCCAAATGTCACGACCCAAACCCGCCCCTATGGGTTTAGCACCGTAACCGGCCAGTAATCCGAGATTACCAAAGGCCTGCTTAACAGTGATACAGTAAAACAGAGTACAGGGGCATGGCGGAAGCCATTACAGTAAATAAACATTGTCCAATGAGCTGTGCCCGTCTGTATGCCAAAAGATTTTCATTCATATATGCATAGACAGTACAGTACAGAACAGTATATATATATACATACATAACATTCAGTGAAACAGGGACCTAATCCCTTTTACAGTACAGTACAGTGCAAACATTCGGTCTATACAATATTACAAAACAGTACGGAAGAGGAGATTGCTAAAGCACCCCTAAGCCTTAGCTTGGTAGGCTCGGAACCTCACAATGAGGCACATTGGTTGGCTTGACAAAACTGGAGTTAACCCTGACGCCTCTAGCTTTGGTCCGGTGCCTATACACCTACATATATATATGAGCAGTGAGCTAAAGCCCAGTGAATAACATAATGCGTAAAGAGGTTTAGAATGAATGTCTATACAGTAATGAAAACAATTCATTAAACAGTATTTCAGTCGTTCGGTACAGTAAACAGTTACAGTAAACAGTTATATGTGGTACATCCATTAGCATAACAGTAAAGTAGCAGTAGGTCTTAAAGACCGAACAGTAATGATGGCCATCATAACAGTAAACAGTAGTGGTTCCAACATAGGAATCGATTCGATTAGACAAACCCACCCGTTCATAGACCGTCGGTAGGGCTATCCGTTCATAGACCGTCGATAGCACATTAGACAAATCCACCCGTTCATAGACCATCGGTGGCAAAGAAATATCTCAAATGGTAGCAGTAACAGTAAACAGTAGTTGCTATGCAGTTGCTAAGGATGCCACAATACAATTCAGAATATCGGACATACATTCCTTCAGTAAACAGTATCAGTTCAGTAAATAGCTCAATTCAATAAACAGTTCAGTAGATAATCATTTTGAACATATCTTTACACAGTTGTTACTCATAGAGTTCTGGGCTATAAGTAGCTAGAGCGTCTCCTCGGAATGCCAACCCTAGACAGTTAACAGATTGAACACACTCTAAGTTTCACAGTTGGGAAGTATAATAATTAACTCCCTATTATGCCTCGGTGTGTTCTACATCTATATCCTCATTAAGATGTCTTAAACTAGGCCTAAGAATGCCTAGAATGGGATGAGGATGCAAAGATGCACTAGAAAACATTTTTCAAAAGTTGCTGAAAACAGGGGTCTCGTTCGAGCGAGGCTTTCTTCGCTCGAGCGGACATGCAGACAAAGGAGCTTCGCTCGAGCGTGGGTTCCGTAGCTCGAGCGAACTGTGTGCTACAGTAAAAATGCTGGATGCTCAGATTTTTCGCTTGATGCTCGCTCGAGTATGAGACACAGCTCTTCGCTCGAGCGTAGGTCCCTTCGCTCGAGCGCACGCCTGCGCGCACCAAGATGCTGAGAGCTTGAAATTTACGCTCGAGCCACCATTCCCTCGCTCGAGCGTAGCTCAGAAGAAACGATGGTCGCTCGAGCGTAGAACCCTTCGCTCGAGCGTAGAAGCCAAATTCTGGAATTTCTAGATTTGCCTTCCAAGCTCAAACCAAGCATTCCAAAGCTCAAAACTCGGCCTCTTGAGCCCAAATTCTGGAAAACACATCCAAACTCAATATATAACAAGTTTCAAAGCTCAATTTGTGAATTGAAGGCCCAAGGGTGAGTTAATTAAATCCAAATTTCAAACCCATTTTCATGAACATAAAGAACCTGCAAACATGCATGAATTCAAATCATTTCAAAGCTCCAAAGCTTGCTCAATTGAGCTCAATTCTTCCAAAACAAGTTGAAAACATGGACTCAAGCTTGATTATGAACATGCATGTGACATTTTGCCATAAAATCAACCCAAAATTCATCAATACAAACATGCATGCATGATTCTAGCTACAATACAACATTACAAGCCATATCTTGGCTCTAATCTTCAATGACCCTCTCAAACATGCAAGGAGTGGCTTAAATCAAAAGCAAGAGGGCAAGAACTCTACCTTAATTCTTGAGTTAGAGGTATGGAGGCTCAATGTTGCAATGCTCTAACAATTTCTACAAGTCCAAGCAAATTCTTCAAGAACACAACAATTCTCTCACTCCCTCTCTCTCTAGAGTCGGTTGAACTCTCAATTTGGCTGAGGAAAAGTTTTGTTGTAATGAACTAAGGCTTCAAAAAGATTTGGATAGTGGGCCACTAAGTGGCAAAATGGTAATTAGGCCTAACTTATGTGTTTAGCTTATTTTAATCTAATTTAATCATACCTAATCACATTTTAATTAAATATGCCATAAAATCACATAAATTACGACGAGCATAAAACTTCAGTCGGTTTCAGACTCGGCCGCCGATAAGGCCTTAAATTAACAGTTTAAACATAAAAACTAAACAGATAATTAAACAGTCAAACAGATAAAAATGCAATTCAAACAGACACGGGCAATCAATTCAGTTTCAGTTTTCAGTCAGTCAGTTCAGTAATCCAGTAATTCTATTATCGATCAGAATCAGTCTCTATTTAGCAGTAATCAGTAGTAAATTCAGTAATTTATCGGTAAACTGTACGAGGGTTGTTACACCAAAGTAAAGTTTTTTGGTGACAAAAAAAATTTTAGTAGCCAAAAGTCTATAATTGGTGACTAAAATATAAGTTTAGTCGCCAAAAGTGGTTATTTTTAGCGCGGGAGAACTAAAATCCTAAGGCGGGAATTAAATTTTTTGGCGCCCAAAATTTTGGTAGCTGAAAGTGCATCTTCGGTAACCAAATCCGATTTTAGTCGGCAAAAGTTAAGTTTTTTAGCAACTAAAAAACAATTAGTAGCTAAAAGTATAGAATTGACGACCAAAAAATATTTTTAGTTGCCAAAAGTGGTCTTTTTTAATTTTACTAGTAAATAGTTTATTTTACATAAATTATGTTCAATAAAATAATTATGTTTATTCATATACTTTTATATTAATATAGATATATGTACTATATAAATAATATATGTTTTATATATAATCATATGGTGCTATAGAGGTGTAGTGGGAAGAGTGTAGTGTATAAGGTTTATGGTGCGGGAAGTTGGCGGTTCGAGTCTCTACAAGAGCAGATCAAATTGTTCTACAACAAATTATCGTCACGAATGGCACTTGATAGCGTCACGAATAGTGCCTACCATGACATTAAAGTGTCACTGAAAGGTTTTAGTCTTGATGGTGTAATGACACTTATAAGTGTCACTAACTCTTTTTTTAATGGCGCTTGATAGTGCCACAAATAATATCTACCATGACATTAAAATGTCATTGAAAGTTTTTAGCCATGATGGTGCAGTGGCACTTGCAAGTATCTACCGTGGCACCGATAGAAGTGGCACTTGTTCAAAATGCCACAAGACCAAAAAATGTCATTAGAAGAATAGTTTTGTGGCACTTTCAAATGTCACTAAACTAAGAAAATGTTGTAGTGGATGGGACCCACCAGACGTCCGGCCGATTGTTCCCCGGTCGTCCGGCGTAGTCTTGAGAAAATTGTTGGTGCTATTTGCTAATATGGATGGAAGAGCAAGAATCCTATATTGCACTACAAGTATTAAAAAAAAATTTGTGAAATAGAATCAAAATTTTACAGACTTTTCCTTCTTCCCACAAATTCATTCCCAATTCCATATACCAACAACAATATGACCTTGACGAACGGTTTCAAGTACTCTCAATTTGGGAAAACCCGAGTTCCTCAGTTTTGCTCTCTCTCCCTCAATTCAAAAATCCCCAATTGAACTCTTTGTTGGCATGTTAGATTTGTAAGGTTACACCTCTGAAGCCTACTTTTTTTGGATTGCAACAAATTAAAGCTCAGTAGTTTCACTTTCTGGAGATTTTCTGCAAGTTTTCTCAAAATTGTTAATTGTTAATTTTTCTCAAGTGACATTTTAATTATTAATTTTTAGTTAATTTAAATTCTTGGTAAAGCTCATAGAATTCTTGTTGAGTTGAAGACACAATCTATTATTGCTTTTGTTTAGAATGTTGAAAGACTTGATTGTCGATTTGTTATCAAATATTGTTGGTAAAGCTTATAGGATTCTTGTTGTGTTGTACTGTATCGTACTCATACTTGTGTAAAGCTTATAGGATTCTTGTTATGTTGTTCTATATCGTACTCATACTTGTGTAAAGCTTATAGGATTCTTGTTGTGTTGTACTGTACTATATTGTATTCACCATTGTTGTCATTCTTCATAACATATATATATATATATATATTCATAATCACCTTTAAATTCAAACACTTCATGTACGTAACACAACAAACACACACATCTCAGAAATGGGTCCTTCCCAAAATCAAGAGAGAAAGAGAGAGACCTGAAGAAATGGGAAAGATTTAATGGAGGGAAAAAGAAATGGCAAAGGAATTGAGGGGAAAAAAAATTCATTTTGCTCTTTCCGAACGACCGACCGGTCGTCCCCCCGGACATCTTATGTTTTGATGAAAGCACAATAGTTCATCGTTGGAGTGGTTGATATCAAATAGAGGAATTGGTCATTTTTTTACTCAGATTTGATGAAATTTTTAATGAACCGTTAGGGATGCCCTAAGTAAAAAAAACTCATTCAATCATAGTCATAGTCATCTTTTTCTTCTAATATTAGTCCTACAAATAAAGTGGTAAAACTGAAGGACATAAATTTATTTTTTAAAGAAGACCTGTAGACACCTCATTTTTTACCATCCTTACAACTTGGACATCATCGCTTGCATACCCAATGATGAGTGTATATGCTTATCAAGTGCTCGAAGTCTTCAGTGGAATGCCACAGCTTTGAGACTTTCAAACCCTACACCCTTGTTGCCTTGTTTTGGACTAAAAAATTGGATTTTCAAGCCTGCAACCTCTAGTGGCCTGCCGGCCACTGCTATGGGCTGCCGGCCATTGCTCCTGGTTGTCAGCCACTGATGTGGCCTGCCGGCCACCATTAGTAGCCGACCAACCACCAATGTGTTTTGCAGATTTTTTGTGACAGCTATGCCAACTGTTTGCACAGATGCTTGCATCTGCTCCCACGTGCATGGTTGGATATTTTTTAGGGAGGTTTATGTTTTTGTATATATAGAGAGTCTCCCCTCTTGCTTTGGGGTTAGAAAAATCTTGGAGCAAAATTTTTCCTCGCTCTCTACAATTTTCTCTCTCTCTCTCTCTCTCTCTTCCAAATTTCTTTACCTTTGCCTATACACTCTTAACCAAACCTCTCAATCTTTGAGCTGAGGTATCTTTGAGCCTTGTTAGAGTTCTTGAGGGTGTGTTTGCTTTGTTTTATTGCTTGGAAATGATCTCCTCTTCAAGAGATATAAGGCCTTGCCTCTTTACTTGTTGTATTTACTCTTTTTCTCACTATTTTCCAACTGTTTTCGGGTTGTAAAAACTCTGTATTTTCAGGCTGAAACTTGGGTTTTAGGCCCAATAAAGGTTGAGGGGTGGTTCACCCTTCTTTACACCTTGCTCTCAAGGCCTTTACTCTTGTGTTTCCCACCTTTACAATATCTTTTTTTAAGCTTTTAAACACTGATTTTCAGAGTCATTTCAGTGGCTAAAATCATGGTTTGAAGTGCAAAATTGGAGGGGTTATGTGATGACCAGGTGCGTTATTCATCTCATTCCTCTTTGTTTAACCTTGGGTTTGTTGTGTTTGGAAGCTTATTTCAGAATCCTTGCTTTTATTCATTTTCTGTGTCAAGTTTCTCGTGCTTCGGGAGGTGCGAGTTTGACTCCGGAGTGTCCGGTGTGAGCTGGAGATTTTCTTGGTTGAGGGGCAGAACCGCACGTACGGGAAGGGGGCCGCACATACGGGAGGTGAGGCCGCACGTGTGGGAAACAAAGAAGGATCTAGGTTGGAGACTGCATTATATGCAGGTGCGGCTGGAGGTGCAGAGTAAGAGCGCCGGACGTGCAGAAGGACGCTCCACACGTGCGGCAATGAGTGCCGCACGTGCGGGACTCCGCTAAGTCCGAAAATTCTATTTTTTCTCTCTTTTAGGGTTGAGTGTATATCACTTTTCTTACATCTCTCTCTCTCTCTCTCTCTCTCTAAAAACATATTTCTCTCCCTTCTCTCTACATTTCTTACCAAAAACCTCGCAAGATCTTTGATCTCTCCAAATCCATTGGCATTTTGACCCAAGTTCCTTCATCAAAATTGGATAACTTCTTGAGGGCTTCGTTGTGTGTGGTGAAGATCGCGTTTCAACACCGTCAAATTTAGGGCTTCCATCTCTTTTCTTTCAACAAAATTGAAGTAGGGATTTTCTTAGAGTTATATATATGTTTTTGCAAGATTTGGTTAAATTTTGAAATCCCTTTTTGATGGCTTTGAAATTTGAGTGTTGGCTCAAGAATGTGAGTCATTTTAAAAGTGGGTTTACCCTTGTTCTCTTAAATAATCTCTTAAGGGTTTGAACTACATTAGTTGAGGGATGATGCTCTTTTTAGAGTCTTTTTCAAATGTTTGGGTGTGTGTGTTGTTATGGTGAGAAAAACCTAGAAATTTAGGGGTTTTTTAAAAAGAAGCTGAGAACACATGGTTGACATTGTTAATACATTATTTTATGTGCCAAAATGAGTAAGAAGATGGAAAATTTCTTGATTATATACAAATACAGATATAGATGATGGGTTTCATAGCATATGAGAATTGTTGAGATTGGAAGTCGTTGTCCAAATATTACTATATTCTTGAAATGACTAAAATGTTAAAAATGTATAAATTATGGAAATGTTACTATATATTGATGAATTGTAATGAATATGTGGCTATTGTGTGAAATAGCATTGAAAGGGAGAAATGAAAATTTTGATTATTCGGAATATTTGTTGGAGATATTTGAAAGTGGATAAATATTATGTGCCATTGATAATTGTTGCTTGGCATATCCATTCAATTGGTTAATACACATTTTGAGTTGAGATTTGGAGACTTTATACATTAAGGAAATAATGTTAGGAAATAAGATTTATTAACATGTTTTGGGGTAAATACGTTGGCAAATCCAGATAGGACGTGTAGATGAAATTGTTTAAGTTGGCTTGAGTGTCTAGGGTGAAAGACCAAAAACACGCGGAGGAGGTACCACGTGTCTTTCGGTTAGCTACCGGTAAAGTGGAGTTTTGGTTGCTAGTTATGCCTACTTACAGACACTAACCTAGAGATTACCTGAGTCGTATTTACCACCCCTTCAATTAAACTGATAAATTTCGAATTGTTGAGATTTCAAGTTATCATGGAGCATAGTAGTTTTCAAAAGATGTAAATGTGATTTTCTTTGAAAGGGCATAGCATGACATGTGCATTTCAGTTTGTGAATATTATCCAAAAAGCAACCTAAGAGGGGGGCTGAATTAGGTTTCTACAAATTAAAATTAATAATACCCAATAAAATTAATTACTAGTATAACAAATTATTAACAAACACAATGATGAACTTAGCAGTAAATGATCAAGTAAAATAATAATAAAGTATAACTAACATAGAGGGTAAATCAAATAATTAGCACATGAATATTAGATAGATATAGCAGTAGTAGGAAAGTAAAGAGATTAGGGAAGAGGAGACAAACAGATTTATAGTGGTTCGACTTCAACCAAGCCTACATCCACTCCTCAAGCTTCACTTAAGATTTTTCACTATCTTATAACTTCACAGGGTGGTCGCAACCTTTTTCACAAATGGAGCAATCCTCTACAAATTTTACACAAACTTTCTAAGTCAAGAACACTGAGTGTACTATACTCTTACAAGGTTGAAAAGAATGTGTTTTTGCTTTCACAGAAAGCTACAATAATTATCTCTCAAAGATAGATATAAAAATGAAGTTCTGGCTTTTCTGTAAACCTCACACAGGAAAGATGAGTTTAATGCTATAAGGCTCAGTGTATAATTTCTGAGAGAGGATGTAAACAAAAATTGAAGAACACTTCTCGGAGAATTTTTTCAGAGAATAGATGTGAGTGATTATAGATCAAAGAATATTTTCTGGTTTTTTTTGTAACTTGTTTACATTAGAGGCTTTGGTATATATAATGAAACTTATAGTCGTTTATAGCCGTTGTATTCATTTGAATTTATAGCCGTTTATAACCGTTGTACTCCATCATTACTCATTTGAATATCTTCCACTCTATCATTACAAATTTGAATATCTTCCACTTGAACCTTTTGAACCTTTTGGCCTGCTGCTGTGCTGGACTGTTTGAACCTTTGTTTTGGGCTGTTTGAACTCCTAATTTAATCAAATATTAAATACATTCTAACAACATTTAGGATAAAGGTTTAGGTGAGAAATAATACGACAAAATAAATTTTGATTCTATTTTTCTCTTTCAAATAAATCATCAAAATAAATTTTGATTCTATTAAAATATAATTAAATAAATTATCAAAATAAATTTTGGATTCTATTTTTCTCTTTCAAATAAATTAAAACATAATTAAACAAATCATCAAAATAAATAAGTCTAATAATCTCCCCCTTTTTGATGATGGCACACAATGATGTTTTGATTTGATTTGGGAGTAAGAAAGGCTCCCCCTCAAGTCATACTCCCTGAATTCATTTCTAAATACATAGGTTAGCACATGTGTAATAAATAAGCTTTAATCAACAACATGATATAAGATTAAGATATCAAACTATAAATACAGAACATCAAATTAGTTTGAAAATAATACCATAATACATAACATCATAGAATTTAATTTCTCCCCCTGTGACATTATCAAAAGGAAATCATGGGTCAGAATCTAGAGGAGGAGGAGGAGAATGATAGTGATAAATGGCATCTATACAAGTCAAAATATATATACATATATGCATACACATACAACTCATCCGCGTCTCGCCTTTTCTTTCGATAAATGCGTTTGACACGCGGCCTCACTTTTGTGTCATTAATCGACAAAAGCAGGCCTCGATTTGTACTTGCCTCGGCTCCCTCTCCCTCATTGTCTTCTTCTCTTTTGCCTTCTTCTTAATCACATACTCTTCTATTTTCTTCTTCACCATTCTCTTCTATCTCTTCTTCACCACTCTCGTCTGTTTCTTCTTCCTCATTGAGAGACAAAAAAAACTGAATGGAGGAGGCCAAACCTCAATCTATTCTATTCTATTTCTCTGCAACTCATTTCTTTTGCACCTCTCACCTTTAAACCATGGCTTCCTCATCTCATCCTCTCACACTATTTCCAGACCTGAACGATCCCATAAGCGCTGCTGGACCGAGTGCCCCTACTCCAACTCTTCCTGTCATTCCTCTTCCTAACCTTCCTATGATGTCGATTGAGCAAATCATGGCAGCTCAATCTGACATAGAAGCCAATCATTTCGCACTGACGTCTTGCATGGAGACGGTGACGGCAGTCACAAAATTGGCTCACCAATTGCAGAACAGGACGAGTGAGCTCCATCAGGTCAACGCCCAACTCTCTCTGCTCTAGCGCATGTACAAGGATGTGCGAGCAAAAATAGGCGCACTAAAGGCCGAAAAAAAAGAGCTTAAACGGAAGACCACCTCCATGGCCCGATTTAGAGCAACGTCGTTCTTGGCCTTTGATAGTCAGCAATGAGTCATCGCTCTTGACGAAAGCACGGGGGCAGGGGCGTCAAGGGTCGCCCAAGGTGATAAAAAGAAGAAGAAAACGATGGAAGAGTCAAGTAAGTAAGATCGGCGTATGGCCGAAAAAAAATGAATGTTTTTTTTTTTTTTATGTTTATTTTGATCGGCGTGTGGCTGTAAAAAAAATGAATGGTGTTTTTTTTTTTCTTTTGGTTTTTTTTATGTAAATATTTGTATTTTGATTTGTTGTTGTGTTTATGTTTAAGTACTGAAAAATGAAATTAAAAAGCAGAAAAAAAAATAAGAAAATTAAGCCCAAACAAAAAATAATAATGAGAGATCAAATTATTAATGAGTATATGAGAAGCATTTGAGTATGATCTAATTCTCAATTTCTTAGTAAGAGCATACCAATATCAAGACTATAATAGACATAACAGTGCATAGATCAAATAAGGTTGTCAAGCAAGAGCATAAATATGGAGCTAAAATTCAAGTCACTCTTCCTTGAGGAAAACGATATTCCTCTTACATTATCAACAATTAATCAGCTCAAAGGTAATGTTGTAAGAATTAAGATACCAAAACATAGAGATACCAAAATAATCAGAGATACTAAAACAATCAAGTCTCTTTTTCTCTCCCAATGACATTTTTAACAAAATCAAACACAAGGAGGGAGTATGGTATAGCATATAGGATAAAAGAATGTAAGTCTCATTATAGCATAAATAATCATCCATATCAAGGTAGCTCTATGATACCAAAAAAAATGATAGCACATAATGATCATACAATTGAAACTCATACCATTTGACAATAATGGGCAAAAAAAAATAGTAACATGTAAAGGTGCAAGCACATAAGTTTGATATCATAAACAGAATAGAAACTGAGGGGATTTTAAAAAATAATCAAGTTTAAATTCTTTCCCTTGTTTCATTTAGCAAAATCAATAGGGGATATGATAAATGAAGGCTCATAACTGAAATGTTCTCGTCAATAATATCAAATAAGATGCCAAAATGATACCAACATGCAATTTACCAAGGATACTAATATGCAATCTAGAAGATTTAACAATCATAGCTCAAGCATTATGTAGAGTACCAAATATTGCTCATAATAGGTTAAACTCAATATAATCTCATGGAGCTAATGTAATTCAAAAAAAAAATGAAGCATGTTCAAGGTATAGCAATCCATATGCCAAGAAAAATCATGAATTTCAATATGTACCACACATTTGAGCATATGCATGATTTTTAGGTAAGAGCATCATCAAAGAGTATACATTGCAAATCATATGAAGCATAATCAATCTTTTTCATATCAAAGTAATAACAGTATTAGCTCAAGGGATATAAAATAGAATTTTTACCTCAAAAGCTTAAGAGAGTATATGAGGCATACCTTAGGTTCAAGAGATGAAAACTTTTCAATCTTCAATTTTCTTTCATGAGGAGTTCATCTCAAAAGGGTTTAACAAGTATGTTAGCAAAATGATTTCTCCCCCTAAGTTAGTGCTACCCTTTTATATTTTGTGTAAATATAGCATTTATAGAACAATCACTATTACTCAACAAAAATACAACACAAATCATTTCTTATCACAAACTAAAAAGGTAAAAAATAATTCAATGATCAAACAAGAGTTTGGAATGCTATTTTTCAGAATTTTCAAGTTGTAACGCATAGCATAATATGCATAAGAATATAGTTTTATGCTCTTTGTTTTATTAAGAAATGATGCAACAATCTCATTTAATCACATAACATTATCAAGAGGCATTTTCATCAATTCAATCCAAATGCTCAAATGTAATAAAACATTTTCTCAATATGGAACACAACATAAATGTTATAAATAATTAATTCAACAATTTATCAATCAAAAGCATTTCATGAGATGTATGCCAATACAATCCATATTCAAAAGATATTCAATAGGATAGATGCAATGTCTCTACAAACGTATGATACTTCTTTTCATTTAGACATTGTTGATGGATCATAATCAAATAATTTCACAACTCATTCAAATATTCCAATGTAAAACATATAAGCATGAAATTTTCATATTGAGCACATTCTTGAGATCACAAATGTAGAATTCAAAATATAGATAATATACATCTCAAAAACATGCTATGACATCAAAATTGATTTTACAAAGATATGAGTCAAAAAGGAATTAACATATTAGTATGAAGTCATATATAAAATGTGAAAAGTATGCTCACAAAAAAAATTTATCACTTCTTATCTCTTTTTCATAGCAATGGATGACATGATATAAAATGTTAATGAATACATGAATCATTCATATTCTAATAGGCATTCATCAAAATAATATAATTATCATTTTTTAGTTCAATGAATGTTTGAAAGAAACTAGCAGAACATGACTTAGCAAACTTAGTACAATTAGGTTACATGGAAACAATGATTAGACACAACCTATTGTACACAAATCACACCTTAAATAATATAGAACTTTAAGCTTAAAGGTGTGTTAGGAGTTATACCTTCATTTACCTCTTTGGAATCTTCACCCATACATTACCTCTATTGTTCATCTTGGTGATTTTCATTTCATCATTCTTCTTCTTGTAGGAGTTGATTTTGCTCTTTAGATTGAACACTCTTGTTGTGCATTTCCTCTCGAAGTCTTTGGTGTTCTTTGAGATTCCATCTACAAAATATCTTGATTTCCTTCTTGGTACCCATACTTTCTTGGGTCCATGGGGATTAGTCTCAAGAACATTTAATCTCATAAAAGGTTTAGGAGGATCAAAACCAATGCCTATTTTGTCAAAAACACATCTTTTATTTCCAAGAAGCTTGTTGAGGTTTTCTTTTCCTTTTACAAAATTTTAAAGAGTTTTGTTTAAATCTTCAACATTGTTTTTCAAAATGTTTTTCTCATTGGCAATAGACGTAAAGTCATTTTTCAAAGTAGCATTTTCCATTTTTAAAACACCCACATCATTTGAAAGAGAAATAACTAATTTCTTTAATTTAGAATTCTTAACACAAACATTTCTAAATATGTCATGTAATTCACTGAAAGCACTTTCAAGTTCTACATAATTAGAAATTACCTCATCTTGAGTGGATTCTTCTTCTCCAAGAGCCATGAGACATAGGTTGGCTACTCCATCATTTTCTTCCCAAATGGTTTCCTTTTTGCTGCCATCCATCATTGAAAGTTCATGAGTCATGAGTGAGCCTAGGAGTTCTTCAATGCCTAATTTTGTTAGGTCTTTTGCTTCTTGGATAACTGTAATCTTAGCTTCCCATTCATTTGGCAAAGACCTAAGTATTTTTCTTACAAACTCATCATTAGTATAAGATTTACTAAAAGACTTTAGAGCATTAATAATATTGGTAAATTTATAAAACATCTCAGAAATATATTCAAATGATTCCATAGTAAAGAGTTCATAATCATGAATAAGCATGTCAATCCGAGACTCTTTTATTTGGCTAGTTCCTTCATAGGTGATTTCAAGTTTATCCCAAATCTCTTTAGCAGTAATACACCTAGAAATTCTATTATACTCATTTGCATCTAGTCCACACACAAGAATAAGCTTGGCTTTAGCATTAGCATGAAGGAGTTTATAATCACGCTCATCAAATTCATTTTCAAGTTTAAGCACCACTACTACAAAAATTGTTAAAGATTATACTTTGACAAAAAAAATATCTCACTTTTATTGGAAGTGTGATAAAAAAAATTAGATTGATATTTTAATCACACTTAATTTGATTAAGTGTGATAATATTTATTTTTTATGTCACTTTTCAATTAAGTGTGATTATATATATATTTTTAATCACACCTTCTAATTAAAGTGTGATTATATATATATTTTTTAATCACACATTCTAATTAAAGTGTGATTATTTATATATTTTTTAATCACACCTTCTAATTAAAGTGTGATTATATATACACTACTATTTTTTAATCACACTTTTTAAATAAGTGTGATTATATATATTTTTTAATTACATATTCTAATTAAAGTGTGATTATTTATATATTTTTTAATCACACATTCTAATTAAAGTGTGATTATATATACACTACTACTTTTTAATCACACTTTTTAAATGAGTGTGATTATATATATATATATATTTTTAATCACATATTCTAATTAAAGTGTGATTATTTATATTTTTTAATCACACATTCTAATTAAAGTGTGATTATATATACATTACTACTTTTTTAATTATATTTTTTAAATAAGTGTGATTATATATATATATATATATATTTAATCACACTCCCTAAACAGGTGTGTTTGTATAAAATATTCCAATTTGATTTTTCAATAATGTTTTAGAGCTCTAAATTGGGAGCACTAGAGCATCACTAATGATGTGGCACAGGGGGCCCCACCAAAGTGATGTGATGTTTTGGCTTGAGTTTGTTTTTTTTTTTTTTAGTTCATTAGTGCTATTAGTGGTCCAAAAATTAGTGGGATGAATCACCACTCTTGATTTTTATATAAAATATACAATTCCCAATTTTTTAATTTTTATTTTTTAAAAAAGGCCCCAACACCAAAACACAAATTATAAAAAAAAAAAAAAAAAATCAAAATACATTTAATTCTTTGACTACTTCTAATCAAAAAGAAATATATATGCTTTATAATTGATCATTTCTATGAAAATATATATCCTTTATAATTGATTAGAATATCTTTCCAAACAACAAATAAATGGCTGAGATCATTTTACACATTAGAGAGTTCCCACCCATCACACATGCACAACAGTTTCTTCTTTTCTTCTTCTCTCTTTTGTGATTTACGCTGTGTCTGTCGTCTCTCTCTCTCTCTCTCTCTCTCTCTCTCCCTCAGAACGATAAACACCTCATCGGCACAACCTTTGTGTCTCCTCCTCTTTCCCGAATTTGGATCCTCTTCCCTAATAGACACCCACCCTCTTCGCTATAGACGGTGCTCTTCATTTCCCTTACAACCTTTCGACACTCATTGGCTTGGGAAAGACCTGCAATTTTGGTAAGGTTCTAAACCTAAAGGTTGTTTCTTTTCTTTTCTGAAACCCTTCCCTTCTTAAATTAGGGCATTTGATTAAACTATTTGGATTTCAATTCAACGATTTCTGGTTGGGGGTTTTGATTTTTTTTTTAAATATGTATGTATATATGTATAAGCTCAAATCAATTACAGTAGAGATGTTTGTTTATATATGCTTTTGAAGGTGGCAAGTGATCGATTATGCTCGGTTGAATCACAGTACGATTACATTCTTCAATTTCTCCAAACCAGAGACCGCAGCTTCTAGCTGGAGTCGAGTCAGGTTGAATGCTTCCAAGGTCATATGCTTCTTCCTTTTCTTCTAAATTTTTCCCTCAATTCAGTGTAATTTCTAAAAATAATTATAAAATCATCTATGGTAAACTTTTACATCATTAATAACCAAACTCTTTTTAAAAATTTTCATGAATCTGTAATAATTTTTTTAAAATACCAATTAATCTAATAATTAAGTAGTATTATATTATTATGTGCTCAACGAAGTGACTAAGATTATCATGTTAATTGTGTTGGAGGTTGGTAAGGGTTGTCCAAAGACACCAAAGCACAGAAATTGGCTTTCCAACACTGGATTGAAGCTGTAAGTTTTCCTTACTCATCTCTATAGATGGACCAAAGGGGAGAAACCTTCAAAGACTGGAACAAAAAATCCCCCTTATTTTGTTTGTGATTACAATGAATCCCAACTACAATCATGTAGAATAAATCAACAAATTTTGAACTTTTCTTCTTTTTTTATTTATTTATAATTTAGATGCTAGTGCTTTCATCATGTATCCACTTTAATTTGGCCTATGTAATTCTAAATAATCATGATTTGGTTATAATTCCTACCACCTATTTCAGTGACTATTATTATTATTATTATTAATAAATAATGGTCTACATTTGCCTTAATATTATTAATTTTTTATGATTAAGGAAGATAATATAGAAATTGCTTTCACCTGCACTTGCTCTTGTAGGAACTTTATATATCCAATTGCCTCCCCAGCACCGATGCCATATCCGTCTGAAAAACCGATCCAATGAATATTGCCCACGTCAAATAGTATTAATTAATATACTAATGAATATCAATATCAAAATTAAAACTAAGTAATAATAACAATAAAGCTTAATGAAATAACAGAGTATTATTGGACAAGTCTAAGTGCTTTTTATGTTTATAACCTTTCCAAATGGTGACACAATTTGTTGGAGGGCTGTGATTTTGTCTCCAAGCTTGACTTTTGTGACCTGCATCTATTAATTTAAAAAATGTATATATTAATAATAAATTTTGGTGATATGTTGTTTGAGGTTTTTTGTCATATACAAATTAATTTCGTTATGTTTGGTTTGTTTTCATAATCTGTTTTTTATTTTTTTAAAATTAGTTTAACAAAAATAAACCACAGAAAAACAAATTTACAAAACTAGTCTTTCTTTTTTGGAAAAATAAATAAATAAAATTTTGAAAATGAAACTAAACATATATGTATATATACCTTTGAAGATGAGAGTGTAGAAGAAGTGTCATGCTTAGGCTTCTTTGTGGGTATCTAAATTATCTTCAGATCTTTTCTTCTTTCCTTCACTGGCAATACCCTGTCCTCCCTTCCATTGCTTCTTGTCACTGTATGGCTTGTTGTTGATATTGTAGGCTGAAATTTCCAACATGAAAAAAAGCGAATCAACTTCCAATATAGAATGCATGGTTTTATATAGCACTATGGTTAGACATATCAGTATCAATCACTACATAACAGTATCAGGAGTATCAAGCGATACATATTAGGAATCAAGTATTGTTGTAGTGGATATTCTAGAAGTAATAAAAAAAAATAATAAAAGAGAGCTTTATAGCTGGTCATATTGGTTGTGAATCGATTGTATGAATGGTAAATTTATGATTTTATGAACGATACATATTGGGAACCACTTGATACGTATGTGATTTTCATTCCAACATGTTTGCACCTTTTTGGGAGGTTCATTTTTCTCTACATTATATGTACATTTCAGGCTGTGATTCTTTTTTTTATCAATCACATTTGAAATGATTTTTCTTGATGCTGAATATACATATGGATTTGAGAATCTTATTTTGCTTTTTATTCCACTATATAGGTTGATTTTGTTTGTGTAATCTTACCTCCTCCCCCCTCTTCTCCTAAAATTGTTATGTTTGTATTAAACTTGAAGGTATTAGTTTTCAGAAGTAGGCTATGTTTTTTGCAAGAACTAACATTATTAAGAATCTCACTTATATATGTTGCAGTCTATGGGACTACACAAACATCGTAATGAATTTTCTCTATGGACCCCAAACATTGGATAGTTGTTCCACTTTGAATTTTGAGTGGCTCCGATTCTTCAATGTGGTCATCACTGGTAGGTTTTGTTCTCTTCTCAAAATAATAAAACCTGTTAAAACTTACATGCTATAGGTAGAATTGCTGGGGTTGTTCTTTTTTTTATTTCTTTATTTATATAGTCTACACTTAATGTATGAGTCGGATGCCTTAGAGCTATGAAGAGTGTATTGTTTCAACCTATGGTAATGAGTTCTAAAATGGGTTTAAATCCTTTTTTCTCATGAGAAGTTATATAGATATATGCCAAAAACTAGGTGCAAAGTGAGTAATTCCTATCAGAGTATTGACAGGTATGATGGGTAGGACCAATTGCCAAGTTAGATGCTAGTCTTTAATGTGCTTTCCTAATTTTAGGACTACTGAACTTTAAAATTTGAAGTTATATCTAAGGAAGCATTTGTTCTTTTTTACAATGCAAAACAAAGTTTTTTCCATGATGAAAATCGTGCCAATCTTTTGAGGTTGAGCCTGCGTCTCGGATGCTTCTTAATACTGATATTGGTACTCATATGCCTTAGGTTGGTTTACATGTCCTATGTTCTTCTAAAGTTTACAGCATCCCTATCTTCTTTGTTCTGTGTTTTTACAATTTCATCTTCTATTGCTAGGTGGGAGGTGCTTTAAGACTACCATTAAAGAGCCTTGTGGTAGCCGAATAATTGGCAAGGATAAAGGAGGTATATTTTAGAAGCTAGACGCTAGCCGGCAGATATCCGCAAGGACAAGGGGCCGAATAGCTTAAATAGGCCGAATGGGGAAGGATCCCTAGAGCCGAATATTGGAAAAAATAATGATTGAAAAGTAGGCCCTGGCCCCGAGGATCAGAAGAAACGAGTATAAATATAGTGGCAATGGACTAGAAAAGGTATGTAAGAATCACTTCTGAAAAACTTAGTGAACAAGCTTTCTTGAGTAGAAGAACTAACTTGTCCGTCGGAGTGCTAATTCCGGCACCCCGACCGGAGTATTTGTATCTTTGCAGGTGACTAGCTGAGGATCATTGGCGTCTTCCAGGATTCGAAGAGTATTTCCAAACCACTTCCCCACAATTGGCGCCGTCTGTGGGAATACTCGAATACATCCATGGAAGGCGTGACCGAAGATCCTCCGATAGCCACCAACGAGACCACACAGGTAGACGACCTCACCCCAGCCAATATGCTCGGAAAAGAAACCATCGCGGTACGATGCGCCTTGAACTTCGATTTGCCAACAACTTCAGCGCAAGAAACAATGCAGGCTATTATAGAACAAGCAAAGCAGAACGAACAAGGGCTCGAGAACATGATCGCTGAGAACGAACGACTCCGTCAGGATTTGGCCCTGGAGGTAGCAAAATCTAGAGAGGCCATACGCGAGGAACCAGAGCGACCTCCGAGGGCAGACGGGCAAAGACCTTGGGCCCGACCAAAAGATACCAATAGCAACTCCGACTCATTATCCACGGAGCTCGACGCAAGGGGACGATCCGAAACCTCCAGCTCCTCCGAAAAGGATCTGCGAACAAGGAACAAGCGCAGGAGAATCAGCTCAAACGAGGAAGACCAGCACGATCCTTTCGTTCGACGGATCGCAAGGGCATCCCTGCCCAAGAAATTCAAAGCTCCGTCGTTCACTCTTTACGACGGAAAATCAGACCCCACTGATCATATCCGTCATTACAAACAGGCCATGACACTACACGCAGACAATGAAGCCCTCATGTGCCGAATATTCCCTAGCAGCCTAGGTCCACTAGCCGTCAGGTGGTATTACAAGTTGGAGCCAGCTTCGGTTAAAAGCTTCCGACAACTGCGAAAATCCTTCAGGGCCAGGTTTATCACCAACGAGGTACAACCGAAACAGGCCGACTCCCTCTGGGCTATGCAGATCCAGTTGGGAGAGACGCTCAGAGCGTATTCGGCGCGATATTGGGAGTGCTTCAATCTTGTTGACGACGCTTGCAACGACTCCATGGCCATCACGCCTTCAAAATGGGTTTACATCCTGACAGTGCTCTGCGCAGTTCCCTGACCAGAAGGCCCCCCAAAACAGTCTGGGCACTGATGAAGAAAGTTGAAGAATATTGTAAAGTCGAAGATGATGCCCTGAGAATAAAAGCCGGACAAATCTCCAGCAAAACGGCCCTCCCCGAAATCGCTCGACCAATAAGCTCCGTGCCGCCACGAGCCGAGCCCTGAGCCCCGGCAACGAACCAAGCGAGACAAAAGGCGGGACTCCCGCCGATCGAGCGATCAGTGCTCCCACGAACGAACGAACAACTACAAGTCGATAGCAGACGTCAAGGCGAATCGACAAAAAGTACACGGAGTTGACAGAGCCGATCGCGGCAATAATGACCAAAGTCCAGCACCTTCCGTTTTTCAAGTGGCCGTCGAAGATGGTGGGGCCTCCCGACACACGGAGGAGGGACAGACGATGCAAATACCAAAAGATCACGGCCACGAAACGAGAGTTGTTATGCGCTAAAGGATCATCTGGAGGAACTAGTGCAAGATGGTCGACTGCAGCAATACGTGAGCAAGGGGAAGCCAACCAAAGCATTAGCCTTGAGACAGGATTCGCCTCCGCTTGGTGTGATCCACATAATCTACGGTCTGCCGGCATCCCCGACCGTGCATACAATCCAATCACACCCAATTCCCCAAAAACATAACATGTCAACCGGCAGGCCTAGAGAAACTCCGACAATTAAGTTCGATGACTCCGACCTCGTCGGAACGGTGGCCAGCCACGTCGATCCGTTGGTCGTCAAATTACGCGTACGTCAGTTCAGCATTGAACGCATTCTCATAGATCCAGGAAGCACTTCGGAAATCTTGTACTACAGAACTTTTGTTGAACTCGGCCTCAACGAGTCGGACCTATCGCCGTCGTCTCAGCCACTGTTCGGCTCAACACGAATCCAGAGTACCCGTTGGGGAAGGTCGTGCTCCCTGTTCGAGCGGGCTCAAAAACGGTTGACGTGGAATTCTTGGTTGTTAAGCTTCCGTCGCCGTATAACGCCATCATGGGACGTCCCTGGTTGCATATCATGAAGGCTGTCCAAGCACCTACCATCAGCTTATGCGCTTCCCAACAAACTGTGGCATTGAGGAGATCCGTGGCTCACCGCAATCCGCACCAACGTAGACCTTATGAAGATCCATTTACGGACCCGACTTGTGGGATCCGATGCTTGTACTGGTACCCACGTTTTAATGAAAAATCGACTTTCTTTGTCACTCTCCTTCAAGCCTCTTAGGCCTAACTAAGTCTCCGGATTCGGAGCGCCCTTCGTGGATGTCACGATTGGCCAAGTTAAGTCTCCGGATTCGGAGCCCCTTTGGTGCATGACACCTTAGGGCCGAATAAGCTCCGGATTCGGAGCGCCCTTCGTGGATGTCACGATTGGCCGAATAAGTCTCCGGATTCGGAGCCCTTCGTGGATGTCACGATTGGCCCAATAAGTCTCCGGATTCGGAGCCCCTTTGGTGCATGACACCTTAGGCCGAATAAGCTCCGGATTCGGAGCCCCCTTTGGTGCATGACACCTTAGGCCGAATAAGCTCCGGATTCGGAGCGCCCTTCGTGGATGTCACGATTGGCCGAATAAGTCTCCGGATTCGGAGCGCCCTTCGTGGATGTCACGATTGGCCAATAAGTCTCCGGATTCGGAGCCCCCTTTGGTGCATGACACCTTAGGGCCGAATAAGCCTCCGGATTCGGAGCCCCTTTGGTGCATGACACCTTAGGGCCGAATAAGTCTCCGGATTCGGAGCCCCTTCGTGGATGTCACGATTGGGCCGAATAAGTCTCCGGATTCGGAGCGCCCTTCGTGGATGTCACGATTGGCCGAATAAGTCTCCGGATTCGGAGCCCCCTTTGGTGCACGACACCTTAGGGCCGAATAAGTCTCCGGATTCGGAGCGCCCTTCGTGGATGTCACGATTGGCCGAATAAGTCTCCGGATTCGGAGCGCCCTTTGGATGTCACGATTGGCCGAATAAGTCTCCGGATTCGGAGCCCCTTTGGTGCATGACACCTTAGGCCGAATAAGCCTCCGGATTCGGAGCCCCTTTGGTGCATGACACCTTAGGGCCGAATAAGTCTCCGGATTCGGAGCGCCCTTCGTGGATGTCACGATTGGCCGAATAAGTCTCCGGATTCGGAGCGCCCTTCGTGGATGTCACGATTGGCCCAATAAGTCTCCGGATTCGGAGCCCCCTTTGGTGCATGACACCTTAGGCCGAATAAGCTCCGGATTCGGAGCGCCCTTCGTGGATGTCACGATTGGCCAAGTTAAGTCTCCGGATTCGGAGCCCATTTTAATCAACTAATTAAGCCGAATCACTAGTATGGTTCGCCGGACAAGGCGTGCCTTAGTCGGCCCACGAGTACGACCCATTCCGGTTTAATTCGCATCCCGCCTAAGGCAAGGGCCGATTCCTGAATACAGGAAAAATATTTAAGCAAAAATATTTAAGCTACACAAACGTTCCGGTAGCAAACTTTCCGATAGCAAACTATTAAACCATACGAAATGACTTGCTTAACCATTAAAAGTTGGAATCAGGAACATTCATCTGGCATAGCTAAACAAAAGATTTTCAGAGTGAGACTCAACTATATGAAATAACACTTTTGAAAGATTTTCAGAGTGAGACTCAATTATATGAAATAACACTTTTTTATTTGATTTAAAAGTTGTTACATAGACGCAATCCGCGTTCGAACATTACAATATCTATCTCTAACTTCTAAGACAAATCACGCATCGATCTAACCGCGCCCGAATCGGCATATCGCCGGGCCTCTGACACCATCGACAATGTCAAGGCCAAGATCCAAGACAAGGGAGGATAGGGGCAGCGGTCGTTGTGTCTCCTTTCGGGGCGATCTGCTTCAACGACTTGGAGGCTGACGTGTTTCCAGTTTCTCCTTTCAGCGGTCCACCTCCCACATCGGAGAATCCCCCGCCGCAAACCGTCTGAGCGCCAAGTTCGGCCGGAATTTGAGCTCCTGCAACTATCATCACCATCTGATGGTGAGAACGCTTGACCATCCCACGCAATAGATGCTGTTTGATTGCATGAGGCGCCTGCCGCTTTTATTCTCAGTAATGGCCGCGATCTCGAGGCCCAAATCCCGAAGTGATTTTATCAATACTAAACCCCACAAGACAGGCGTCGGTCAACATTCTCCATGACCTAGTTAACCCAACGGTTGGCCAAAATGCGCGCGCACAGGCTGCGCAAGGGCAAAAATTACCTAGCTTGATCGGCGAGACATCTGGCATTCGAGCTAAGTCAGAATGCCGTAGCCCCTCCGATCTCTGGCTCACGGCTTCTTCAAATTTCAAACAACACGCCGCAATGGCTTTATCCAAAAGTAAACGGCCATTACGTCTATCCAAACATTCATGCAATCAAATTAAACACGCACACGCCGAATGCGGGAGACAATTTGATATTTTCAAATAAAGCGTCTTTTATTCAAAAAAAAAAAAAAAAAATTACATACTTGCAAACGGCGTTCGAACCTTACAATAATTAAAGTCAAACGGCGTCGCCCTCATCCTCACTCTTCTCAACCTCAAAAGCAGAAAACGGAAAATCCTTACTTTGGTAGAGAGGTGACGCCGAATCGATGCCTGACAAGCGAAGAGATTCGGCGACTTGAGATGCCTTGATCCAACCATGCCTGAACCCACGATTCTCACATCGGCAAACCTCTTCGGCAAGCTTCTCCTTTGTCTTTTGGATTCCAACCAAGCGCCCTTCGTGAAAACCTTTTTCATAAGACCTCCCCTTGGCGGACTCCAATGCGAACATGCTCGCCGTTTCGCGATCGGCAATGGCAGCGCTTATAAGCCGACTGGTAACCCTCTCTTCCACGATTGGATTCACCTGCCCTGCTGGTTGCACTTGAGCCGCTCTGATCTCTCTTAACTCACGTTCAGCCGCCTCCACGCGAGCCTCCAAACTGCGGATACGCTCTTCCTTTTTCTCCATTTCTCGACGGGCGGCGCGCAATCGCATGCCGACTTCGTAAGCCGTATAGAGCCCTTTCACCGCCCCATGAATGCCCTCGCGAAATACTTCGTAGTCCTGACGACCGACCATTGACTGCTGCACTTCCGGAGGAAATATTTGTCGAGCAAACTCGACCGCCACGTCTGGATCTCGAACGATCGAGTCCGCTTCCGTCATGGGTTTATTCCTCACAAATACTGCAAAACTTAATGGGCGCGGATTCGCGTCTGATCTCCTTTCGACTTGGGCGTGTGGCGATCTCCCCTGGGACTGCCTATCCCGTCTGGGCGACCTACTACGACGTCGAGGAGATTGACGCCTCTGTCGACCCATAGAACTCTTACTCCCAGCACGCAAGGGCGCACCACGGTGTTCACTTTGATTCATATCACCGCCAAGCTCAGCCAATGTCTTGGCTTCCCCTTTGCTGTTAAAGAAGAGTTTGTTCGACATTCGTACAATAGATTTTCTCTCAGGAGTCTGAATCAGATAGCTACCAGACTCTTAAAAGCTATACCTTTGATCATTTAACACTCGCAGAGGCAGCACGATCGAGGCAAGTTCATTAATCGCGACACCCAATCGACTGACGCCGACTAAGTTGACGGCAGGACAATCTATTCGGCTCAAGTACCCCAGCCGGCTCACGAATTGATTCCTCAGAACCAGAGTTCTTATCATGAACCCCCTGGGGCAAGGGCAGATTCATCAATGTGTTCGGCCAAACTACCCCAGCCGGCTCACGAATTGATTCCTCAGAGCCAGAGTTCTTATCATGAACCCCCTGGGGCAAGGGCAGATTCGTCAATCTAAGGGCCGAAGATCAGTAGGCAGTGAAATTGCAAATGGTGATTTTGATGGGATATGTATTGAATCTGCAGGAAACTAAAGTTTGGATAAACGATATTCTATGTACGGCTTGTTTAGAAGAGTTCTAAATAAAATCACTCGGACCAAATACCCCAGCCGGCTCACAAGTTGACTCAGAGCTAGAATTCTTTTTATGAACCCCCTGGGGCAAGGGCAGATTCACAAATCAGGGTTTCCCCACAGTACATGCAATCCCATTTTACCAAATGCATTGACAAACACAGAACTCTTTCATTAAAATTAAACCACAGAACTCTTTTATACAAAGTGTGTGGTGGTAGAGCAAAAATTACAAGGAAATTTTCATCAATAAATTGCGCGCAGATGTTAACCAATTTATACATGAAAACTACCCTGAACCAACAAAGCACTATCCAAAAGAAGAAAAACAAAAACAAAAAGACGCCTGCTCAGTAAACGGCCCCCAGATCATTCGTCGGTATCGGATTCAAGTGGCTCAACATCCACCTGCTCATAAGGAATCGGCAAGTCCAATGTAACCTCAGCGGCGGCAAGGGCTTTGAGCCACCCATGTTTGAACCCGCGATTCTCAAACTTGGACACTTCTTCAACATATTCTGTCAGAGCGGCGCCCCTCCCTGCTTCAAAGGCCTCCGATTCAGCTTTCTCGCGGGCCGCCTTAAGCTCCTCTAACTGAGCTTCCGCTTCAGCAAGTGCTTCCTTGGAAAGTTTGAGCGATTCCTCGCTCGCATTTGCTCTACCCTCAGCATCAACACGAAGCTGTTCGGCGACGCGAACCCTCTCTTTCTCCGCTTCGGCTCTCGCGCTCTCCATTTCAGCTCTCATAATTTCGAACTCGGCCCTACTTTTCTGACCCTGCACCTCTGTTTGCAAATGGTCAATTTTCCCGAGAGCATCACGCAGGCGGCGACCCAAGTCGGTGATCCTTCCGACCGTCTGCAAAACAATTCGGTATGATTAGACGCCTTTAACAAACAAGAGCGAAATGAAGGTGACCTACCAGGAGTGCCGATTGAGCAGTTAGGGCAACGGCCATAATGTCAGGCACGGCACCGAAGGCTTTGTTGTCAGCCGGCAGAGAAATCGAAGCCGCTAAGCTCAGAGCCACGGCTGGATCCTCGATGGCTGAAGCGTCGGATAAAATCGGCATATCCCTGATCTTTGGCTGAATAACGAACGGAGCGACCGCGTCCGGTTCATCAAGTCGAGGCCGTTTGCTACCAGGGCCAGCTTCTGAACTCGCTTCACCCGCGGCACCGCGCTTTTGGCCTTGCTCCGGAATCGGCCGTTCCCCATCGGCTTGTTCTCCACCCTCTTTTTCCGTATCGGACGCAACGACCACTGTCCCCTCCGAAACGGGTACGAACGGCTTGATCAAGCTGGGATCTGATGCGGCGCATTCAGCCTTCTTTCGGGCGGCCATCTGCTCCGCATTTCTTTTACGTGCCATCTGCGTTAGGCTTTCCTTCGCCATACCCTCAAAGAAATCGCCGGGTAGATCCCCCAAATTCGCAAAAATATCCCCGGAAGAGAAATCTGTTCGTCCTGAGGCGGATGGCTCGGTGGCTTCGAATGCCGAGCGTACGGCCTCGTCGCCTTCTACTCTCTCAGTAGACCCCCCCGCCGGATCGGCAACCACCTCAACAGTCGGCTCGGCGTCTTCCCCCGAATCAGAAGCTACGAGACCGATCTGTCTAAGGTTTTTGAAGCTGGGGAAGATAAGGGCCGAGAGCTGTTGATTGCCGACTGGAATCGGGATGTTATCTGCAGCCGAGAAAGTAGTGTAAGTGGGTTCGTACCGAAGGAGAATATGGGCGGCTCTCCCTTGCTGTTGTACGTTTGGACGGCCGAAATATCTGAGTGCAGTCTTGATTTCCCCAAGAACCGCGTCGTCAACCGAAGTCAGAATTTTCTTCAACCTATTCTGCAAAAGATGAAAAAGCGATTTAGAGAAAAGAGCGAATAAGAGATAGACCAACAAACAAGACATTGCGTGGCAACCTGGGTCCCCTTATGTCTGGGAACAGGGTCCAGGCGATCCTCCCCTTCAGCGAACTCCCAATTACCTCGGACGTTGACCATCACGTCGTCAACCCGTTTACCAGAACTGGCAAGCATAGTCACCAAGTGATGGTCAGTATCTTTGGCCCTGAGAAAATATCGCCCCAGCCGACCGGAGATTTGGCTAAGGCGTAACAATGCCGAATGGCCGGCATCCAAGGTTAATCCTAAGGCGTCGATTCAACTCTAAAACCCCATGATGATTCGAAAAATTTACATTGGGTTGAGAAGGAATCAAACCCCAATAGCGGAGAACGGCCCTAAGGAGTGGGTGTAGGGGGAAACGAACCCCGCCCTCCGCAATGGATAAAAGAGGGAATACGATCGTGTTTTGATCTTCCCTCTCCATTCGAGAGCATTGTCCGTTACAAGGGATAAATGGACGTCGTCAGGAATAGAAAAATGTTGCCGGAAACCGGAGATGCGATCCTCAGAAATGAGGTCTTTCAATTTGGCCATCTTAGCAGAGAACTAAATATTCGCCGAAGCTAAAATAGCAAACAGAAAATAGGTTACAAAGAAGGGATAAGAAAAACTTACGAAGAACAGGACAAGGGAAGACGGGAAGAAGTTGCAGAAGACGCGAGTCACGGAGGATATGCACTGGCGATCCAAAAGTCTCAAAAAATCACGAACTATGAATCCGAAAGACCAAAGTTTCAAATCGCAATAAATGCTGAGATACACATGAATAGAGCGGGAAAGCGTAATGATGAGCAAAAGGCGCGTGCCTCCTGACATATATTGGGGCACGCGAAGCCGCCTGACGCTAAACTCCTCAAATTCTGAACCAAACACGCCGATTGACTGCCGTCACAAGGAGTTTGGAGGCAATTGTGGTAGCCGAATAATTGGCAAGGATAAAGGAGGTATATTTAGAAGCTAGACGCTAGCCGGCAGATATCCCGCAAGGACAAGGGCCGAATAGCTTAAATAGGCGAATGGGGAAGGATCCCTAGAGCCGAATATTGGAAAAAATAATAATTGAAAAAGTAGGCCCTGGCCCGAGGATCAGAAGAAATGAGTATAATATAGTGGCAATGGACTAGAAAAGGTATGTAAGAATCACTTCTGAAAAACTTAGTGAACAAGCTTTCTTGAGTAGAAGAACTAACTTGTCCGTCGGAGTGCTAATTCCGGCACCCCGACCGGAGTATTTGTATCTTTGCAGGTGACTAGCTGAGGATCATTGGCGTCTTCCAGGATTCGAAGAGTATTTCCAAACCACCCCCACAAGCCTAAATAAGAGTTGTAAAGTTCCAGGTAATAAGTTATTTCATTATAAATCTACCTTGTAAAATTCCTGACATTGTATTGCGTGCTTTTGGTTATGGGCATTTTCTCTATGTTGCTAAATTTCACTTGGTTCTCGAATAATAATTTTATATGCTAGTCATATTTTGAACTTACATTTTCAGGGGGGCAATGTTGGTCATCTGCATAAACTGCTGGGTATAGAGTCAAGTTCACAGGTCTGTTCTTGTTAAGTGTGTTTTGCATCTGTATCTGTGAGCTACTCTGGTGTACCTGCTCTGTTCTGCTATATGTGTCCTAATATGCCATTACATTAGTGTATCTAATCTGGTATATCTGTGCTGCATACTACTGCTCTGGTGCTTACTGCTGTTCTGTTAATCTGTGCCTTTGTATGCTGCTCTACTGCTCTGTTAATCTGGTGCATTTTTTTGACAAGTCAGCAGTATGTTAATCTGCTAATCTGGTGCCTCTGTATCTGTGTGATGGTTACATTGGTGTATCTACTATTACATTAGTGTTTGGTCTGGTGCTCCTTCTAATCTGGTATATCTGTGCTGCATACTGCTGCTCTGGTGCCTACTGCTGTTCTGTTAATCTGGTGCATTTTTGCTAACAAGTCAGCAATATGTTAATCTGCTAATCTGGTGCATTTTTGCCTTTAGTATATGTGTCTGATGCATTTTGATAGCTGATGGGTTTTACTTTTGATTGATCTGTTGTAGTGTTGCTATGTCTCTGTTGGTTCCTCATCAACAGATTCTTGGTTTGGTGCTGCCATATGATTGTGTGAGCGACTTAGTACCAACCTAGTTAGAATTGGGTTGTTTCACTATGATGGCTTTTGCATCATTCCCCCCCTCTCCTCCTTTATTGTTGTGTTTCTACCTTTGTTGTAAGGTTTTTTCTCATCAATAAAGTTCTTTTGGTTGATCAAAAAAAAGTTCACAGGTTTGTTAACATGTTGATTATATCTTTTTTCCCCCTGTTTTTCAAATGGTTTCTAGACATTATCAAGAAGCCATCACTTTGACTGCTACATTTTCCATTAAGATGTGTTCATTGACTACTTATTAGTTATTCATTATTTCATTTAATTAGTTATTACTTATTCATTTCTTATTAAGATGTGTTCATTAACTGCTACATTTCCTCATTAGATAGGAATTTAATTTGTCTTTCATTCATTATTCCATTTAATTAATTTTTACTTGTTCTAGGTTTTAATGTGATTATGGTTCTAAATCCAGAAGGTCACATTATGGTTTTAATTTTTAATATGTTGTAAATTTAATAGGTTCTTTATGTTGGGGATCACATATATGGAGATATTTTACACAGTAAAAAGGTTCTAGGTACACTTCTTACATTTCTTGCCTATTCTTTTTGAATTGTTATTACTTTCTTGTAGATTGATTTTAATGATACAAACACAAGGCTTGTTAAGTCTTGATTGGGTTCTACCATGTGTTCCTAACTTCTTTATATGAAAAATATGGATAATGAAACTCCGGGTAAAAGAACTGACCTGACACCATAATTGTGTTTTCCATAAATTGAGAAGTGCCTAGGCCTTTTCATTTTGTTTGGAAAAAAAATTGATAAATCTTTCTTGAGACTACTGAAGTAAATTTTAGGCATAAAACAGTCCTAAAGTTGATTGAATACACTCTATAGTTTTATTCCATTCATATTACTTTATTATCTTAATTAGTCTGACCTAATATATTTATAGTTTTTTGGAAAAATATGTTCCAGAATTATTTTCTGTTGAAACATAAGAGCTAACAATGCTACTTATATTTGAAATGTTGAAAACATGTGAAACATGCTCAAAAGAAGCTTCTTGTTGGATTATTATGGTTTGGACTGGAGTTGTCTTGATGTAATTAGTAGTTTTTCAAGGTGAGTTAATTTTATGTATCTGGAAGGAACAATTAATTTTAACTAAAAACTTTATGGTGGTCAGTACCCGTTCAGAATTTATACTATCTTCACACAATGTGTATGACTTGTACTATAGAGTTTAGTTGTTAACATTTATAGTAGAGATCATCCAATTCTTATTTAAACTTTATGAAGGATATACCATGCTACATTTCAAAATCCATGTAATTCTTAAGAATGCGTGTCTCAGTTCACGTTCTCTGAGGAACTGTTACTTGGACACATCTCTCAGATTAACTACTTACGGCGAAGGGATGTGATATGTATTGATGAATGAAGTTGGAATGGGAGCTGTAATAAGTTTAATTAAATCCACCTGGGTGTGTTGGTTCGATGGATCACTCCTAATTTAGATTCAGATGGTGAGAAAGATGATGATTTTGGTCGTTGAATGTATGAATTGCTGACCAAACTTTTGGGTTGTAGAATCTAACAATTGCCGACCAAACTTTTTGGTTGTGGAATGTGACAATTGGCGACCAAATATTTTGGTCGTTGAATGTGCAAATTGCCGACCAAACTTTTTAGTCATGGAATCTGATAATTGCTGACCAAACTTTTTGGTCGTTGAATGTGCGAATTGCCGACCAAACTTTTTGGTCGTTGAATGTGACAATTGGTGACTACCATGTTTGGTTGTGGAATGTGATAATTGGCGACTAACATGTTTGGTTGGAAAAATATGACTTTTCGCGACTAAAGTGTTTTAGCTACTAAATGGATTAGTCGCAGTAATTATATATTTAGCGACAAAAAATTTAGTTGGCAAATAGAACTTTTTCCCAACTAAAGAAGTTTTTAGTCGCTAATTACTTTTCACGACCCTCAATTGGCGACTAAAAAAATTAGTTACGGATAACTTTTGCCGACTACAAATAGACTTTTGCCGACTAAATTTTTAGTTGGCAAAAGTGCTAATTCTTGTAGTGTGTGAATAGTTATCACTCTTTTCACACATCATGTGTTCTAAGAAAAATGTTATGTCCAGGTTCCAGTGGATCTTGTCATTGACCATTCTGTTCAGGTTGATGTGGCAAGAAGTGAAAATGCAGTGCAGGCAAATATGGGGCTTGAATTTCAGAGAAACAAGGAGAGGTTTGTTTTTCTTAAGTGGGGTTCAAATGCTTTTCACTATATGCTCATTGTTCCTCCTGGTTCTGGTATTGTCCACCAGGTAAGACTTTGGCATCATTAGTGCATCAAGGATATTTCTATATCTAGATTTTATATTGTTGTTAAGGAAAATTCTCATGGCAAGGTGCAAGAATTTGATCTTAAGATGGTATAAATGGTTTACTCGTAAAAGGGCCAAAACATTAGATAGGCATAGGCTCAATACATGAGGTTTGCAATGTTTAACTATTTGTGAGGCTTCTGGAGTAAAGCCACATTTACCTCCAGCCTCTTGTAAATCATAGTCCAATTTTTCTCATTTTTTTAGCACTATAATACTATTTGGTAGGTTTGGTATTTAGCAAGTGACTCTGGTAATTTTCAGGTTAATCTTGAATACCTTGGACGGGTTGTTTTCAACACAAATGGCATTCTGTACGCTGATAGCGTGGTTGGAACTGATTCCCATACAACAATGATTGCTGGCTTAGGAGTTGCTGGCTGGGGAGTTGGAGGAATTGAAGCAGAGGCTACAATGCTTGGCCAGGTATTTTGAGATAATAATGTATTTTCTTTATGATTTTTCATACGCTTGTGCCAGCTGTTAGTGTTTGCACTTATTCTTTGGTAGACAGACATGCATGAAATGGGTAGCTGTTTTCTCTTCTTCTTCTTCCAAAGGTGCAAAGAAAATGCACCTCTGCTTCTCCAAAACTTGCTGGTGGTGGTAATAGTAACTGCAATGTATGTACTCTCCCCCCCCCCCCCCAAAAAAAAAAAAAAGAAAAAAAGAGAGTAAATTCTTGGTTTTTATTTATTTATTTATGGGTACCTAGAATTATGGTTCAACATAAATAATAATATACATCCACAAAAAGATCATACACAAGCTGTATTGAGATTTTATCATTTTTAAATACTGTGCTCATTAGTGACCTCCTAATTACAATGTCATTGACACTGAGGTGCTATGGCATCTAATTGCTAACAAGGAAGTTACTTCCAAAAGGATTAAGATCAAGCAGAAATTATTAATGTTCCTATTTTGGTTTGCTGAATTAACTTTTTAGTTTATTCATATGCATCAGCGGTTTCTGGATTAATTTGTATTTATATTTTTCAGGTCAGAAATTTCTTGGAGAGATGCAAAATATGGTCCAAGAATTGAATAACTTAGTTTTTTAAGTTTTTTCATTTTTTAATATATGTAAGCACAGTTAAATTTTTTTTATTTAATTCCTTTGTATATACTTTTGAACATTTACTTTTCATTTATGAAATATATGACGTTATTCTATTCAATATGTGGTTATGATTCAAAGTATAGTATATAGTGTGTTACATTCTTCAAATGTGCATACAAAAATAATATTGATTATTTTTCAAATATGTCAAACCATTTTTTTATCACAGATTTTATTAGTTATTAATCACACTTAAAAGATGTGATCCAAATTTTTAATCACACTTCAAATGTATGATCTAAATTTTATTAATCACACTTAAAAGGTGTGATCTAAATGTTATTAAGCACACTTAAAAAGTGTGATTAAAAATGACCCATTTTAATCACACTCCCAAAGATCACTCTTTAATAAAACTTAAAAAGTGTGATTAAATAACATACATCACACAAAAAAAGTGTGATCTTTATATGTTTTTGTAGTAGTGCACACTGATATAGTCTACTACCTTGGTAGGGATTTTAGGACCTTTAGTGATAATGAGCCATAAAGCATAATTGGTAGCTTGAAGATACAAAGTCATTTTTTCTTTCCAATGAATGTAATTACTACCATCAAAGAGAGGTGACCTATTGCTAGCTTGTCCTACAACAGAGTAAGTAGAATACATGGTTGCTATGGATCAAAAACTCAAGATTGTTAAATCTAAACAAGAGCCCCAAGCTCTGATACCAATTGTTACCCAAAAAGTAACCTAAGAGGGGGAGTGAATTAGGTTTCTACAAATTAAAATTAATAATATCCCAATAAAATTAACTACTAGTACAACAAATTATTAACAAACACAATGATGAACTTAGTAGTAAATGATCAAGCAAAATAACAATGAAGTATAACTAACATACATGGTAAATCAAATAATTACCACATGAATATTAGATAAATATAGCAGTAGTAGGAAAGTAAAGAGATTAGGGAAGAGGAAACAAACAGATTTATAGTGGTTTGGCTTCAACCAAGCCTACATCCACTCCTTAAGCTTCGCTTGAGATTTTCCACTATCTTCTAGCTTTATAGGGTGCTAGCAACCTTTTCACAGATGGAGCAATCCTCCACAGATTTTACACAGACTTTCTAAGTCAAGAACACTGAGTGTACTACACTCTTACAAGGTTGAAAAGAAGGTGTTTTTGCTTTCACAGAAAGCTACAATAATTATCTCTCAAAGATAGATATAAAAATAAAACTCTGGTTTTTCTGGAAACCTCACACAAGAAAGATGAGTTAAATGCTATAAGGCTCAGTATATAATTTCTGAAAGAGAATGTAAACAAAAATTGAAGAACACTTCTTAGAGAATTTTTTCAGAGAATAGATATGAGTGATTATAAATCAAAAAATATTTTCTGATATTTTTTGTAACTTGTTTACATTAGAGGCTTTGGTATATATAATGAAACTTATAGCCGTTTATAGCCTTTGTATTCATTTGAATTTATAACTGTTTATAGTCGTTGTATTCATTTGAATTTATAGCCGTTTATAGCCGTTGTACTACATTATTACTAATTTGAATATCTTCCACTCCATCATTACAAATTTGAATATCTTCCACTTGAACCTTTTGAACCTTTTGGTCTGCTGCTATGTTGGGCTGTTTGAATCTTTGTTTTGGGCTGTTTGAACTCCTGATTTAATCAAATATTAAATACATTCTAACAACATTTAGGATAAACGTTTAGGTGAGAAATAATGGGACAAAATAAATTTTGATTATATTTTTCTCTTTCAAATAAATCATCAAATTAAATTTTGATTCTATTAAAATATAACTAAATAAATCATCAAAATAAATTTTGGATTCTATTTTTCTCTTTCAAATAAATTAAAACATAATTAAACAAATAATCAAAATAAATAAGTCTAACAGTGAAGTTTGTATAAAATGTATATACTTTGTTAAGAATTCTCTATTGGGTTTTATGCTCACCCCTATGGGATTTTGGTGCAGGAAAAGATGTGGTGATCCTGCCGAGTTAAAGGTGTGGACGTGTTTTGTGGAGAGCAAGTGGCTCTTATTTTTGTTGTGGTTTATTTTGTTAGCCAAGAGCTATAACTGTATGGGTTACAGAGACCATTTTTGTGTAACCGAGCCTAAGTCTTGGAATTTGTAAGCCCTTGAGGGCATTTATTTATTTATTTTTGGAATTAAGGTTCTACATGCTATAGATTCATATACTTGATATCATTGAATATATAATTCGCATGTGGAACTGTTTTGTACAAACCTTACTGATCAGATGTAAAGGTTGAAGAATCACACTTTTTCTTATAATGAATGTTGGTTGTTGTACTTAATGATGTTATAATTTTCAGGTCGTTACAGCTTGGTATCAGAGCTACCGGGTTTGAATACTTGGGGCTCGTGGGAAGTGGTTGTTTTACCACAAGGGGTTCATCTTGCATGATTAGGAAATGTTTTGTTTTTTGTGACTATATGATAGCATGTTTATATGACTAAATGGGTATGGGATTGGACTTTTGGGATGTTGTTTACACTTGTTAAATTCCTTGAGGTCTTATTAGAAGGGTACTTGATCAATACTCATTCTACTAAGAATTCTGGGTTTTTTGTGGGACGAATTTCATCGTAAAGGTATAATCCGTATGTGTTTATGTGACTAAGTGCTTATGTGGAGTGAAACTAGATTGTTTATATGGTAGAGAATTATATAGAATTGTTGTGGTCAAACATGTGAGGCAAATTGCGAGCACATGTGGGTTCATGTGCTAAATTATCTCTCTTGTTCCTTATTAGGATGTCAGGAAGAGGTCAAGGTCGTGGTGGTAGAGGCAGGAGACATGGTAGGGCTCTCCGGGGTGTACATGAAGTACCGGTCCATGAGGTTCCGGTGCAAGAGGAAGGGTTCGACCAAGCCAATGCAGCTGGGCAGCGAACCAAGCTAATGTGGCCGAGCAAGTGGGGCAAGCAGAAATTCTGAGGCAAGCGGGCCAAGCCGCAATGGAGGCCCTAGCCCAAAAATGGTGGGGGCTTTGAGGGAATCAATGAACATGTTAAGGGCGGAGAACCATGCCCGAGAGAATGCCGTAGAAACAAGGGCGAGTTTTCTTACTAGGGAGTTTTTGCGGGCCAAAGCGGATGAGTTCCGTGGTGGCCCCGAGCCTAAGAAAGCGGATGAGTGGCTTGAACGAACAGTGAAGACATTCGAGATGCTTCACATTGAGCATAGCGAGCTAAGGGTGACTCTAACGAGTTACTACCTCAAAAGGGATATGGCCAATGGTAGAAATACGCCAAGCGTAGGGTGAGCCGACGTGGGAAGCTTTTGTGGTTGCTTTCCAATATAAGTATATACCTCTCACTACTAGGGAGAGGTTGAGGCAAGAATTTCAAGACCTCAAGTAACTCAATATGTCCATGGCCGAGTTTAAGACGGCCTTCTCTAGTTTGTCCCGTTTGCATCGGAGTTGGTACAACGGAAGAGCGCCGTTGCATTGAGTTTGAGAATAAGTTGAGAATCAAGATCTTGTTCAAAGTTGCAAGAAACATGATCCAACTATAACTGCCTTGTAGAGGCCCACATGTGGAGATTACAGTATAAGCCGAGGAGGAATGAATTCAGGGTTCTAGGTCTAGAGGCCAACAGTCACAGGAGATTTTAGGCTTAATAAGAAGAACAGGGGCAACTTTTCATCCCACTCCCAATCACAGCAGTCTAGATCCACCTTTCCCTTGCCTAGTGCGGGCCTGGGGCAGAGCACACTGGGTAGTTTCTCATGCTTCAAGTGTGGCCAACCGGGTTACAAGGCCTTTTCATGCCCACAAGAGGGGGGAGGACAGCAGATGTTGCCACTACCACCACCTAACCAATCCCAGAGTCAGTCTTAGAATAGAGGGCAAGGACTTACTTGTTTTCAGTGTGGTCAGCCGGGGCATATGAAGAGAGTTTGCCCGTAGTTGGGAGGCGCATCTAGCGCATCAGAGTTGAGGCAAACTCAGAGCCACCAGCAGGCTCATTCAGTTTAGACATCGCGAGCTAATTAGAGAGCTGCTTCGGCTCAGTCAATGCAGCAGGCCTATGCTCCAAGAGATGAGCAGGTGGATCAGAGGCCACAGGGGCGCGTATATGCTGTTACCGCGCCAGAGCAGTTACCAGGATCCTCAGTTATGAGAGGTATTTTTGTTGTGTGTACTTATTTGGCTAATATGTTGATAGATACGAGTGCGTCTCATTCATTCATGTCTACTGCATTTGCTTCTGCATTGGGGTTAGAGGTGGCACGGTTAGCATCTCTGCTTAGAGTAGAGTCACCAGTTGGGTGTACGGTTGACTTAGTCCAGGGATGTCGTGGTTGTGAGATAGAGGTTGCCGGGCGTCGACTTTCGTTTGCTTTTGTGTTGCTAGACATGTTGAGTTTTGATGTTATTCTAAGCATGGATTGGTTATCTTTGTACCGAGCTGTGATTGACTGTTATTGTCAAAGAGTTACAGTGTGTACCTCGATTGGCGATTGTTTTTATTTTCTAGAGGATCAGGTTGATGGGGTCTTATCACCAGTTTTTGACCCTCGTAGTAGGAGCAAGCTTAGTGGCCTTCTTGCAACTCTCTTGGATAGTGAGAGTGATGGGGCTCGTGTTGAATTGCCAAGGATAGTTTGTGAGTACCCAGATGTTTTTCCCGAGGATTTTACTAGTTTGCCACCCCACCAGGAGATCGAGTTCTCCATTGACTTAGTGCCTGGCATGGCACCGATTTCCATAGCGCCGTATAGATTTGCACCCGCCGAATTACATGAATTGAAGATTCAACTCCAAGAGCTTTTAGACAAGGGGTTCATTCGCCCTAGTACGTTACATTGGGGAGCGCCGGCCCTCTTTGCAAAGAAGAAGGATGGGTCATTGTGGTTGTGTATCGATTACCGCAAACTGAACCAAGTTACAGTTAAGAACAAGTATTCTTTAACCAGAATAGATGATTTGTTTGACCAACTTAGAGGGTCTCGCTACTTTTCAAAGATAGATTTGAGGTCAGGGTATCATCAGTTGAGGGTCTGGGAGGAAGACATCAAGAAAATGGCCTTTCGCACACGTTATAGCCACTATGAATTCCTTGTAATGCCTTTTGGGTCAATTAATGCACCAGCTTCCTTCATGGATTTGATGAACCAAATTTTTCAAGAGTATTTGGATCGTTTTGTGGTCGTCTTTGTGGACGACATCTTAATTTATTCAACCTCCGAGGAGGAACACGAGGCTTACCTGCGGGTAGTACTTGATTTGCTTAGAGAGCACCAGTTGTATGCCAAATTTAAGAAATACGAGTTTTGGCTCACCGAGGTGAAGTTTTTGGGTCATGTGGTGTCGAGGGAGGAGGTAACTGCAGACTCCTCAGAAATAGATGCCGTGCAGGATTGGGAACAACCCAAAAATGTCTTTGAGATCCGGAGTTTCTTGGAATTAGCGGGGTATTATCGACGTTTTGTAAGGGACTTCTCTAGACTAGCCGCGCCTTTGACTAGGCTGACTGGAAAAGGGTGTCAAATTTGTATGGAGTGAGATTTGTGAAGGTCATTCCAAGAACTTAAGACTAGATTGACTACCGCACCGGTCTTGCTAATTCCAGAAAGAGGTTTGGGCTACAATACTTATTGTGATGTGTCTTGGGATGGGCTTGGTTGTGTCTTGATGCAAGGGGGAAAGGTTGTGGCCTATGGTTCACGACAATTGAAAATTCACGAGAAAAACTACCCCACCCATGATTTGGAATTAGCAGCGGTAATTTTTGCCTTGAAAATTTGGAGACATTATTTAACAATAGCTATCAAGCTAGCATTAAGATGACACCATTTGAGGCCTTGTATGGCCGACCTTGTAGATCACCGATTTGTTAGGCCGAGGTGGGTGATGCACTGTTGTTGGGTCCAAAAATTGCTAGAGAGACGACCGAAAAGATAGCTCTCACTAGGAAGAGGTTAGCTACGGCCCAAAGCCGACAAAAGAGTTATGCCGATAAGAGGAGGCGGCCTTTATCTTTCGAAGTTGGTGACCATATGTTCCTTAAAATTTCACCAAGCCAGGGTTTGATGAGATTTTATAAGAGTGGTAAATTGTCTCCAAGGTTTATTGGGCCTTTCGAGATACTGGAGCAAATTGGGGAAGTGGCATACCGGTTAGCTTTACCGCCACAACTTTCGGGGGTTCACAATGTGTTTCATGTATCTATGCTTAGGAAGTATGAGCCTGACCCTTCTCATATGCTTGATTGGGTTGATTTGGAGGTAGACGAGGATGCCTCTTACGAAGCGCGACCAGTTCAAATATTAGATACCCGAGAGCAAGTGCAACGAGGCAAAACTATACCACTAGTAAAAGTGTTATGGAGACACCATGGAGTTAAGGAAGCAACGTGGGAACGGGAGGCAGAAGTCCGCTCTAAGTATCCGGATTTGTTTGAAAATGTTTAAGTTGTTTCCTTGATATTATTCCTCAGTGTTTGAAGGAAATGTATTAAAACTGTTATTTGCATGTTGTTATGTAAATTGTTGCTTTGAGCATGAGGCTATTGTGGGTTGTTACTACATTCATTGAAAACTTCATGCGTATGCTTATTTTGGATGATTATTGTCAGTGAGGTGACCATGATGATGATTGTGAGGTTTGGTAGTGAATTAATGCGGTAAATTGAGAATATAATAACGTGGTTTTGATCACTTGAAGCCCCTTAGGGTAAGTAGTTTGATTTAATTTCGGGGACGAAATTTCCTATGGTGGGGAGGTTGTGATGACTGGGTGCGTTATTTGTCTCGTTCCTTCTTGTTTAACCTTGGGTTTGTTGTGTTTGGAAGCTTTTTTCAGAATGCTTGATTTTATTCATTTTCTGTGTTGAGTTTCTTGTGTTTTAGGAGGTGCGAGGTTGGGTCCGGAGTGTCCGGTGTAAGCTGGAGATTTTCCTGGCTGAGGAGCAGAACTGCACGTACGGGGCCTTGGGCCGCACATGCGGGAGGTGAGGCCGCACGTGCAGGGAACAAAGGAGGATCTGGGTTGGAGACTGCATTATATGCAGGTGCGGCTAGAGGTGCGGGGTAAGAGCACCGCACGTGCAGGGGTGAGTGCCGCACATGCGGGAGGACGCTCCGCACGTGCAAGAATGGGTGCTGCACGTGCGGGACTCCACTAAGTCCGAAAATTCTGTCTTTTCTCTCTTTTGGGGCTGAGTGTATATCACTTTTCTTACATCTCTCTCTCTCTAAAAACATATTTCTCTCAATTCTCTCTACATTTCTTACCAAAAACCTCACAAGATCTTTGATCTCTCCAAATCCATTGGCATTTTGACCCAAGTTTCTTCATCAAATTTGGATAACTTCTTGAGGGCTTCGTTGTGTGCGGTGAAGATCGCGTTTCAATATCGTCAAATTTAGGGCTTCCATCTCTTTTTTTTCAACAAAATTGAGATAAGAATTTTCTTAGAGTTATATATATATATATATATGTTTTTGCAAGATTTGGTTAAATTTCGAAATCCCTTTTTGATGGCTTTGAAATTTGAGTGTTGGCTCAAGAATATGAGTCATTTTAAAAGTGGGTTTACCCTTGTTTCTTTTAAATAATCTCTTAAGGGTTTGAACTACATTGGTTGAGGGATGATGTTCTTTTTAGAGTCTCTTTCAAATGTTTAGGTGTGTGTGTTATTGTGGTGAGAAAAACCTAGAAATTTGGGGGTTTTTTAAAAAGAAGTTGAGAACACATGGTTGACATTGTTAATACATTATTTTATGTGCCACAATGAGTAAGAAGATGGAAAATTTCTTGATTATATACAAATACATATATAGATGATGGGTTTCATAACATATGAGAATTGTTGAGATTGGAAGTCGTTGTCCAAATATTGTTATAGTCTTGAAATGACTAAAATGTTGAAAATGTATGAATTTTGGAAATGTTGCTATATATTGATGAATTGTAATGAATATGTGGCTATTATGTGAAATAGCATTGAAAGGGAGAAATGGAAATTTTGATTATTCGGAATATTTGTTGGAGATATTTGAAAGTGGAGAAATATTATGTTACATTGATAATTGTTGCTTGGCATATCCATTCAATTGGTTAATACACATTTTGAATTGAGATTTAGAAACTTTATACATTGAGGAAATAATGTTGGGAAATGAGATTTATTAACATGTTTTGGAGTAAATACGTTGGTAAATCTGGATAGGAGGTGTAGAAGAAATTGTTTAAGTTGGCCTGAGTGTCCGGGGTGAAAGGCCGAAAACATGCGCGGAGGAGGTTCCACGTGCCTTCCGGTTAGTTACCGGTAAAGTGGGGTTTTGGTAATGCTAGTTATGCCCACTTGCAGACACCAATCTAGGGATTACGTGAGTCGTATTTACCACCCCCTTCAATTAAACTGATAAATTTTGAATTGTTGAGATTTCAAGTCATCATGGAGCATAGTAGTTTTCAAAAGATATAAATGTGATTTTCTTTCAAAGGGCATAGCATGACATGTGCATTTCAGTTTGTGAAGCTTATATAAAATATATATACTTTGTTAAGAATTCTCTACTGGGCTTTATGCTCACCCCTATAGGATTTTGGTGCAGGAAAAGATGTGGTGATCCCGCCGAGTTAAAGGTGTGGACATGTTTTGTGGAGAGAAAGTGGCTCTTATTTTTGTTGTGGTATATTTTGTTAGCCAAGAGCTATAACTGTATGGGTTCGAGAGACCATTTTTGTGTAATCGGGCCTAAGCCTTGGAATTTGTACGCCCTTGAGGGCATTTATTTATTTATTTTTGGAATTGAGGTTCTACATGCTATAGATTCATGTACTTGGTATCATTGAATGTATAATTCGCATGTGGAACTGTTTTGTACAAACCTTACTGATCAATGATGTAAAAGTTAAAGAATCACACTTTTTCTTATAATGAATGTTCGTTGTTGTACTTATACGATGTTATAATTTTTGGGGCGTTACAGGTTAGCCTCCCCTCCTTGTGTTTTGCTTATTAGCTTAGCATGATCCATGTTTTAGCTTATTATTCTAGCTATTTTTGCCTTAATTCTAGCATGTTTTAGGACTTATTTAGGACTGTTTTTAAGTGTTTGTTGCATTTGAGCTTTGTTTTGCATGCTTGTAGTGTAATTGTCCTCATGAGTTTGGTGTCTTAGGCATTAGACACCATCTCATTTGAGTTGATAGTGTTTATTTATGGCTTTCCATACTTGTGATCACTCTTAATCACCTCTGCAACCTCCCTCCTTTCTTGGTTTTTGTTTTGCTTTCAAAGTAGTTTCAAACTACTTGTTTGCTTAAGCATGAGATTGAGATGTCATACTTAATGCTTTAATCTCTTTGGGGGTTCATTACCAATGGTATGATGTCTCTTTCATGCCCAAAGAAACACTTGGTTTGAGCCATTTTTCCATTAGAGGACTTAAATTCACCATTGGACTTAATGAATTAAAGAATGGATGGTAATCTAAAATGAAGTAATAAAATCGAGGCTAAAAAAGAGCAAGATAATAATTTGATTTGGGTTCAATCGGACATTAATTGAACCCTTGAGTCTTGAGTCGTTTCATACTCATTAGTGATGAAAACGGTTCAACATTCATTATCAACTACTTTCCTTGAACTTTTATGATATGGAGGTGGTTTTGAGAGTCTTGTTTTGTTGCATTCATTGAATTTGCACACTTGGTTCATAAGCCATCATGCAATGAAATTGCATAGATTGATGGTTTGTGAATCAAGTTTTACTACTCCTTTGAGCTGCTCAAATGATAAGGAGGGGTAAATTGTGTGAACAAACCCTTGAGAATACACTGTCTCTACTCTATTTGCTCTCTATTGTAGCTAGAAAGCCCAATCATCAATGGCCGGCAGGCCATCATCAGTGGACGGCAGGCCCTCTGCCAGCCACCAGTGCAAAATCAAGCAATGTTTTTTTGAAGCAGAACAGAGTTGGTCTAGAGGTGAAAATCAGTGCAAATGTTCTACTGGGTAATAAAGGCATTCAGCAGCAGAAACAGTGGCTTTTTCAGGTGGAAACCACATTCATGTATGAGCCCTCTATCAATCCTCGGGATCCATGTTGTGAATATATTAGTGTTGTGATTAAAACAGTGGCTTTGTAATTAATTAGTTAGAATAGCTAATTCGTCTTGTGTTGTAATTATTTTAATTAGCTAGATTAGTTAATTAATTAGTTTATTTAGTTTGTAATAATTAGTTAAGTAGTTTAGCTAAATTATTCATTTGTTGTTGTAATAGCTAGGTAATTAGTTAGCTAGTTAGTTCATTCGAACTTTCTTTCGTGAGAGCGCAATGTTGTAATAACGTGTATGTCTTCCAACCCCACGCCTTTCTCCCTTTTATTTACTAGCTTATGATGGTTAGTCTAGGGTATCATGTTTTGTTTAGCATTACTCATGCTGGCATCCATTTGTTTTGCATGCACCGAGGCTCGACGCATCATTCTAATTTGCATTATTATTGCTTACACTTCTTTGAATACGTACTTAGGCCACATGCCATTAATTTGTTTCAAATGCCATATTGGTAGCCGAGCCTAGTAAATTGCACATCGCATGTGTTGCATTAGTCATATTGCATAGTTAGGAATCATTCATTTTTCAACTCTTTTGTTTATTTTGGCTTGGAGTACTAAGTGAGCCTTTACTCGTTTTAGCATATCGCATGTTGATGTTGCCATGTCTAGTATGCTTGCCATGAGGCTAAATGCTTAAATGATAAATTGTCTGAATGCCCGTGGATGAAGGCTAATTGCTTGAATTTGAATAATTTGAGTAAATGTTTATATGTGATCATTTTTTCAAGTGATACATATTCGAAACAATTTTCAAAACAAACATGAATCAAGTGTTCCAACTCTTGCAAATTAGTCTTGTGTGTGCGCATCATATAGCAAGTTAGCTTAATAACCGGAACAAGAGCATATAACGTAGATAAAATCCACATCATGATTAGTAGAGGCCGATCTTTGATCGGGCTAACGGGGGTACTCAATTCATGACCTTTCCCCCTCGTACCTAAGTTCCCAAGCTGAGACAATCTTGGTGATGACAGACACGTGGTCTTTGGCACGAGTCATGGGTTTCCTAAATTTCCCAATAATATTTAGGTGGCGACTCTGTATCTGGCAAAACAGTCTATTTTTGGCAATTTGATTCAAAATCGATTTTCTAAAATATTTGTCGGATTTGAACTCTTTGGTGTTTATCTATTTCACATTGCACTTGTGAAATCAGATTCAGAACCGTGGGAGTCCTATACTGTAGAGCTTATTCGTCTTCCGAGAGGGGGCACGAAAAAGACAAGCTATAGTTTCTAGCGACTCTACTAGGGACAAATTGAGAACTTGACTTGAAATTCATGATGTGAAATTTTATCTACACTTATATGTTTCTTTGCATTGCATTTGCATTGGTGCGTTTAAGTCACTGTGTTTTCCATCTGCTATTCCTGGACGGTTTGCCGGAGGCTTGCCTAAAAGCTCGCCAAAAGACTGACCGGTCACGGGCTCTGCCATGATGGGAACACACCATTGGATCTGGACTACCGCTGTACTGTTTGATCCTCCTTTCACTTCTCAATGTTAGGTGTGAGAGATATATTAGGTAGTCTTGCTGAGGTACCCTTTGATCATTTGGCCTAGTTGCATATCGAAAAGCCATAAAGACTGTTCTAAACTAGGACATGATGCTCACCTGAATATAGGATTGCGTGAAACTGCTTTATTTGAATAGTGAACCCTAGTTCCTGACGAAATTAGGACAGGGTAACCTTACCCCCCTTATAAGGGTGTTTTGGCTCCCGTTTACCTGGTATGTGCTTTACAGTGAAACTGTACAGGAATGTACATATCAGTTGCAAGTTTGGTATCCGTTTTGGGGGCAGAATTCCATGTTGAGTGCAGCCCTACAACTTTGATTACAGCTATGTTGGTAATATCATTAGCTGAGGTGCTGTGCGGTTTCTGATTACTACTTTCTCTTTTTGCTTTATTTATTTTTGCTAGGTTGTTTAACACCATAGCTTCAGAAAGTTCGGATATCCCCCAAGTACTCTGGACCCAAGTCAGAAGGCTTTGCAAAGCCAGAGATCTTGTTAGGGGACAGCCATTGTTTACTTCACTCCCATCGGTTATGAGACGGAGGAGAGTCAGGCAGAGTTCACCAGTCTAGTTTTTATAGCAGTCACCCCTCAATTCACCTGCATCCAATCAGGCTCAGAGACAGTCTTATACTTCTAGTCTAGCACGAGATCACTCGCCTATTCCGATGACACAGTATCCCCAGTCAGTATGGAGGAACTAATACATCATCTTCAATAAACAGTTGAAACCCTACAGCAAGATGCTACTTGTCAGGCCAAGGTCATAGCCCGTCAAGCTGAGGTAATAAACAGGTTGCAATAACAACTAGGAATGGGAACAGGGCGGGGCGGGGCGGGGTGAGGGACTGCACTCCCCGTTCCCGATCCCCGAAAGTGATATATTCCCCGTCCGCGCCCCCGATCCCCAACGGGGACCCATAGCCCGCCCTCATCCCCACCCCCGATCGGGGATCAGGGATCCCCGACCCCGAAAAATCCCTGCTGGTTTTTTTTTTTTTTTTTGATCTGTAAAAATCTATAAACATCCTAATCCTATTGAAATATATTTGTCAACATATTTTCAAATTAAAAAAAAAAAATCTATAAACATCCAATTCAAACATATTTGTAACATATTTTCAAATTAAAAAAATCTATTAACATCCAATTCAAACATATTTCAAATATGATATTTGTCAACATATTTTCTATCTGTAAAGAACAAAATAACACCTATCAATAACTCTGTCCAGCAGAATAGCATCCTATCCAAATCAATATATCCTAAACAACAAAATAGCATCTGTTAGTATGTTCTCAATAAATTTGTCCAGCAGCATCCTATTCAAATCAATATATCCTAAACAAAATAGCATCTGTCAAATATTCAATAAATCTGTCCAGCAGAGAGAATAGCATCATGTTCAACAAAATAGCACAAACAACAAAACATCTGTCTAGCAGCCCACACACACAAGAAAATTAAACAAGTTGCAAAGAGAATAATTAGTCCCAAGTACAACCCGCAAGGGATAGGTTACCCAAAAATTAAAATTAAAAAAAAAAAAAATTCCATTACAACATAAAAAATCAAATCCATTGTTTCTTCAATACTCATACAAACCACACAACAACTTTCATCATCTCCTTCAACTTGAATTCCTGTTAAATAACAAAAGGAAAAAAAACAATAATTAATACTAATAATAAAATGTAAAAAATGTTAACAATTAAAACAAAAAGATGAACTAACACAAAGTGGCACTGACTCATCCAAGTCGATCTCATCATCATATATAGTTGCATAGCCCACCGATTCCAATGTTGAATTTCCTAAAAGTAAAGAAATAAATTCAGTATTGATTGAAATTATTCCATGGTATATAAATTATAAAAGTGAAATAATAATATGTAGATTTGATGAAATAATACATTTCATCTCTGCACCCCACAACCAACTTTGTGCACACATTAATGCTTCTAATGTGTTTGGATAAAGTCTACTACAATGTGGACTCACCAACCTTTCACTAGTACTAAATGCTGACTCAGAAGCAACAATGGATACAGGAATAGCTAAAATGTCCCTAGTTATTGCCTGTAAGGTCGGATACTTTGGTTCATTAGCTTTCCACCAATTCAAACATCAAACCTGAAGTTCTTGGCAAACATCATCTTCTAGATAACGGTCTAACTCTAATCTTACATTCTTCATTTTTTTACTTCTCTTTCTACTAATAAACAAATCAAATTCTGAAAAGGTCTCTGTAACAATTTCTGGATGAGTAGAAAAGTCACCAACAACATCGGTCTCCATACTAACTCGGTGCTGATACTCTTGCAACAAATCATAACAAATTTGACGAACCCTATTAACTTCATCTTCAGCTTTGTCTCCATAAAGTTTTTCAAAATAAAACTCCAATACACTCATCTTATACCTAGGATCAAGTACAACTGCAACTCCAATAACACCATGTATCACTAACCAATATTTATCAAATTTTTCCACCATTTTTGATGCCATTGTTCTAATCACTTCAATTTCACAAGAGAGCCATTGTAGACACCCCATTTTTGACCGACCTTAAGACTCAGACGTCACCGATTGAGCGCTTGGTGATGTTGCATATCGTGCTCGTTCAGAGGTTTCAGAGTCTCGGCTGCGAGCCTTGCCTCCGGACTTCCGGACTCTTTCATGCCTTGCCTCGATTGCGAACCAGGCTCTGTTTTCTCTATTTTCTCTTCCCGAAGGGAGGGAGAGGTCTCGTAGATCATCTCTCAGTGGCCGTAGGCTACGTTTCGTGGTCATAGGCCATTTTGCCCGTTTGGAGCCTGATTTTCGGTTTTTTCGGAGCCGTTGGTGTGTGCCTCGATTCGGGACCGCTTAACACCTCCGTTTGCTCCGGTTTTTGGCACATACCTTATTTCCTCCCTTTTGAGGGACACTGTGGTCCGAGAGACCAACTTCGTGGTCGAACACCACTTCCGGTGCCTAACAGCCTGTTTTCGGGGCCCCGAACTGCGTGTTTTGGCCCCCGAACCTTCGTTTTGCATCCGTCTTGGTCCATTTTTGGCAGGGACCTTATTTTCATTGTTAGAAAGCTTGTAGGAGGGTGGAGGCCAGCAATTTTGCTGAAAGCCAACTTTTTTTGAGTCTAAAGTGGTTCAGCATGAATGAATCCGGAAAGGAGAAAAATCTGCGCGGCTTCACCGAAATGGGCATAACTCTTTGCATAAGAGGAATTAAGATATGAGGCCACCACCATTGGAAATCTTACTTCCGGGGCTTCATTTTTCAACTCAAGAATCTCCTAAGTCCAGGTCGGGGAGGAGATATGGTTGGTTGAAGTCCGGTTGGACCGAATCTGCGCGGCTTCACGGAAACTGGCATAACTTTTTCCACAAGAGGAATTTTGATGCAAGGTTTGCGGCATTGGAAAGCTAACTTCTGGGGCTTCATCCTTGGGGGTGGCCGGCCACTTTACCCCTTTGACCTGGCCGGCCGGTCATCTTTTTCTGGCCGGCCGGCCACTTACCTGGTGGATGACTTTTTTTGCCCTTTTGAGTTGGCCGGCCATGATCCTTGTCCCAAGTGTATCCAGCCATGTATTTTGTTCTGCACTTCACCCATGTCGAGGGTTTGGCCTTTTGGGGGAGAAAATTGAATTTGAATTCCCCCCCCCCATTTTTCCTCCCTTTCTCCCTCCTTTGCCTATAAAACCAGCCCCTCCCCTTCAGTTTTCAGGGTTAGAAAATTTTTTGTTTAAGCCTCCTACATTTAATTTCTCTCTTCTATATTCCAAGCATCAAAACCTCTCAATCCTACCCCCTTTCTACACCACCACATAGCACCACCCCCCCACCATCCTCTTTCCCAACACTTGGAGCTGGTTTCCAGAGGCAAGGAGCACCTTTTCTCAAGCCAAGAGGTGTTGAAGTTTGGTTCTTCAGAAGTAAGTCACTTTCTCCTCTTTTCTTGCCTCATTTTGGTCTATATTTGAGCTCTTTGTGCTTGCATTTTTGGGCTCCGACCCTAACTGAAAATAGCATTATTTTGAGCTCCTTTTCATGTTTGTTTAAGGGCCTCTCCCTGTTTGAGGCTTCCTTTTTACACTTGCTTCTTTACCTCTCTTGTATGCCTCTTTCTTGCATAGTATTTTAGGGCTCATTTTTAAATTTTTTTGAGCTTGGTTTATAAACTGAAAAGTGGCTTGTTTTGAGCCCTTCTTCAACATTGTTGAAGGGATCTTCACTGTTTGAGGCTTCCTTTTGTCACTTGCCTCTTTATCCCTCTTTTGGCCTTATTTTTGCATGTTTTGTTAGCCCCTTGTGCTTGTATTTTTGGGCTCTGGTCCCGAACTGTAAATAGACTTATTTTGATCCCTCTTCATACTTGATCAAGGAATTTTGTGTTGTTGAAGCTCCCTTTTGTCTTGTGTGTTTAAACCTCTTTTTAGGCCTTATTTTGGCCATAGTATTAAGCTTGCATGTGCACTTTTTGGTTTGGTCACTAACTGTAAAATATCAATATTTGGGTCCCTTTCAACTTGTTGAAGGCCTTCCTCTGTTCAAGGCCAGAAACCCAGCACTTGCTTCTTTGTCTCCCTTTTGGCCCATTTCTTGCGTAACAGTTTAGCCATACTTGTGTTTTCGTGGCTTATTGTAAACTGTAAAGTGTTCATTTTGAGCCCCTCTTCAACTTTTTGAAGGGCTCTGGCCATTTAGGGCCGCAGCTTGCTACTTGCTTCATTCTCTCTCTTACGGGCCATTTTTGCATGCTAGCTTAGTCCTATTTGTGTTCACTGTTTGCTTTGCTTAAAACTGTAAATATGCTTTTTTTTTTGGGACTGTCTTGATTCTGTCTTCACACTTCATGTTCAATAACACATTCTTTGCATAGCCATAGGTCATTTCACGTACCTAATTTCATGTTTCGGGTCTCATTCCATGTACCGGGTGCCATGTTTCCATGTTTCGGGACTGTTTTGCATCACATTTTGATACTAAAATTTGCATGCTAGTATGCCATATTCCATGCCTTGCCATGTCTTGTTAGAGTGGCATTTGGTGCCTTAGGGTCGGTCCTCGGTTTGCGTGCATGTGTGCACGCATCTCGAGTGTCTCTTTTTCATCTAATGGCCTCTTATGTGAGTGTGGCTGAGGTCCGCTTGTGTTGGTGTAAGTCCATTATGCATTGTGTATGCCATTTCATTCCATAACATTGTGTATGCTAGGTTGTATGTTAGCACATTGTGTATGCCATGTTACCTCGTGCATCGTGTATGCCATTTCATAGCATTGTGCATGTTAGGGTGTATCTTAGTTGCATTCATGCATGTCATGCATATTGCATTGTGTTTGGGATAAGAGTTAGCCCGAGCACGGGAAACGAGGTACGTTTCGTACTCCGAGTGACGGAACGTGTTTCAATTCCCAGTCACCGACACTCTGGATTATCATGATGGAGTTTAGGTATTGTTGTGTTTTCATGTGCATTCATTCTATATTGAGTCGTGCAGTTCGCCTCGTCGGCCATCATGCATCGATATGCGTGATTGGTGGCACGAGGATCGAGGCATGCATACATATGTGAAAATACATTGCCATGCCCCCTTTCCTGCTCTCTGTTGCAGCAAATCAAGAATCAGCAGCCTTCCGGAGCTTGGCGCGCTTTCCAAGAACAATTGCAAAACAGAGGCTAATTAGGGCATCGCGATGGATTTCCGCGCCGAACATGCATCATTCATCATCCGGAACAGAGTCGAGGCAGTCCTAGCTTGCATGCTAGTTTTAATGCTTTCCTAGATTAATTTGTAAATTAATTAGGATTTTGTATTTATTCGAACTGTACTATTCATTTGGGACTGTATATTATTTTATTCGGACCCTCTGCGCGAGGGCATAATTGTAATAAGTGTGCGTGAGTGTGATGTGTGTCTTCCAACCCCACGTCTTTCTTCCCTTTTATTTACCAGCTTATGATGGTTAGATTAGGGCATGTTTCAATTAGCATACAGTATGATAGCATGTTTGCATTCATTCATCTGTCTTGCATGCACCGGGCTCGGCGCATCATACTAACTGCATTTGTATTTCAATTCCAAGTTGAATACATGTTAGCTGTAGCATTCCATATGCCATGTTTAGAATAGCCGAGCCTGCTATAGTTGCATATTTGCATGTGTTGCATTAGGCATTTCTGTATAGTTAGGATCATACATGGATTTCTAATCGGTTTCTGTTTTGGCTTGGAGTACTCAGTGAGTTTTATGCTTTAGTATCCTTGCATGCGTGTGAGTGACTACCATGAATAGCATGCTTACCATGAGGCTATGTGATTATGTGATATAACTGCCTGAATGCCTGTGGGTGAAGGTTGGGTTGTTTAGATTGGAACAAATCATTGACTGTGAGTTTTAAAGCCCACTAGATAGTGGCAAAACCATCTTTTCTAAGCCCACCTGAGGGTGGCAAAATCTGCATTTTAAGCCTACCTGCGGGTAGCCAAACTATCTTTCAAAAAAACAAACATGAAATGTTTTGTTCCAATTCAGACGACCCGGTCTATACTTGTATGCTGTGCGCATCACATAGTAAATCTAGGCTAATAACCGGAATAAGAACACATAATGTTTTCAAAACTTGATATCATGGTTAGTAGAGGCCGATCTTTGATCGGGCGAGCGGGGGTGCTCACGAAGTGACCTTCCCCAATCGTACCCAAGTTCCCGAGCCGAGGCAACTTTGGTGATGACGGACACGTGGCCTTAGGCACGAGTCAGGGTTTCCTAAATTTCCCAAAATAAAATATTTAGGTGGCGACTCTGTATCTGGCGAAGCAGTCCATGTTTGGCACTTCTTTCTAAAAAAATCTGTTTTTCTCAAAACGATTTGCCGGATTTGGACTCTTTGGTTCAGATTACAAACCGTGACACAAAATCGAGTCCGAGTTGTAGCGAGGTCCCCCGCGGGCTTGTTACAGCTATTGAGACAGTGTCATCCTAATCTCACATAAAGTTGGGAAACAAACATTGGCTGTGGAATACTTAGTACTAGAAAATAACTCTGTGATAGAAAAAAAAATCTTAAACCTCCCACTAATCTCTCTAGCAAACTCTCATTCTTGCTCACTTGGCACAGTCTTATATTGGGGCTCTCTAATTTTCATCCTAGAAAAGAAATCCTTATACAATAAGGCTGTCTGAAGCATCAAGTAGGTTGAATTCCACCTAGTTGCACAATCAAGTCCTAATTTCTTAGTATGTGGAATACGCAATTGGTTGACTGTTTCTTCAAATTTTTCTTATCTTTTTGGTGTTGCTATCCAATAAGCTACACTCTCTCGAATTTTCTCCACACCTACTCGTATGACATCCAATCCATCTTTCACTATCAAATTCAAAATATGCGCACAACAACGCATATGAAACAAAGTATCACCCAACAAAAGCGATGTATTACTTAACTTATCCATCAACATGGTAATCATGGCATTATTTGTGGAGCAATTATCAACAGTAATAGTAGAGATTTTTCTATCAATATTCTAGTCCGTCATACACTCAAGCAAAGTATCACAAAGAACTTCTTTTGTGTGTGGACATGGAACATAAATAAACCTAAAATATGATATTCATAAATAAGTATTAATAACATGCAAATTGAACTGAATAATAAGATAGAACTTTTAAATGATTTGCAAATTTACAAAAATATACCTCAAAATGCAACTTTGCAATGTCCATGAATCATCAATAAAGTGTGCGGTGGCAGCCATGAATCCTTTCTTTTGATTGCTAGCAGTCCACATATCAGTTGTGATTGCCACCCTACTTTTATTATGCTCCACCAAACTCAATGTCTTCACCCTCTCATAATCATAAATCTTTAAAATATCACTCTTTATCGTATTTCGAGAAGGCACTTTAAACAATGGTTTAAGTGCTGCTGGATATCGTTTAAAACTAACATGGTCTACGATAAAGAGGGGATATTCATGCAAGATTATGGCATGTGACAACTCTTTCCTAGCAAAATCTTGATCAAAAATATAAGAATTCATTTTTGAACTCTCTCTACTAAAGTTGTTAGTTAAAACTTTTTGCCTCATGTCCATCACTTTTTTCCTAGTACAACTCTTATGGTGATCATGCAAATGCCTAGTTCCAATTTTTGAATCACCTCCAAGATGCTTATTACAATAATTACATATTGCCTTCCACACCCCATTGACTTGTTGTTTCTTAAAATGTTCCCACACAACACTAGGTTTTCTTTTAGTTCCTCCACAAGTATTAGACTCTTCTTCTAAATCAATAACATTTTGATTAGAGAGGGGAGACGGTGAGTTCGTAGGTGAGTTGGTAGCTGGCGATGAATGTTGTGACGCGTCACTCTCAAATGGTACTTGAGAGTTAACGGGTACTTCAGAGTTAACTGGTGCTTGAGAGTTAACATCTGACATTTTTAACCTTTATAAAAATAATATGGATTGAATTAATGTTAACAAATTAATAATAACTAAGCTAATAGATTGAATTAATGGAGCTGAGAAACAAATTAACTAAATATTTGAAAATATCAAAGAAAGAATTAATAACTAAGCTAAAACAAACAGACATAATTTCAACTAATTTGTTTGTGAATTCACAATTATATTCAGCCAGACATTAGACATAAGACATAAGTGTGCAAGACAGACATAATTACAATTATAATCAGCCAAACAGGCAATTATATTCAACCAGACATTAGGACTTGAGGCTGAATACAGTTATATTCAGCCAAACAGAATTTAAAAATATAAGACATATTCACAATTATATTCAGCCAAACAGACATAATTACAAATAGACATTAGACATAATTTCAAACAAACAAATTCACAATTATATTCAGCCTCAGGTCATAATTAAAAAAATACAAACATATTTGTGCAAATCAGGTCAAAACAGGTCTCTCTCTCAATAGAATGATGAAGGTCGAGAACTCTTTTCCAAAAAAAAAAAACAAATCTTCACATAATTTCGACTTCAGAAGCCACAATCAAAAAGAGAAAATACCTGGATGAGCAGATTGTGTGGCCAATTTTAGTTGTGTTTCTTTCTACACACAAAATAGCAAACCAAATGTCAGTAGTGATTAGATGACAACTAAAATCAGATAACTTTGAAATATTATCTTCCATTATCTACACACAGAATAACAAGTCCTATAACTTTGATAGAAGATAATATTTTGTCATCTAAACACAGAATAGCAAGTAAACTTATCTTCCATTATCTACACACATAATATTATCCTCCATTATCTACACACATAATATTATCTTCCATTTCTGTGTGCAAATAATATTTTAACAGATCAATAACAATAAAAACAGATAATAACAAATAATATTTTACATATTTTAACAATAAAAACCATATCATATATATATATATATATTTAACAGATCAAGAACTCAAGTGATTAGATCGAGATCAACAACAATCAAAAAAAAAAAAACAGAGGTCGACATCCTTGACACAGAGATACTATATATACACACACACATATATATATACGTATGTATGTAAACCCTATATCGAAATCCCGAGAGAGAGAAAGAGAGAGATACCCTTTGAAAATCGGCGATGATGGAGGATCGCCGATGAGGGAGGAGTGGCGGTGAAGGGCGAGCAGCCGTCGTGTATGAGAGAGAAAGAGGGATGCGAAACTCTAAGTTCTAACCAGCAGTGGCAGTGAGGAATGAGGATCTGTGAGGTACGAGCGACGGTGATAGAGGATCGGCGCCGTCATTATATGAAAGAGAGAGAGGAATGCGAAACCCTAGAGAGAGAGAGAGAGAGAGAGTGAGAGCAGAGACAGCTCTGTGTTGTGTTTGTGTTGAGTGTGTGTGAGTGTGAGTGTTCAATTTAAAACCCTACACACACACATACATATGTTATATATAAACAAGGGCAAAAGAGTAATTTCACGTCGGGGGCAACCAGACCGGGGATCAGGGCCGGGGCTGAAACATGTATCCCCGTCCCCGGCCGGAATATCATCGAGGATTTAATTTTTAATACCATCCCCAGCCCGTCAGGGATATTTTTCGAGAAATAACCACTCAATTCGGGGTCGAGGGATCAGGTCCCCGTCGGGTCGGGTTTCGATTGCCATCTCTAATAATAACAACCACAGCCGACAGCCGCTTCTGTATCTCATGCACCTCCCACGGGTATCCCAGCACCCGGAGCCACTGCCCATACTGCTAATGTCTACGAAAATCAGGCAATTCAGCAGAGCTATCCCAACACAAGCCTCCAAAACACCTGTGTATCAAATGAGGCTCCGTTTGAGTTTAAGGTTGACCCAACCGTGCTTAAGGTCAACAGGCTAGAGAAGCTATTCAAGAGAGCACAAGGTGTTAATTACATCCCCGACATAGAGGACAGGTATATCGACTCTGCAGTGATATTGCTAGATCGGTTCAAAATGCCGCACATCGATCGAGTCGACGACTCCGGAGATCCCATGGTTCATCTACGGCTATTTTTAGATATCCTACGACCGATTGGCCTGACTAGATTACAAAAGCTCTCTCTCTTTCTAGTCGTACTATGTCTGGTATAGCGACCATTTGGTATGTGAAGTTGGAGGATTCTGTTAAGCAGAATTGAAAGAAAATAGCAGAGGCCTTTATTGCTCAATACTCGTATAACACATAAATTGAGGTCACAACTCGTGATCTTAAGGCAACGCGCCAAGAGCCGAATGAGGGCTTCTTAGAATTTGTAACGAGGTGGAGGGCTAAAGCTTCTATGATGACCATAAAGACTTTCGAGAAAGATCAGATAAGGATGGTAGTCCGTAATCTGCATGGGAAGTTGTTGCAGAAGATGATCGTCCTACCTCTGTGCACATTCACTAAGCTCCATGAGATGGGGGTTCAGATTGAAGACGCCATGAAACAAGGGCTGATTACAGATGAACAAAAGCAGGCAAAAAGGCCTTTTGTGTGCAGTTCTAATGCTACCACCAGCAGTAGCACAGCTGCGAGGCCGTCAAATGTGAGCGTTGTCACCACCACAACCAAGACTGCCAATCCCTTTGCCAACACAGCTCCACAAACTTCAGCCAACTCTGCCCGATCCCAGAGGACCTTTACCCAACTTTACATGACCCTATCTCAAGCCATGAAGGTGTTGGTCAAAAAAGGGCACCTCAAACTATTAGAGCTACGTCCACTACCTGATCCTTTTCCACCAAAACACAACCCAGCAAAATACTGTGCGTTTCACCAACAGCATGGTCATGATACCGACCAATGCTTCCGACTGCGTCATCAGATTCAAGACCTCATTGACAACAAGGTGATCGCACCACCCCAGAAACTAAATGTAACTACAAACCCTCTCCCCGCCCATAACCAAGTTCCCCTACCTTAAAATCTAAACTAATCCATACACTGGCCATCCCCTACGACCCCAGAGTATATATTACCCCTTCCCACCTACCAAGACCAGCGTTGTTCATTCATGAAAGCACATATTTGTGCATGATGGACACGTTTGCACTTCAACCTAAGCCTGTCGCGGTGACAGTTGTAGTAGAAAAGAGGCTGACTTTAGAGGAAAGTACGACTCTGTTGCCGGAGAGCTCTGAGGATTTGCCTAAGGAAGTGTATGATCCAAGCTGCTACATTGTGCCGATTGGTCAAATTAAGCCAGCATTGGTATTGCCAACTTTGGTAGAGGTTAATGTGGTTAAGGAGGATGGCCCAAGCCAAGGATTGGATGATTTGGCAGAACTCGATGAGGATTTAGACAACCTACAGTTCTTTGACGAACAGGATCAAGGGATGTGCAGATTGGCTGGTTTGACGGATCAACGGATTACTTTGGGTGGCTGAATGATAAGCCAGATAAGGAGGAAGGAACTGAAATAAAATCGGAAAAGAAAAAAAAATAGGAATTGCTATAGTGGCTGGAAGAGCCAATGAAAAGGGAAAACTGTCGGAGAACACTGGCATGGAAAATTCAACTCAGGAACTGGGCACTGTGAGCACCGTGGACACAGAACAGGAAGCTGCGCTGAAGCAGTTTGAACAAGAGAGGGTTGAAGACAACCAGAAAGCAGTACTGGCCCAATACCTTGTAGGGGATACTTATGATGTGAGGGTAATACAAACGGAGCCAGACAACTATTTATCGACTGTTGGAGGTGTATGATGGGATGATAAAGATCTACATCTGGCCCACACCGACGAACACTGGAGTGAGTGCCTTCCAGACAGCATGTGGTACGAAGAAGAAATAGATCACATGACAAGAAGTGGGTGGCATTTTAAGCCACTACATTTAGATCAAGTTGAGGCATCTGGGAAAGACAAAGAGGTTGAGAGACAGAAAGAGAAGCAACCGAAGGAAGAAGCAGTGTTAAAGCAACTTAAGAAAATCCAAGCTGACGTCTCAATTTGGGGTCTGCTCATGGCCTCCCGGGTACAACGACAGGCAATACTATCAGCAATAGATAAAGCTAAATTGTCCATCGACACTACCCCTAAATAACTTATGGGATTGGTCTTCCCAGGTGGCGTCGGGCCAACCCTAACCTTTTCTGACAAAAAACTGTCGCTGGAAGGCTCAGCTCATAACAAACCCTTATACATATCTGTTAAGTGTAGGGAAAAATGCGTACCGGTGGTGTTGATAGACACCGGTTCGGCTATCAATGTCTATCCTTCCCGCACAGCTTATGCTATCGACCTTAGATCGGCAGACTTTGTGCTCATAGCCCAAATGATTCGGGCATATGATAATACGAGCAGGGAGGTTATGGGCACAATGCAAATTAGAGTTCAGGTGGGCCCAACTCAGCAAGATGTCGAGTTCCATGTCCTAGATATGCCAGCCACCTTCAATTTACTGCTAGGGAGGCTTTCGTTGCATCATGTGAAAGCTGTCTCCTTTACCCTCCACCAAATGTTGAAATACCCTCACGGGAAAGGAATGACGATTGTTTTCGGGAATTCATCCATCAATTCCCTGCCAGAGGTAACTACACCAGTGTTGGAAATCAGTCATGGCGAAGAGGATGTATTCCTCTCAAGATTCACTCTAGCTGAAGCCCAGGTCGTGCAAACCATTTTGGCTGCAGATGAGGGCATGTATGTCAGTGCCCATTCTATCTATTTCATGAATAAACTGTAGCATGTACTAGGAATGGGACTTGGAAGAAGTGGCCGTAAAGGCGTTGCTGCACTGACAAACGTGCCACACAATCCACATGCCTTTGGTCTGGGCTATGTACCCACCAAAGAGGATTGGGTCAGGAAAAGAGAAGAAATTAGAGGCAGAGGTAGAGCCAAACAGGCTGGGAAACACTATGAACTCATCCACAGGCCAATTCAGGGAACGCTAAATGGCCACTTTGTTCGAGAGAGAGAAGATTTCCCTTTTTGCGGCTTTCCCGAGCCCTAGATGAATTCCACAAACCAGCATATCCCTGGGTTCAAAATCTTCTTTGACCTGCAGCTGCAAGATAGTCATACCGAGGAAAAAGCTGAGCCAAGCACTGAAGCTGAACAGAGCATGGAAAGTGACTCAGACAACAGCGAGCATAGAGTAGGGGCAGCACTGGCATGTCTCCTTACAGATCCTACGGCTTACTCAGAGAACTTGGAGGATAACCTTACCATCTCTATGATCGGGGAACAACTGGGTGTAAATCCATCTAGTAGCATTTTGGATGCATCAGAGGCACCATCTCTTATCTGGCAGTTGAAGGAAGGTTATCTGTCTAGTTCTGAGTCGGGTGATGAGCTAGAATCTGATTCCACCGAGTCTGTGGAGTCGAGATCAGATTCCGGTTTTTCTAAGTCTGAGTCTGGTATTCCTGGAAGTGGTAACCCAGATGCCAAGGTCTTGTCCAGGTCCTCTTTTTCTTTTGCTTTTGAGTCGGTTGGATGTTTTTTAGGGATGTTCATGTTTTTCTATATATAGAAAGAGCCTCCCCTCTTGCTTTGGGGTTAGAAAAATTTTGGAGCAAAATTTTCTCTCTCTCTCTCTCTCTCTCTCTCTTTCTCTCTTGCAAATTTCTTCACCTTTGCCTATACACTCTTAACCAAACCTCTCCATCTTTGAGCTGAGGTATCTTTGAGCCTTGTTAGAGCTCTTGAGGGTGGGTTTGCTTTGTTTTATTACTTGGAAGTGATCTCCTCTTCGAGAGGTATAAGGCCTTGCCTCTTTACTTGTTGTATTTACTCTTTTTCTCACTATTTTTCAACTGTTTTTGGGCTGTAAAAACTGAGATGTCAGATGTCAACTTGATGGCATGGCCTCAATTTGTTTTGCATGCACTGAGGCTCAGCGCATCATTCTAATTTGCATTGTTATTGCTTGCACTTCTTTGAATACGTGCTTAGGCCGCATGCTATCAAGTTGTTTCAAATTCCATATTAGTAGTCGAGCCTAGTAAATTACATATCGCATGTGTTGCATTAATCATATTGCATAGTTAGGAATCATGCATTTTTCTAACTCTCTTGTTTATTTTGGCTTGGAGTACTAGGTGAGTCTTTACTCGTTTTAGCATATCGCATGTTGATGTTGCCATGTCTAGCATGCTTGCCATGAGGCTAAATGCTTAAATGATAAATTGCCTGAATGCCTGTGGATAAAGGCTAATTGCTTGAATTTGAATAATTTTAGTAAATGTTTATATGCGATCATTTTTTCAAGTGGTACATATTTGAAACAATTTTCAAAACAAACATGAATCAAATGTTCCAACTCTTACAAATTAGTCTATACTTGTATGTGTGCATCATATAGCAAGTTAGCTTAATAACTGGAACAAGAGCATATAACGTAGATAAAATCCACATCATGATTAGTAGAGGCCGATCTTTGATCAGGCGAGCGGGAGTACTCAATTCATGACCTTCCCCTCTTGTACCTAAGTTCCCGAGCCGAGACAATCTTGGTGATGATGGAAACGTGGCCTTTGGCACGAGTCATGGGTTTCCTAAATTTTTCAAAAATATTTAGGTGGCGACTCTGTATCTGACAAAGCAGTCCATTTTTGACAATTTGATTCAAAATCGATTTTCCAAAAGATTTGTCGGATTTGGACTCTTTGGTGTTTATCTATTTCACATTTCACTTGTGAAATCAAATTCAAAACCGTGGGAGTCCGATACTGTAGAGCTTATTCGTCTTCCGAGAGGGAACACGAAAAAGACGAGCTACAAGACCCACAACATATTAGATCTGTCAAACAAGATGAGAAATTCAAAATTGTAGATTTGCATAATCAGTTTGAAGTGTTGGCCAAATTTTCAGAGAGTTACTCTAATAATGAGGTTGAAAAGAAGGTAAGTGATGTTTGCAAAGGTTCATCTTTGAAAAAAGATTTGGGAGATAAAACATATACGAAAAAAGATTTGAGCGGCCTGCAAAGTCCAATTCATGTATGAAGAAAGAATTGGACGGGTCTGCAAAATCCAATATTTCTATTTCATCAAGGAGTCGAGAGCAAAGTAAAATCCGAAGAGGTGTTTTGCAAAAGGGTAAAATTTCCAAGCTTGGGTTACCAATTGTAGAGATGAAGGTGTACCGATGAGTAATAAGTGGGGAAATTATAACAACAAAAAATAAAACCTTGAAGAAATAGTTTAAAATGAAAGATCAATGCTCTCAAAGTGAAAGTACTTTGGAGAACTTAAACAATTTTTGGATGAAAGAAACTACCCATGTGTTGGGTATACTAAGAGTTTAAGCTTTATTTTGGATGTTGTGTTTATGTTCGTTGGCTTTCTGCCAACCAAGTATTGTATAGAATTGGATTTAAGGCTTTGGCTTTTTCAATTTGATACTTTTTCTTTCCTTCCTTTCTTTTTTTGTAATGTTTTGTTTATCTAATAAAATATTACTTGTTTGCTGATAATAAAAAAAAAAACCTAAAACAATTAATTTGGAGCTTCCTTAAATAGTCATCTCACTGTTGCTTCAAAGGTCTATTTTTTATTTTTTATTTTTTATTTTGTGATTTCACAGGCTGGCTGACCTGGTCTAAGGCTTCGGATTAGAACGCTGGCCCAGGCCCTACCCTGTGGGTCAGTCCTAGGATGGGCATGGGCTTGGGCTTGTCGTTTGATTTTGATTTTTTTTTTTTTCAAATTTTATTGGCTATTCTACATGATTCACAAGAAGTCAATCATTTAAATTTTCGCTGCATTTTTTACTGCGTGGAATCTTATGTCTAAAGTTCCTCTTCTTTTTTTTTCCCAAACTTAAAAAAATTATTTTGCGTTTAAAGTATCCCCAGATTATTAGTAATGGCTATTTGAGTTGAATATACTAAAGAATTCATTTGGGAATTAAATATTTTAATGATTTTTTAAATTTTTACAAAAAGACATATAAAAAAGTTTTAAAAATGATATGATAACTAGTGATTTTTTTTTATTAAAACAACTTATTAACAAATAAGACCTAAATATTTTTTTTTCACTTCTTAATATTTGTTATTTGAAATGTAAAAGAAGTTAGAGTACTGTTTTGTTTCCTGACACTTGTGTCCATTAGCCCTCCAAATCCATCAAAAAAGTGTTACTCCACTAAAAACTAATTCCGACAAACTGTTTAATCATTCGTAGTGATTGGTAGCTCGAAAGTGAGGCTCGAGTTTTGGCTCGAGGGTCAAAACGACCTTTTTTTTTTTTTTTTTTCTTTTCTTTTTCTTATTTTCGACTTCATCTTCTCTCCGCCATTTTTTTTGCAAAGAAGACCAGGAACTGGAGGGGAGGGAGGGAGGGAGGGAGGGAGGGAGGGGAGGAGGAGGAGGAGTGGGGAGAGGAAGGAGGAGGGAGGAGGAACTGGAGGGGGCCATTAATGGCGGTGGCGAGGCGAGGCGAGCAGCGGCGGAGGCGAGGCAGGCCGGCGATCGCTGGTGCTGCGCACGATCGGCAGGCAGCGAGGCGACGGAGGAGCTGCGACGAGGACGGCGGGCAGAGGCGGCGGAAGGCGACGACGGACTGGTGCTCTCTCCCCCTCTGCTTCTCTTCTCTCCCTCTTTCTCTTTCTCGAGCCATTTCGAGCCTCGTAGCAGTCGAGCTACGAGGCATTTTCCTTAATCATTTCTGCTTCTTATCAGTGTATATTTATATTTGTTATATGTACAACATGAATCCAATCAAGAAAGCTTCTAATTATAGAAAACTCCAACTTAAAAAAATTCATTTAGGGCCTCAAAAGTTTTCATATGGGCTTGTTTTAGAGCAAATATAAGGTTTGGGGAAGTTGCTGCTATAGATCAATTAAATGTTTTTTATTTTTTATTTTACTTTCATTAATTTCTCATATGACATGATGGGATTTACTATCAAAAACGAGCTCATCTATTGTATGAATACACATAATATATGCAGTAAAATTTTTTTTAAATAAATGCAGTAATAAATAGCATTTCATATAAGCATTTATTCTTTTAATAATTTGAAGCAAATGACAGAGTTAACTAAAAAAGTAAAATGAAGATTACAGTCTTCCTATTATCTTCAAAAAAAAATTTATTGGCAAAATAAAAATATATTGATGAATTAAATGGTACAAGTAATACAATTGAATTACATCAATAACAAAGGTCTAGGATTGGAACATCATTACTTAGATATATGAGATAATGTTATATGGCCCAATTTGAATTCAAAAACTGTAACAAACACACACAAAGATATCATAACACCTTATTTGATTGAAAACAGTGCTAGAAGGACCATCTCATTCGGATATCACATTATTATTTATCACTTTACATGGCACATTCACAATAGTTTATATTAATGTCGACTTGCATAGACGAGTATACCAGGCTCCTAAAGTGTTAAACAAAAAGTAATAATAATATTTGGTGATTGTAGCATTGTTGAAAAACATGAGTAGCACGAAAAAAGCTGCTGCATGAAGAATCTTGTCTAAAAAATCGTTAATCTTTAGTACCCCGAACCCAGAAGAGGGGTAATCCAACAGGGTTTTTTGCAACTAATCGAAAAGGGTTGCCCCATGTTGTGTTGATTCCCACTGAAATCACAAGCATTCCAGCATACCCACAAATCAACTTGCCCCCAACAATCAAGAATGGATTTTGGTATTGATTCACACTGATCCTTCCAACCTCAATTGGTTCATAAACTTGAAAGCAATCAGAACCAACCAAAAACAACCCGTCAGCCGGAACCACGTCCCCAGCCTCCGATATCAATTGATTTATAAACTTGAAAGCAACCTCAATGGATTTCTTATGACTTTACTCTGGATATTGGCGGTGTTGCAAGTTTGCAATAACCATTCGATGTGTTTACGTGCATCGTATATTTGTATTGATCTGTAGAATAAAGATTGGAACATAAGAGGTAAATAGACAATGAAAAACACCTTTATTCGATAAAAGACTAGTCCATCATCACCAAGCCCGTGTAGTTTGAAACTAAAGACAGTAATATAAACCAGTATACACAAATCAGTTGAGTGAGTCTGAAGGTGTGGTTGAGCTCTGCCAGCATCAGTTGAGAAATGCTTCTTTTTGGGATCTGTGGGTATGTGTTGGGACCATAGGTGTGGTGTCGGAGAGACAAGTCTTGAGTGTCTCCATGAATTCCAGTTGATTCATTTGAGTTGAGTCCTGAAACAACACCTTCAATGCCTCCAAAGTTGCGATTGAGGTTGTCCAGATTTCTGGTGTTGAATGCTTCCACTAGGCTTGTTAGATAGGGGTTGTCCAGTGGTTTAATATTAGAGTAATGTTAGGGATCATGAAAAATATATCATGAAAATTTTTCATCTCTTGATTAGTCTTGATTAATGTGTGGTATTTTATTGTATGGGTAATCCAAAGGTTGAGAATCTTTCATGATAATATTCATGATATATTTTTCATGATCCCTACCATTACTGTTAATATTAACAGCAATGCTAAGAGTCACAAATTTTTCATGATCATTTTCATGAAAAAAATTTCATGATCCCTAACATTTCCCTAATATTAAATACTTTATCAATAATACATAACAAGGTGTTGCTAGCACCGATGAGAATGGATTTCAAGGACCGCATTTGTTGGGTTAAATCTGGGTGCTTGCTTGTAGGGATGGCAATTTGAAACCGGCCCTTTGGGGACCCGACCCCCCGACCTCGAATTGAGCGGGTTTTTCCCGAAAAATACCCCCGCGGGGACGGGGATGGTATTTAAAATTTAATCCCCGAACAGATTCGGGCCGGTGACGGGGATAAGTGTTCCAGCCCCGTACCCGGCCCAGCCCCGTCCCCGTTCCCCGGCCCGGTTTTTCCCCGAAATGAATTTACTAATTTACCCCTCTATATATATATACACACATACACAGTTAACAAACCAAACCCTCCAGTTTGTCTTCCGTCTCTCTCTCTCTCTCTCTCTCTCTCTCTCTCTCTCTCTTCGCTCTACTCTCTCTCTCACTCTCACCATTGTCGCGACCCAGTCATAGCCACCCATCGCGACGCCGATCGTCGTTCTTCAGCCACAGCCACAGCCTCCCTCCTCTCCTCCGATGTCCCTCCTTCCGATCTCCCTCCCTCCCTCCGATCTCCTCCATCACTGCCTCGAGCCGATCTCCATCCCTCCGATCTCCCTCCCTCCCTCCTTCCCTCCGATCTCCTCCATCACTGCCTCGAGCCGATCTCCCTCCTTCCGATCTCCCTCCCTCCCACCGATCTCCTCCATCACTGCCTCGAGCCGAGCCGATCTCCCTCCTGATGCAGATGAAGACTATTTGAATGATGTGTTAGCTTTTTGATTTTTGATTTTTGATTTTTTATTTTTATGGACTGATTTTTTATTTAGCTCAGATCTGATTTTTATGGTATTTTTATGGACTGATTTTTATTTTTATTCAGTAGTGTTAGCTCAGATCTGTATCATGTATGGACTGATTTTTTATTACTCAGTAGTGTTAGCTCAGATCTGTATCATGTATGGACTGATTTTTTTTTTTTTTATTCAGTAGTTTAGCTCAGATCTGTATGTTGTATCAACTGATTTTTTTTTTTTTTAATTTTAACCGGGGAATTATCGGGATCGGGGAAACCCAATCCCTGTTGGGGACGGGACGGGGTGTGATAGGATCCCCGTCGGGGATCGGGGCCGGGACGGAGAAATTGCTACCATCGGGGATCGGGGACGGGGAGTGTGATCCCCGGCCCTGCCCCGACCCGTTGCCATTCCTACTTGCTTGGTGTAAAGGAGAGTAAATTAAAATTTCTGAGAATTGTGGTTGAAAATGGTAAAATTTGATTATATAACCTACAAAAAATTGGGTGAAAACAGTCTTCGTTTCCTCCCATGCTCATTTTTCTTTTTACTTTTTTTTTGAATCCTTCCGCAGTCCTCGGAAATGGATCATGATGATTTGTTTTATTTTTACTACAAACAGTTCACAGCATTGTCTCATTCTTTTAATTTTGTTTTGGCAAATGTTAATAAGTGTCTCTTATACATTGCTTACTATTAAAAAGTATGTATGAAGTGTTTTGAAAATATATAAAAGTACATTAAGGTCAAATTTGATTAGTTGAAAAAAGTTAAAAATCAAAAATTATTAAAAAAATTAAAAAGTTATCCCTATTTATCAAAATAAATATAAAAAAATTAATATATAAATACAAAATCAACCATCAACGTACTGACGTCAACGTCAAACCCACTGCAGCGAATGGAAAAAAAAAAAAATTACATGTGTCCCCTTTTGATAAAGTTTGACCCGTGGGAGCCCACTATGGATTCCGTTTTAATAATCCTAACTGACTCAATATGTAGAACTCGTCTAGTACTATTTGTCTGTAAAAAATCACTTCTATCGGATATCTCTAACTACATGATTAAATCAGTTTTGTATAAAAAATGGATGATGTTACAGTTAACAGTTAACAAAATAAACTAACACGATCAGATAACTATCGATATCCAATCAACGTGATTTTTTACAAGCATATAGTAGTCGACAAGTTCTACGCATTGAACGGTTCCGATTAGAAAATAGGGACCGATGGTGGGCCTCTATGAACCAAACAATACCTTCCAATCAAAACCCGAACAGGAGACTATCTTTTCCCCATGTGTTCACCCATCCGACCAAACGCCCAATCCGTACACACTTTTCAAAAACAGCAGTGATTTAGACCCCCTTAAATTTCAACTCTCACCACCCCACACACACGTGGCAGGTGGTGATTGGAGGAGGAGAAAAAAAAGAAAAAGAAAAAGAAAAAGTGACTAATCAAAAAAGAAAGGGGGTCAAAAGGGGGTGGGGGAAAGGGGGTCCCAATCTTTATTCTTTCAAAAAATGGCTTGGCTTCTCCTACACACTTTACAAATCAATTTTTTAATACATATTTTTTCATAAAAAATCAAAAAGTTAACCCAAATATTCATATTTTTTTCCTCAACTTTTTAGTCCAAAAAGACAAAAAGTACACTTATTTAGGACACTCCAAACAATCTCTAAATTTAATGAAAAGTGTCTTATGTTCTTCAATTTTTTTATCATTTATTTGTGCCTTAGGACACTTGTTAGTAAGACCTTTTTGTTTTTTATCCTATGGGTTCGTACTAGGAAAAACACTTCAATATAATGGTGATATCACGTAATTGATATTACCATCCAATAATATCTCATCATTTACTTCCTATACATATGTGGCAAGGTATTTTTATTTGAAAAGTAGAAGTTTATCCCTCCTATATAGGCATTATTATAAAAAATGTTTGAGACCTCTAAATGAGGAGCAATAGAGGTGAATCTCATTTTATGATTTGATATTTTGACTTGTAATATAACATTTTTCTTTATTTTATATATTGTCACATCATTAGAGGTGGCATTAGAACTCTAATTCTAATATTTTCTATCATCACTCGATTATTATTTGGCATCATCGGTATCACAGTTACCCTCAATTTTTACTCACCGGTACTAGGGTTGGACTCGGACTAGGCTCTTGAAATTTTTGACATCGCCAGCCCAGTGATTCCTAGCAGCTTTAGGTTCATATCAAAGCCCATAATCCATTTTCCTTTTTGGGCAGATTTGATAAGGAACACAGTGGTCAATTCCCTTCTTTAAATCTATCTAATAAGCCCAACTTGTGAAAAATAAATTTATGGAAACATAATCAATCAAAGAATAAATTATATAAAATAATCTTATTAACATAAATCGTGAATCCATCCCATCTATATATATATATATATAAGGAAAAAAGATTTTTAGTAAGCAACTTTCTAGGAGTTTCAATTTTTCATTCTAATCTTCTTAATTTTTTTAATTTTAAATAACTGATTTTATTTGATATTTCCACATCAAGAAAATAAGAAAAAAAATAAGTTGTTTTACTCATATAAAGAGAATCTTATATTCCCATCACATTTAGTGAGTAGCCTTGTGAGAATTTTCTTGATTTTCTTAATTTTAAATAATGAAGAAAATCTCCATTGGCGAACTTTTATTTGATAATCCCACATCGGGAAAAGAAGAAAAAAAAATTAATTATTTAGGTTGCGATAGTTTAGGTTAGAAACTTTTATCATAGTTTAGGTTGATGGTTCACCAAACTGTACGGTGAAAATATGCCTCTCTAATAAAAGGCCAATTTATATAATTTAAAGCATTTTTTTTTCGAAATTTGGAGATCATCACTCATCTTTCCCAATTGGGTCCATATTGTTTGCATGACTATAATTAATTATATTTATAAAACAATATTTTGCTCCAAATGTAATTGTTAGCACCATAAATCTGTAATTTTTATTATTTATATAATTGCAGGACACGTGGCATCCTCTTATTCATTTGGAAGTTAAAAGAAGTTATAGAGATGATGGAGAATATGAAGGACAAAGTGGATGAGTGGAAGGACACATGGCAAGACAAGAATGAAGATGGAAGAAATGGGTAGTTACTAAGTAGTTATTGCTGTATTTTTTCCTCTATAAATAGCCATTAATGGCTACATTGTAAAAGATCCAGAACTCAAATCAAAAACAGTTGATTTCAATATTTCTTGTCATTTTCCTTATCTAGGAGTAGTTTAACATAGATTTATATTTCGAAGCATTTATTTTCAGCACTTTCATTTCAAAGCATTTCATGCACTTCCTTTTCGAAGCATAGGAGTAGAGGTAAGTAATTATTACTTTAATTGTTCACTCAATCGTCTTTCTCCATCTCCTTTTCTTCTTTTAATTTTTCTTTTCTCTACACTTTGGCAATTTTGAAGTCCTCTTTGTTGAGGCGAAAGAACTGTCAACACAATAGCTTGATAATTGGCTTGAATTTAATCTGTAAGGATTTTTCAATCCTTGCTGGCACGCTCGCATTTATAATATTTTCCTTCGTAGGAAAAATAAGCCAATGGTAATGATGCAAGTTAATTCCACGATTATGATCACATGGATGATAATGTAACAAGGCACATGTCGGAGAGGAAAAGAGGTCAGTTGATTAATTTTGATTTATTTTCGATTTTTATTAGCAACATTTTGAACAAATTAAAATTTGATTTACTTTGAGCAAGACTATCATTTATAATCACGTAATTTTATTATATTTAATTTTTAAAAATAAATAATATATATAATTTTAAAAATATATCATATATTTTTATTAAAGATAAATACATTGAAATCACATAAACATGATTTTAGAATGAAATTGATTTTTTTTTAATATGCATGTGAGTTTATAAAATGATCGAGTATCATAAATTCACCAACATAAACTATGCCTTTTTAATTTACGTTGGCTGGGTTCTATTTACCTTTTATTTTAGAACTCCACATTGAGATTTAACTTTTATTTTACAATCTCACATAGTTTTGATTTTAAAAATAATTTTGTATGAGATTTTAAAACTCTCATAATATTTAACTTTAAAATAATTACAATTCCACATCGAAAAAAGAAAAAAAAATATGAGTTGTTTCACTTATATAAAATGTTACAATCCCACATCAGGAAAAGAAAGAAAAATTGAGTTGTTTCACTTACATAAAATGAATCTTATAAAGGGAATTTTGAGAGTTTCAATATCTAATAGTAATTTTTTTGATTTTCGTAATTTTAAACAATTAAGAAAATCTCTGTTGACTAACTTTGATTCGATAATCCCACATCGGGAAAAGAATGAAAAAATTAATTGTTTAGATTGGGATAGTTTAGATTGGAAGCTTTTATCATAGTTTAGGTTGATGGTTCACCAAACTGTATGGTGAAAGTATGTCTCTCTAATAGGAGGCCAACTTATATAATTTAAAGGTTTTTTATAATAATTAATATTATTATTATTATAATAAAAGGGTTTCGAAACTCGGAGGCTGTCACCCATCTCCCCCAATTGGGTCCATCTTTCTTGCATGACTACAATTAATTATATTTTTAAAACAATATTTTGTTCCAAATGCAATGATGTAAGTTATTTCCACGATTATGACCACATGAATAACAATGTAACAAGGCACATGTCGGAGAGGAAAAGAGGTCAATTGATTAACTTTGATTTATTTTCAGTTTTCATTAGCAACATTTTGAACAAATTAAAATTCGATTTACTTTGAGCGAGACTATCATTTATAATCACTTAATTTTATTATATTTAATTTTTAAAAATAAATAATATATAATTTCATAAATAGATCATATATTTTTATTAAAGATAAATACATTGAAATCACATGAACATGACTTTAGAATGAATTAATATCTCATATTCATTTTTTTGATTTTCTTAATTTTAAACAATTAAGAAAATCCCTATTGGCTAGCTTCCATTTAACTTTTATTTTACAATCCACATCAGTAAAAGAAGGAAAAAGTGAATTGTTTCACTTATATAAAGTGAATCTTATGCTCCTATTTATATAAACAAAAGAAGATTTTTAATGAAAAGCCCTATAATCAATACCATTTTATTTTTTATTTTTTTGTGTTTAAGAACACATGTACAATACTCCTAACATATCACACGTGCTATGTGAAGGTGCAATGTGAATATGTTTTTGTAAACACAGTTTCAATCTGCAATCCAATGTGCATATTCATTTAATTTTTATTTTACAATCTCACATCGAGAAAAGAAGGAAAAAGTGAATTGTTTCACTTATATAAAGTAAATCTTATGCTCCCATTTATACAAAAAAAAAAAAAAAAAAAAAAAAGAAGATTTTTAGTGAGAAACCCTATAATTAATACCATTTTTTTTTTTTTTTGATTTTCTTAATTTTAAACAATTAAGAAAATCTCCATTGGTTAGTTTTCATTTAACTTTTATTGTACAATCTCACATAGAGGTTTTGATTTTAAAAATAATTTTGTATGAGATTTTGAAACTCTCATAATATTTAACTTTAAAATAATTACAATCTCACATCGAGAAAAAAAAATAAAAAGTGAGTTGTTTCACTTATATAAAGCGAATCTTATACTCTCATTTAATATTATAGTATTATGCATGTTTCAGTTCAAGATAGTTTAAATTTTAAAATAAAATTTAATAGTTTTAATTTATTAATTTTGTTGTAAATTAGTTGGCCTTTTGACTTAGCCGATTAGGCTAAATCATTTTCGGTTTGACTGATTCACTGGTTTAACCATGGTTTTAGCTGTTTTGTCAAAATATATTGCTTATATTTGTTTGATTTGAAATAAACTAAGATTAATCTTATTAAAAATTGAACGACTGAGATTGTTTTATTAGAAATGAACTTCCCGTCCAAACAACTGTTAACTTTTATTTTACAATCTCACATCAGGAAAAGGAGGAAAAAATGAGTTGTTTCACTATATAAACCTTATCCTTCCATTTAATATTGTAGTATTATGTATATTTCAGTTCAAGACAGTTTAAATTTAAAATGAAAATAAAATTTAAAAATTTTAATTAATTGATTTTTGTATAAGTTGGTTGATCCTTTGACCTAGCTGATAGGGTGAACCGTTTTCGGTTTGACTGATTCACGTGTTTAATTGCGATTTTAATGGTTTTATCAAAATATATTGGTTAAATTTGTTTGATTCGAAATAAATTAAATTTTAACCTAATTAAAAATTAAACAGCTAAGATTGCTTGATTCGAAATAAAATTCTCGCCAAACAATTGTTAACTTTTAAACAATTAAGAAAATTCTCATTGGTTAGTTTTCATTTAAGTTTTATTTTATAATCCCAAGGAAAAAGTAAATTGTTTCACTTACATAAAGTAAATCTTATATTCCCATTTATATAAGCAAAGTGAGATTTTTCGTGAGAAGTCTTGTGATCAATATCTCATACTAATTTTTTTTTTTATTTTCTTAATTTTAAACAATTAAGAAAATTTCAATTGGCTAGTTTCCATTTGACTTTCATTTTACATAATATAAAAAAATAAATATAATTATTATATTTTTATTAATTAATATATTATTTTATCTCGTGCATAATATGAATAATATGCTAATTACATAAATTTAAATGTGTTTCATCTTACAAATCTAATTACAATTGAATTAAAAAGAATTGCATATGAATTTACACGGATGCCACCTCTTCCACCACACCACCATCACTACCTCCAACACACCCAAATTGTCTTACTTATTTCACCTATGGTGACTTTGTAGTTAATTTTGTATCCCTAATATTGTGTTTAATTCATGAATTTGAGTAAGAATTTAGGAAGGAAAATGAAAATATTTTTATACTCAAGATATATATAATATACTAACGCAGAAGATAGATTTTTTGCGTCGGCAAACCCGTGCCGACGCAAAAAGTTAGACCTTTTTGTGTTGGCAACTAATGTCGTGGCAACAAAAATATTTTTATACTCAAGATATATATATATATTTACTTGATTATATTTAATAAATATATTTATTTATAGATATACTTTTATATTAATATTGAGTGTATATACCATAAATAATAAATATCTCATTTAAAAAGTAGAAAGAGATATTGTGGTGTATTGGGCTATGTGTGATACATTGGGTTCAAATTATCTCGATGAAGTGGGTTTGAATCTTGGGAGCTTCAATGAGAAAATCCATGGGCTAGATTTTTTAAAATATTTAACCACTTTGTGCGTCGGTAACTTATCGTCTCAAAAAATTAAAACTTTTTGCGTCAGCAATGTGCCAACTCAAAAACCTTTTGCGACCCGACCATTTTCGTCCCTCAAGTTGCCGTCGCAACTTCGTCACAAAAATTTTTTGTGTCAACAAATATGCTATTTGCGATGACACGCTGTCGACTCAAAAACCCTTTTTTGTAATAGTGAATATAGGTGAAATGTAAATAAAATATAATTATATTTACTTATGTTTCACACACACATTTCATTTTCTCTTTTCAAATCTCTCTTTAAATTCGTTAACCAAACACAACATTCAGTAAAAGTATTGATTTTGGAAGCACTAAATAACCCAAAATAATAGGTAGACTAGAAATATTTAGGAAGTAGAGCAAGACTAGTGCTATTATTATTTATGCACTCATGTATATTTTGGTCCGTAACTTTCTTTATTTTTGCTTCCTGAATAAATCATGAATGGTTTGAATCAGGTTGCTGTCTCTATCTTTCCCCTTCTAAATTGATTCATCAACATGAAACCGATCAAAACCAACCCATCAGCCGGAACCATGTCTCTGGTGTCTCTGGTCAACAATGCAATCACATAACAATTTCCAACAATGGAACCTATTGGAGGCTACCATGTCTCATGACTTTATATATTGGTGGTAATTTGGATAACTCTTCAAGTTGTTTACATGTATCGTATATTTGCATTGATTTGTTAAAAAAACAGATTGAAACATAAAAATTTACAAAGGTTATGAAAAAAAACCTTCATGCTATAAAAGCTTTGTTCAAGTCCATGTAGTTTGACAAGATAAACCAGTGCATAAATCAATTGGATGAGTATGAGAGTGTCGTTGAGCTGTTCAAGCATCAGTTGAGAAATGCTTTTCCGTGGGATCTGTTGGTAGGTGTTGAAGCGACAGGCGCAACGTATGAAGTATAGGTATGGGTACGAGTACTGGTACGATACGATACGAGTACGTCGATACGGTAAAATTCAAAAAAATAAGGTACGGATACGGCTTCGTGAGCTTGTAAAAAAAATATTTATTTTTAATTTAGAGTAATGCAAAAATTAATTAAATAATTTAATTTGTTAATATCCAACCTATAATTAACATTTAATGCCAAAAATAAAGGTATAAATCAAAATTAAATATTAATATATTAAATAACTTACAAACCATAGTTTAATTTTAAAATCATGCTAAGTATAATAAAAAAGAAGTTTAGCGAAAAGAGTTTTATCTCTGTAGTAGAAGAAAATATTATTTCAACTGAGATACGGTACAGCTTAGATATATACTAGGTATGTCTGGGTAAAAAATTTGGATACGTGTTTCGTGTACCCAGTACGTATACAGAAGTACCATACGATGTGCCATACGCCGGTAAGTACCCAGTACGGGTACGATATGTTTTTTGAAGTGCCCATACTTCATAGGGCGCAGCATTGGCTAGCCAACTCTTGAGTGTGTCCACGAATTCCAGTGGTTGCATATTTGAGTCGAGTCCTAAAACTAATACCTTGTTCAATTTTGATGCAGAGTATTCAAATCAATTTTACGTATCTTGACTAATTTAGATTCACTCAAAGCACCCTTTCACGTGGATCAAGTAAATCTCAAGCAAAACTCACTAGTATAGCCCAAGGAGTTGATACCTTTTTCAACGCTCCACACTTGTGATTCAGATAGTCCAGATCTTTGTTTCTGAATGTGTGCACTAGCCTTGCTAGATGAGGTTTGGCCGATTTAATATAAAATACTGTATCAACAACACACAACATGTTGCTAACACCAATGACAAGGGATTTCCGGGACACATTGTTTTAAATATTTTTCTAGGGCGGTTTTGTTAGGTTAATCTGTGTGCTATTACTTGGTGTAGACGAAATTAAATTAATTCTTTTAAGAAATATGAACGAAAGTGACAAAATTTGATTATATAAAGAAATTCCCCCTCTAAAAAAAACAAAAAAAGAAAAGGAAATGGGTGGAAACAATCTTCGATTTCTTCAATGCTTGAAATTTTTTTTTTTTTTTTTTTTTGAAATTGTCGTCAAGTCCAAGGAAATGGATCATGATGATTTTTTTAAAAAAATTATATTACAGACTCTGCCCTTTTTTGACTTTTGCTATGTTGACATTTCCAGTTCTAGGGGATTTGTGAATTTGGTGAATCTCCAATGTGCCATTCATTCATCGGATTAGTAGATTAGAAAAAATTAATTCGCATTTATCTGTCGAATTGGCAGATGTGAATCGACAGATAGATTCAAATTGGTTTGGTAATTTAAATTTTTATAAATTTTGAACATAATACAACAACTTATCAACATTTTTTTTTATAACAATCCAACTCAACATAATTAAAAGATCATTAAGTAAATTGTCAAATACTAAAACAAATACATATTAAAAAAGTATGCTTTATCAAAACTATTTCATTACTTTTTTTTTTTTATCAAAAACTATTTAATTTGATTTTTTTTTAAAATGACAAAATTAAGCCTTATATTTTCTATATAAAAATACCAAATATCAACACTTGCCATTTAAAAAAAGGATTTTCAAATTCAAAATAAATTAAAATATAACAAAATATCTAAATTCTTTTTTAATTAAAAACACAAACAAAATATCTCAACAAATTGAAAACACAAAATCTTAGAAATTACTGGGATGCTCGCGATTTGGCGGTTCGATTGTAGTCAAAGGAATCTCAAATCCGTCGTTCGTTCAAAATTAGGCGGATTGAAAAAAATCAATTTGCAACCGTCAATTCATTATCATGCATTTATTTAAAATACGACGAATCGATTCAATTTGATCGATTTAAATAAATCAAAATATCCGTTTAGCACCCCTACCCAACCCACTGATTCCGAGCAGCTCAGGTTCGTATCAAAGAACCCATAATCCATTTCCCTTGTTGGGCAGATTTGATAAGGAATACATTGGTCAACTCCGTTATTCAAATCTAATAAGCCCCGCTTGTGAAAAATATGTATATGGATACTTAATCAAAATCAAAGAATAAACTATACAAAAGAATCTTATTTACACATCGAGCTGACAAATTTAATCCGAAATTGTGAATTCGTCCAATTACATCTATTTAAAACTTGTTTAAATGAGTCTAAATCTATAAATAAATTTAAATATATTAGATCCAATAAATCTATATTTAATTACAATTAAATTAAAAAGAAATTAGATATGGGTTTAGACGGGAAACCACCTCCTCCCATCACCACCGCAAGTCAAACACCTCCACCTGACCACTCCTCCATCTTGTTTGTGTTTGTAGTTTTGCGCGGTTGCAGTGAGAGAATATAAATTAATTTTTTATATATTTTTGTGGTTGTATTAATAGTGGTCAACGTCAACAACTCGCACATTTTGACCTCTAATTTGTTTTTGTTCGTCCAACTAACTATGGTTGAATCAACAACAATTTTTGTGCATGTGCCCTATTAAGTAGTATCATTTTGCATCGTTTTAAATTAACTTCATTGGTAAATACAAACATGAAAATTAATTTATTTTTCATGAAAATCACCTTAATCTTTGCATCCAATTTCACTCATTAGGTCCCGTTTGGGAACAGGTAATTTAGTAATTTTTTAGCTATTTGACTAAAATATAAACTAAAAAAATTAGTATGTTTGGGATGACTTTTTGGCTTTTTATGAAAAAATGTGCAAAAAGTAGAGAGAAAAGAGAATCTTTGACTTTTTGGTATGGGTTGTTGGCTTTTGGCTAACTTTTTTTACTTTTTTGCTAAAATGGAGGGTTCCTAAACGAGGCCTAATTAAAAACTTTTTTTTTTTTTGGGTGGCTTTTCCAATCTAGATTTAACAATTGAGATTGATTAATATAAGGATGAGTTGGAAACAGCTAAAAAGCCTCCTCTTTTTTTGTCAAATGTCTTTTGTGGTTAGTAAAAGAGTTTTAAAATTTGTCAGAACGTTCAAAAAAAAAAAAAAAATTCAAATCCTAGTCTAGAAGGATTTAAAAAAGTAATTAAAAAAATTATATTATCTTCAGTGTATTTAATTCTTTTTTTTAATAATTTAAATTTTTCATTTTTTTTTTTTTTGAGTAAATCATAAATTAAAGATAAAAATTTACACGCTTACAATGGGTATTTCCCAAGTAATACAACAAAAAAATAATACAAAAGAAAGACTAAACCCCCTTAGTAAGGGGGAGCGACTTTACAATACAAGACTTTACAATACAAGAGTGTTGCTGATGTATTTTGCCCCTGGTTACTTATACCAATAATAAAGAAGACAGAGTGACTTGGGCCAATATGTAAGCAACACTAACACCGTATAACCCATTTACCCATACTAACACTGTAACAACCCCGACCTATGATTAGCCGATAAACCATAATTAATTATGCCTAATGAATTATTAAGAGAAAATTCTGAATTAATTACACGTGTATTGCATTATTTGTGTTTCTATTTGTCTAAAGTAGAAAGATCTGTTTGTGTTTCTATTTTATTCTGCGAATTAAAAACCTTATCGGCATCTGATCACGAAATTAACCAGGGATATGTGTTATTTGAAATTTTTAGAATTTTATGTAGGTCCACTTGAAATTCGATTCGGAACAAAATAATTAGAATAAATAATGCCCATTTGATTAGCTTAAACCAAGTTTAATTAAGACTCATTAATGAGCCTATATAAGGCCATTCCCAACACTTTTTATACACTTTACACTCTCAATCCCTCATATTTGAAGACTAAATGTGAGAGAGAGAGAGAGAGAGAGAGAGAGAGAGAGAGGAAGGAAGAATTGAGTGCAACCAAAGTGACTTGCTAGAGAATTGAAGGGAACTAAGGAGAATTAGCTTGATCACTCAAGAATTCAACTACTTGAAGCTTAATTGGGAAGTTTAAGTGAGAATTCAAGCTTTTGATGATGTAATTAAGTTAGCTAACACACAAGTTCAAAAGAAATTCTATATTAGGACAAGAATTGAGCTTGGATAGATGACTATGGGAGTATATCATGCATACATGCATAATTCTCATGATTTTGAAGTTGAATTCAAAGAATTTCCTCTTGCATGTCCTCAATTTGGCTTTGTTCTAAGAATTCATCATATTTTCCATCAATTTGCCTTCTTTGATCATGATTTGGAAGCTTTGAACTCACTCCACTGCATAAATGATATGTTTTCAAAGTTTTGAGTTTGAATTTGCACAATTGACATGCTTTTGGACTTTGATTTTGCGAAATGATTTTAGATTCTCAATGTTTTACAAGTTTGAGCTTGTTTTCTCAAGTTTGGGATCCAAAAGTTGCATTTTAAGACTTTGGATTTGAGTTTTGAGCTTAAGAGCAAATCTGGAAATTCCAGAATCTGCTCCTCTGCTCGAGCGACCACCTTTATTTTTGTACTTTCACTTGAGCGACAAATAGTTGGCTCGAGCATGAAATGCATGCTCCTAGAAGTTTACCATTTTTGCAGACCGCTCGAGCGACAAGAGTTGCGCTTGAGCGAAGACCTTAGTCACACGCTCGAGCCGCCGTTGAGCGAAGAAATCACACGACCAGTACTTTTGCAGAGTTTACAGACCGCTCAAGCAACCACTCACATCTTTGAACCTCCGCTCGAGCGAGGATCCTGTTTTCAACAAATTTACCTAAGTGTTGAACAACATGTTTTGGCATCCTTGTTGCATCCTAGGCATCCATAGGCCATAATTAAGACATAACAAGAAGGTTAAGACTTAGAAACACACTAAGAACGAAATGAAATGAGTTATGTTATATCCGAGTGTGTGTTTCTAGGGTATATCTGTTATGTTTGTATAGGTCACGTGTCGTAAGCTATTTGATTTACCTGCTTTGTCCATCAACTCTAGAGCCATCTGTGAGTAATAACCTTGTAAAGCTATGTTCACGTTAAGTATTTTCCTATATGATATGACAAGAAATGATCTGTTTTCTGAAATGCTATGTTCTGTATTAATGAATGATTGTTCATAAATTGAAAAGTATTTGTGGCATTCTTAGCACATGGCTCTTGCCCGGGGGTAACAATACCGTGGTCTATGAGCACAAGGCCCTTGCCCGGGGGTAATAATACCGTGGTCTCATGGCCTTCGCCTGGAGGTAATAATACTGTGGCTTAAGTATATTATCTGTTCCCGGTACCGGAGGTCCCTTAATGGAACTAACAAGCATGACTTCTTTTATGCTCCATATTTGATCTGTCAGCGCTAATGGATGTACCATGTATGACTAAGCATGAACTCTGATTTCTGTATATGATCCGAATAAGAATATAAAAATGACTTTGTTTCTGATATGTCGTATGTTTTCTGAATCTGATGTGGAACATCATTCATTTAACCCTTTACTTTATTATTATTCACTAGGCTTCCACTCACTCTATTATTCATGTATGTAGGTGAGCAGGAACATGACCAAGCTCAAAATTGATGACCTGGAGTTTTAATTCGTGTCACGACCCAAACCTGCCCCTATGAGTTTAGCATCGTAACCGGCCAGTAATCCTTGGATTACCAAAGGCCTCTTAACAGAATATCATATAGTTAGGGACTACAGAAGCAAATATACAAAATATACGTGGTCCAATGAGCTGTGATGACATACATGGGATAGATAGACAAATAATTTAAAACTTTTGAAACTTGTGAGCGAAGTCAAAAGATATAGTATTTATACATCACTCCATGAACATATAAACAGAAATCTTGCCCGCACTTAAAAGGAGCAAAGTCTAGTATATCACAAAAACAACCACTAAACTTGTTTCCATCCGAAACCTCATCGGGAGGCACAAAGGTTGGCTGACAAAAACTGAAACATAGGCCGTCAACTTTGGGCCTTATCACGTGTCTACTCACCTATATACATAATATAAATAGTAAGCTGGAGCCTAGTGAATAATAACGAAGTAAAGGGTTTTAATGAATGATATCCATACAGATTCAAAAATCATAATTCAGATTCATATTCTTGTTCAGATCATATACAGAAATTAGAGTTCATGCTTAATCATACGTGGTACATCCATTAGTGTTAACAGAACAAATACAAAACAGATGCAGAATATATGGTGGTTATAAATAACAAGCTCCATAAAGGAACCTCTGGATCCGGGTAACAGAGAATATACATGCTGAGCCCCATGATGGAGCCTCCAGTACAGGTAACAGATTGCAGACATATTAAGTTCCATGATGGAACCTCCGATACCGGGTAACAGCTAACAGATATCACATGATGCTAAGGATGCCACGAATACATTGCCAGAAATTGGACAGGCATTCATTGTACAAAACATATCATTTCAAAAAACAGATCTTAATTCATCATACAGAAAGTAAATAAAGTTGAATATAGCTTTACTAAGTTATTACTCACAGTTGGCTTCAGGTGCAGACAAACAGAGCAGGCTAATCAAACAGTCTACAGCACGTGACCTACATTAATACATAACAAATACATATTTGAAACACACGTTAGAATACATCTAACCCATTACGTTCTTGTTCTTAGTGTGTCTCTTTATTGATCCTCCTTATTATGCCTTAATCTTGGCCTAGGAATGCCGAGGATAGAATGAGGATGCAAAAATGTATTTCAAACACTTTTCCAAACTTGCTGAAAATAGGTCCACGCTCGCGTGTGGCTTTCTTCACTTGAACGAACATGCAAAAAGTGAGGGTTCACTCGAGCGTGACTTCCTTAGCTCGAGCAGACTGTAAACTCTGAAAAAGTACTGGTTGCTTATTTTTCAAGCTCAACGGACGCTTGATCTCTGCTCGAGTGTGAGACTCAGGCCCTCGCTCGAGCGTGACTTCTGTCGCTCGAGCGTGCTGCAAAACACATGAACTTCTGGATACATGCATTTCACACTCGAGCGGGTATCATGTCGCTCAAACAGAAGTGCACGCATTTAGAGTGCTTCGCTCGAGCGTGAACTCTTACACTCGAGCGTAGATTCAAATTCTGAAATTTCCAAATTTGATCTCTAAGCTTCAAACTCGAACTAAACACTTCAAAACTCATCCTCTTGGACCAAAATTCTGGAAAACACTTAGAAACTCACAAAACATCATGCTTTGAAGATCATTTCGTGAAATCAAGGCCCAAAAGCATGCCAATTGTTCAAAAATTCAACTTAAACTTTATAAATGTTTCATGAACATAATATGTATGAATTTTCTTGATCTTAAGCTTCTCAAAACATAATCAAATGCCATAAAACAACATAAAACTTGATAATTTCCCAAAATCAAGGTGAATTCAAGACATGCATGAGGGAATTCTTGGAAATCATGCTCAATTTGTAAAGGAATAGACATATATGCATGGTATGGTCCTTCTACCATCTTATTTAACTCAAGTCTTGCTTAACTCAACATAATCTTCATGAATTCATGTTCTAAACATCATAATTATATAATCTAAGTGTTGAATTCATACCTCAACCTCTCAAGTAAGATCTAGATGATGAGCACACTAAGATTCCAAGCTAATTCTTCCCAATTCCAACAATTCTTGTTGATCTCAACTCTCTCTCACTCTTGGTCCCTCCTTCTCTCACACGTTTTTGAGCTCAAGGAGTAGGGAATGAGGGTGTAAAGTAAAATAAAGGGGTCTAAATAGCCTTAGATAGGCTTAATTAAAGTGGTTTAATTAAGATTGACTTAGGTTAATCACATTGACATTAATCATTCTAATTTAATCGTTCCAAATCGAATTTCAATTAAACCTACCATAAAATTCTATAAATCTCACATAACACTTAAATCAAATCAATTTTAGAATCAGATGCCGATAAGGCCTTCAATTCGCAAAATATAACAGAATCTCAAACAAATATTCCTACAATAAACAGATAGAAACACAAATAATGCAACACATATGGAATAAATCCAAAATTGGATCTTAGTGACTTATTAGGCACATGAAATCATGAATTAACGTTAATCATAGGTCGGGGTTGTTACAGTTCGTCAGCCAGCCTTTATGTCTCCCGAGGAGGTTCCGAATGTCATGTGGTCCTGTTTTGTGAACGTTTAAGACTTTGTTTCTTTTTGGGTTTGAACAAGTTTCTTGTTTATCTATATATTGGGCCTAGTTCCCTTTTGGCTGTATCTATACTGAATGTGACATAAGACTACTGTATTATGACGTCACGACGTCATGTATATGTATCTAAAGTTTTGAAATTTCTATTTTATGTATGTCTACACAGCTCAATGAACTATGTATATTCTATATTGCTTTTGCTAGCCCTCTTATAAATTGCCATCAAGTTAGAGAGGCTTTCGGTAATCCGAGGATTACTGGCCGGTTACGACGCTAAGCCCATAGGGGCAGATTTGGGTTGTGACAAACACCATACTAAAATTTTCAATTTAGTATGACCTTAAAGTGAAATTTACTATAGATAATCTTTTTAAAATTTTTTTTTTTTACATATCTATTTTAATATATAAAGTGAAGATTGCTGGTAGTGTTGACACATTTCTGTCTCATATTTTGAGTTTTCTCAAAATACCCTTGTAGTTGATGTTTATGTAAAAAACAAAGGACCAAAATTGAAATTAAAATCATAAATTTGGCAAAACAAACCCTTATTACTTGAGCAACAAACACTATATGTGTATTTTTCTTTGTTATTATTTTTAAATTATTATATTTTTTAAATTACAAACACATTGTGTGTACAGCCCACTATACACTCAATTGGAATTTTCTATCATATAACACACTTTGACAAACACTTGACATCTCCGTTGCAACACTAATACACTCGCTAATAAAACACAAAATTGAGCCTCACTTTGACAATTTTTTGCCATATATATATATATATACATAACACACAACATTTTCTACGGACTTGGAAATTCTATGATTTTGAGGTGTATATCTTATGCACATTTAGTTATGACTTTTGTATCTTTAGTTATGGCCTACTATATTGTTAATTATGATACATTGTGATATTGGTTATGATTCAAGAGTTGTTTCATTATAGGGATATTTACCAATAAATCTCATCTCACAAACAAGTATTCCAATTAACCCCGAGTTTTTTCTATTAATCTATTAAGTCCTATGAATGGAGAGTTTCTTTCCGTATGGTCCTATTTTTTATTTTGGTAGTATTTTGGTAACAACTATATCCTTTTATTAATGTGACAAGTATGATATTATATTCTAATGTGATAGGTATTAATATGGCACTCTAAAAAAATTAAAAACTTCTAAATGTATTTTTCCTAAATGTGACAACGTGACGGATATGATTTGACATTCCTAAACTTTTACTCCAAAAAAAATAAAAGTTTTTTAGTGTGCTTTTCCCAAATGTGACGTGATGGGTATGATGTAACACTCTAAAAAAAATTAAAAACTTCTTAGTGTACTTTTCAAAACGTGACAACGTGGCGGGTATGATGTAATACTTCAAAAAAATAAAAAAACTTCATAATGTATTTTTCTCAAACGTGACAACGTAGTGGGTATGATGTGACACTCTAAAAAAAATTAAAAACTCTTTAGTGTACTTTTCCCAAACGTGACAACGTGTCAGGTATGATGTGACACTCTAAAAAAAATTATAAACTCCTTAGTGTACTTTTTTCAAACGTGACATGTGACACTCCAATATAGAAGATATTTTTTTTTGATTAGTAAAAAGAATCTTTATTGATGGGATCATACAAAAGATGATAGAGTACATCAATAAACAGAAGCTCGGAGCTCGGAGCTCCAGTTGGAGAGAATCCAACACAAAGAGAAAACCAAAAAAACATAAACAAAACAACCAGCAGCATGCTAAGGATCCACAACTTAAGCATCACCCTGAACGGAAGAAGGACTCAATGTGGTTAGTAAACCATTCTGAATACCATGTTTCCACCAAAGCTTTGTATTTTACTGAAGCTGAAGAAGTCACCTAACTTGAAGCCAAACTCATAGATTAGGCAGCCACATAATAGATTTCCAGTTCACAGCAGAGCAACCAGATAATGCTGCTCACAGCAGAGCAACCTGCTCATAACAGTGCCAAACAACCATCTCACAGCAGAAGACAAATCAGCCTACACCAAATCTGAGTGCTGCTCCCACTAATGCCTGCGAACATACCATAGCTGAGCAACCCAGCCTGCTACCAGTAAATTCCTGTGAAGACTTCAAGCATGTAGTCTTATCTGGTGCAAATTGGATACCAGATCGTGAACTGAATAGTCTACCTTGAAAAACCATTTTACCCACAGTGCTATTTGAACTTTCATTCTCTCGCTTAATCCTCCAAAGTCTGGTGCAACACCCTTAAACAAACATTCGTTTCTTAATTTCCAAACCGACCACAACACGAGAGAGGGAATAGCCTGCCAAGCTCTAAAAATCCAAGACTTCCCTTTACCCACAGCCCACCACTTTAGCAACCCCTCCACTGAGCCCGGAATTACCCAAGACTGATCCCACCAACTGACCATGGCTGCCCAGCAATTCCAAACCAGAGGGCAAAACAAAAACACATGCTCCAAAGACTCCTCCTCACTTTGACAGAACACACACTGGGACACTGTATTGGCAGGTAAGACCCCAATCCTATGTAGGAATGACGAAGTCTTTACTCTGTCTCTCCAAGCCAACCAGCAGAAGAATTGCATCTTTGGAGATGCCATACAGTCCCACACCCCAGCTGGCACCTTCACACCTGATTCTTTAACTGCAGCCCACCAGCACCATACTGAGGATGTCGAAAACTTCCCAGATTTATCTGCAAGCCAGGAACAAGAGTCTTCAATTTCCTCCCTGAGTGCAGGAGATGTTTCCAGAAATCCGGACAGCCTCTTCACTTCCTCTTCCTCCCAAGCCAGCAGCCTTCTTCTAAATTGAAATTGCCACACCCCAAGACTCTTTTTTGCACTTATTTGCAATAAGGATTCTTCCTTCTCAGTGGATAGGCTATACAATCTGGGGTAATCCTCCTTCAAACTTCTACCATTATGCCACGCATCTGTCCAAAACATAATCCTCTTCCCGTTACCCACTGATAACTTTAGGTTTTGTTCATAGAATTCACCCATAAGCAGGTTTATTGAATTGAGCTGCACTATATCTTTCCACACAGTGGACACCCCATCTGTGCTTTCCAGAGATGGCACCCAACCCCCTCCAAATCTGCCATATTTTGAGCATACCACCGATTTCCACAAGGCTTTATCCTCTGCACCATATCTCTACCACCATTTTAGCAATAGACACTCATTCACCTCACCCAAATCCCTCACCCCCAAACCCCCTTGATTTTTGCTTTTTGTTACCTCACCCCAACTTACCAAATGAACACTCCTCTTTGTATCTGAACCACCCCACAGAAAATTGGACTGAATTTTCACCAACGCCTTCACAATCCCCTTAGGCATTTTGAACATGGAGAGAAAGTAGATAGGTAAATTAGAGAGAACTGATTTAATCAGGGTCAAACGCCCAGCAAAAGAGAGTAGTTTTCTTTTCCAAGAAGACAACTTCTTTCTCACCTTGTCCACTATTGGACTCCAAGTGCTCTTCCTCTTGGGATTGGCCCCTAGAGGCATACCTAAAAAGTTGAAAGGTAATTTCTTGGAGATACAGTTCAGTCTTTGTGCCAAACCCAGAATTTCCTCCTCTTGAAAGCCCACACCGCACACTACACTCTTATGATAATTGATTTTCAAACCGGACATCACTTCAAAACACCTCAACACCCTTTTAATATTTAGCACCTCCTCCATACCACCTTCACAAAACACTATTGTATCATCTGCAAATTGAAGATGTGAAATTCGCAAATCATTACCTCCTACTGAGGCACCTCTAAATAGACCTATCTCCACTGCCCTAACCAATAGTAGATTGAGAGCTTCAGCTGCAATAATGAACAAAAAAGGTGAAAGGGGATCACCCTGCCGAAGCCCCTTCTGAGGCTGAAATTCGTCTGTGGGTGAGCCATTAACCAAAACAGACACCTTGGTTGTAGAAACACAAGTCCTCATCCAGCTTATCCATTTCTTACCAAAACCAAAGTTGTTCAACATCGACCACAGAAACTCCCAATTGATTGAGTCATAAGCTTTTTCGAAGTCTAATTTTAGGATAGCACCTTTCTTTCTTGATCTTTTCCATGCATCTACTACTTCATTGGCTATTAACACTCCATCTAAAATGTACCTTCCACTCACAAAAGCAGACTGTACTTCACTAATCACCGATGGCAGAACTCTCTTTAGTCTTCTGGAAAGCACCTTTGCCAAAATTTTATAGATCGAGCTAACCAGGCTTATAGGTCTATAATCCCCCAATCCTACTGGATTATCCTTCTTCGGAATCAGTGTAATGAAAGAACTATTGACCCCTCCATACAGCTTACCATTTTGGTGAAGTTCTTTCACCATTTGTAGTATCTCCCCTTTCAATATAGACCAGCATTGTTGAATGCACTTCAGATTAAAACCATCTGGGCCTGGCGCTTTGTTCTCATCACAATCCTTTACTGCATTCCATTCCTCATCTTCTGAGAACTCAATTTCCAAGTTGCCAACATCCACAGTACTAATAACAGCAAAAGGGCCTAGAATTTTGGCCCTAACCTTCCAATTCTCAGAGAACAGCACACAGAAATGCCTAGCCACTTCTTGTTTTACCTGAACTGGGTCCTCCACCCATGTACCCTCCACAACAACAGAGTCTAACAGATTTTTCCTCTGCCTTCTACTTGCCATAATGTGAAAGTACCTAGTGTTTTTATCCCCAGAAAGAGCCCATACCTGTCTGGACTTTTGATGTCATAACCTTTCCTTACTCCTGCTAAGCTGCCACACCTGGCTTCTAACTTCTCTTCTTCGCTTGAGTTCCTGAACTTCAAGGGACCTAGACTCTGCCTTCAAATCTCATTCATGTAGCTCCTCCTCTGCTGTCTTTAACTGAGTGTCTATATTGCCAAACACCTCCTTATTCCACACCCTTAAGTGACTCCTAAGCATACTCAGTTTTTTCATCACTCTAAACCCAGCCCACCCTTGAACTTGAGCTTCCTCCAATCTCTTTCTAACTTCTGACATGAATGATTTATGAGATAACCAGGCATTTATAAATTCAAAAGGTTTTGGACCCCAATCCTTATCATCTTCCTTAATCAAGATTGGGCAGTGGTCAGAAATTGACCTAGGTAGACCCCATTGCTTAAAAGAAAACTTTTCCATCCACTTCAAGTCTAGCAGGAATCTATCAATCCTACTCCACCTATTCCCATCCAGAGCATTGCACCAAGTATACTGCCTTCCTAGCAAAGGCATATCTGTTAATTCCAATTTTTCCACCAACTCATTAAAATCCTTCATCCCTCTTTCTCTAGATGAACAACCTTTCCTCTCACCCATGTATCTAATCTCATTAAAATCCCCTCCCACACACCACGGGTTTGGAAAATGTTGATGGATCCTCACTAGGGAATCCCACAGTTGTCTCCTCCTTAGTACCTCATTAGGAGCATAGATATTCACCAGAGTGCACTGAAAATTATTAGTAGACATACCTGATAGAATAATGAAATTTTTGCTACTGCAACAATCCTTAAGCTTGAAGACTTGTGGCTTCCAAATACTTATGAGGCCTCCTGTACTACACTCTGAGTCAACCACCATAAATTCCACTTCTTCATAAGGCCAGATTGTTTTCACAAAATTATCATCCAGAGAACTTCTTTTAGTCTCCTGTAGAAAGAGCACATCAACACTTCTATCCCTCACCAGGCTTTTTATTTTTCCCCTTTTTTCTGGCCTTCCCAGCCCTCTAACATTCCACGATAAGATCTTCATAATAACACACTACTAACTCCCATTCTCCTATAGACAACCAGCTAAGTTCTGATTGCCCTTTGTTCCCCTTCAATTCTACTCAAGTCCTTCTCTTCCAGCTCCACTATTCTGCTCACTACCTCCTCCTCTTTGCCTTGGCAATCCATTCCCAACATTGTGCCTACTCTCATAGTTGCCTTGGCCTCCTCAATCAATTGCCTCCTCCTGTTCGCTGCTTGACTCTGATTATTAGCCGTTAGGTAAGCTGCTGCCTCTGCCGAAGCTCTAAAAATTGCTCCCCTCTAAAAACCCAGTCTGCCAAACACCCCTCTCCCTCGGTCTATTCCTTTCTTCCAAGTCTTTCCCCTATTCTGCACTGCCCCATCCTTTATATTACCCACTTTTGCAGTCCATCGGGCCAAGTTTATCTGATTTGTTTGGGTTTCATTAGGCCTAAGTTGTGTTTGGGCCATATTTTCACTCAGATCCGACACCACCTCCTGTACCATTCCGTTGGGCTCTATCCCCAGCTGCTTTCCTTCAATTACTACTTCTAAATTTATAGCGGGCCTTGCTTCTACTGGCCCACTTAACTCTCTTAAGAGGCCAGTGCTACACATTGCCTCATCTCTAACTTGAATTTTGTTCTGACTTAACTTGGAAGAGTTGACCTTCTTCTCCACCCCCTAGCCTTGGAACCTACACAAATATTGCCATTCCCCACGCTCCCCCCTACAGCCACCTCTATGTTTGCTTGCTTTCCATCATTATCCCTACCTTGCTTTTCAGAGCTGTCCATCACAGTCTCCTCTACCCTACTAGCCCCCTCAAATCCATCACTCACCAACCCCTTTCTTCCTTCAGACGCTTCCCCAGCATACTTGCTTCGTCCTCCATTGCCAGACAATTGATCTTCCTCTTCTATGCCTTTAGAAGATATGATGTGACACTTCAAAAAAAATTAAAAACTCTTTAATGTACTTTTTCCAAATGTAACACTCTAACGTGGTGGGTATAATGTAACACTACAAAATTCTTTAGTATACTTTTTTTAAATATGACACTCCAATGTGGCGGGCAAATGAGTCATTACACATCCAAAATGACTAAATGAATTACAAGAAAAAATATAGAACTATATGGATTATCAGTCCAAAATATAGAACTTATTGATCAATCTCCCTTGATATATCTCATGTAATGTTTAATTATAACCCAATTTTTTTTAATCATGACTCTCATAATATTAAATTATATTATTTATAATAATTAGAGCCACAAATAACCTAACATGTCTAGCCTTTTACGATTGTGTATATCAACACTGCAGGTGTTCCCGTCCCAGGAAAATAAAGAAACACCGCAGGTGTTCCGTCCCAGGAAAACAAAGAAACATAGGCACACATGTTTCACATGCCTTAAAAACAAACGCAGTCTTACAATTGTTCACTACGTGTACTTGGTCATTGGTTCACGTTCTGGTGACCATTCAGTTCATCAGTACTTAGGACCACGTGTTTCATTTTTATTTATTATTATTTAATTACCATGTGAAAAGAATCCATGCCGCGTTTACTTTACCTGCGAACTTAATACTTATAATCAAACTACCCAACCCATAAAATTAGGCAGACTTAGTCATACCCACCCTTGAACTTATAAATTTAACTCGTCTTTTATTTTCAAATATAATTATATTATTTATCACTATATTTATTTCATTCACCTGTTTCACCTTTTATCTATAATTTTATCTATAATTTAGGAGTAAAAAATCTTTTATAATTATTTTCATAAAATATTTTTCATAATACATAATATTACTCAACTAAATATAATGTTAGGTGAGACTCACACTAAGGTGTAGAATTCATGTGCAAGCATTGAGTCTTATTTGATATGTTTATTGTTGCATTCTTCGCATTATAAAATAAGAAAAATGTTTGAGACATTTAATTTATCACTTTTAAAAAACACTTCTAATGATGTATCTGATAAGTGTTACATTTTGATTTGTCAAATATTCTATCATATAGGGTTTAATCTCAATGTCATATTATTATGGGTGATTTAGGGATGATAAATTAAGAGAATATAACATTATTGATAAAATAAACACTTGAAAAGTAACAGAACAAGCCATTATGAAATAAAATATGCATACTAAATTTATTTTGAATGTAATTTGTATTATATTAAATTTAAATTTACTATATTTAAGCATTTTTATAAGTGGTTAAAAAGAATTTTATAAGTACTTTTTGTACCACTTTTTTTTCTTTTTGATATTTTTTTGAAAAATATTTTGCACTGCTAGGTAGGCGGCAAGGAATCAGCTATAAATAAACTCGCAAATGCCTTATGATCTATCTCAATTCAGTGTCGTAACATTGTAAAGTTACATTCGCTTCTGTACCATGTTATCTTGCTTTTTCACACACACACACACTCATCTTCATTTTTTGTGCTTCTGAAAGCTTTGCTTATTACTTGGTAACCAGGACATGAGTTCTAGTCTCTCTAGCAAAGTTTGGAGCTTGACTCATGCTCATTAATCTCGGGCTACAAACTCCTTATCATTATGTTATTGGTGTGATTCAAGCCCGTTTTGAGACAGCACCTGTGGATTCCTCACGTGTAGTACCCTCACGTTCGGCTCTCCAGCGAGTAGAGGCTCTTTTGGTCACCTCCAAGAAGGGTTGCTACATGTTGTTCGCCCTCTCTTACCCTTTTTCTCAAGCGAAGTCTAACCAAGTTATCCAAAGTCTGCAACAACATCTGTGAGAAATGGCAGGGAAGAAATTTCACCTTTCGATTTTGTTGTGGGAGATGTTGTTTGCTTGAAGATTGGTGACCAAGTTCCAGCTGATGGATTGTTCATAGACGGGCACTCGCTGCAAGTTGATGAATCAAGCATGACACGGAAAAGTGATCATGTAGAAGTTAATCTAAGCCAAAATCCATTCTTGTTCTTAAGCGCCAAGGTGATTGATGGCTTTAATCGAATGCCTGTCACCTCTGTTGGCACGAACACAACAGGGGTGAGTTGATGAGCACAATCAATCACGACGCCTTTGCAAGTTCAGCTCGGCTCAACACGCTAATCTCATCAATTGGGAAGGTTGGTTTGACAGTTACCTTTCCTAGTCCATATGGTGTTATTTCCTCCTACAGAAAAGGGAATTCTTTTTTGGGTTGTTCTGGAACTAAACATTTCTGTGTCGAAGCCTTCAATTCAACAAAGAAAGGAGCTGAGAATATGATCAATGTGTATTGGAAAGGCGCTCGCGGCTTGGTTTGGGAACAGGCTATTTTAGTAACTTTTTGACTTTTTACGAAAAGTTGTGCAGAAAAGTAGAGAGGTGATGTGATGTGTTTTAGTTGGCTTTTTGGCTTTTTGGCTATTTTAGCCACTTCCCAAACGAGGACGTCTCGCTGGAAATGTCAAAGCCCTGGATGATGTTGAAAGCAAGAAATTTGATCAAATAATTCAAGGTATGGAAGGTTAAAAATCTCCGATGCATCGCTTTTGCACACAAGCAACTTCCAGAAGAGGCGAACAAGATGGAAAAACACACCGAAAGATAGAAGAAAACTGCTTGATCCTTTTGGGTATGACAGGCCTCAAGGATCTTTGTCGACCAGGTGTGAAGAAAGTTGTGAAAGCATGTCAGTATGCTGGAGTGAACCTCAAAATGATCACTGGCGACAATGTTTTCACTGCTAGAGAGCAATATCCACTGTTTGTGGCCTAACAAGGGCATGAATAGTGAAAAATGCAGCAACAACAAACAACAGCCAGACAAGAGGAATATGCAGAGAATGAGGACAAAAGAGGGGGCAAAAAAAGGTAAGATATGACACATTTTTAGGCTTTTATTTTTTCTTAATGGCAATGATGTTTTTCTATCCATCTCTGATGAGGGCAAATTCGACTGCAGAGTCGTCTCCCCTATATAGTTTGCTTTTAATTTCTTCATGGAGTGGGGCTAATTAAAGTCGGTTCTTCTTTCTATTGATGAACTGGTTTGGGACCCATTATCCCCTTTGGCGGATTTTTTTTAGGGGGATTTACCCGTCCGTGATAGATAGAAAATTTATTTACAAAAAAATATTAATAATTATGAAAATTCTTAAGAATAAAATTTTGGATCAAATTTGAAAAAGTTGACCAAACAAAAATATCTATTTTATTGGCTTAATTATTTAGTAATATTGGAATATAGACACGTAATATTTTATAGTATTATAATTAATGAAAAAAGTGAGTAGATGAGCTATTATTATATGGGAAAAGTTAGGGATCGTGAAAATTGTCATGAAAATGATCATGAAAAATTTATAATCTTTGGATTACCTTGATTAGTGTGTGATGTTTTATTCTAAATGTAATCCAAGGGTCACAAAGCTTTCATGATTATTTTTATGAAAGATTTTTCATGATACCTAACATTGCTGTTATTATATTGAGTGATTAAGAAATATAAAGAACAAAATAAATTATAATTAATTAAAAATACGAACATATGTTACACCAACGATACTATATAATTTTCGATAATGGAGTCTCGAATCCCATGACTTCTAAAGTCATAGGTTCATTTCCGACTGCTACAATTAAGAAATTGGTGAACTGTTCAAAAAATTAAGAAATTGGTGACGTGTGGAATTGTGTGCCTCGTCGTTTTAATATTTGAGCCACTTTTGAGCCACAAAATTGAACTACGAGACATTTCCGAACCAAATACCCCAAAAAAAGAAAAAGTATTGTTCTTTATTTATTATTCCAACACTTTCATATACAAGAATTGGATAAAAATTATGAGAAAACTAACCTATGATATGACATATCGCACATTCAATGCCAAACTGATCACAATTACATGCATTTTCAATTTCTCCAATTCAGATGACTGAAAAATGGTTTCTTTTGGAACAGAAATGAACTCAATAAGCCAACCAATTGGCCAAAGACATGGAGGCAATTCTGATACAGACCACTTGTTCCTGTGTATGCCACACCTTCTACCATAGCTCCACCATTCATGTCCTGGTTAGACCCAAATAACCCACATTAAGTGGCAATAGCTCTAGCAGTGAAAACATTGTCTCCAGTGATCATTTTGATGTTCACTCCAGCATACTGACAGGCTTCCACAACTTTCTTCACACCAGGTCGACATAGATCCTCAAGGCCTACCAACCCCAAAAGTATCAAACAGTTGTCTTTTACCTTTGGTGTTGTTATTCCATCTTCATTCACTTCTTCTCGAACTTGCTTGTGTGCAAAAGCGATGCATCGGAGGCCACTAGTTACCATACCTTGAATTATTTGATCAAATTTCTTCCTTTCAACGTCATCCAGGGCTTTGATGTTTCTAGAGATATCATAGTAATACGAGCACATTGCCAGTACCATCTATGCAGCCCATTTCCAATGTGCATTGATCTTATTGTCAGCTTTCTTCCTATGTATCCATGTTTAGTTCCAAAATGGCCCAAGAAAGAAAGCTATGATGGGGTTAGATTGTTGAGTCGGACTTGCAAAGGCGTTTGCTCGTTGGGAACACGACTAATTGTGCTCATCAACTCACCCTATGTTGTGTCCATGGTAACAGAGGTGACAAGCATTTGAGCAGAGACATGGACACCTTAGTGCCAGAGAACAAGAATGGATTTTGGGGGTAGATTAAATTGTACGTGATCACTTTCCCCTGTCATGCTTGATTCATCAACTTGTAGCGAGTGCCCGTCTATGAACAACCCGTTAGCTGGAACCTGGTCACCAATCTTCAAGCAAATGACATCTCCAACAACAATTTCGAAAATTGAGATTTGTTGCCTCCTACCATTTCATTTCATAAAGTCATAAACCATGTCATTTTAAGTTGTAAAACGTAGTCTTCTCCTTTTTTTCTTTTTTTCTTTTTTTTTTTTATATCTTTTACAATCGTTAGTTGTAAAATAGAAATTTTCATTCTATTCATGAAATGAAGAGTATGTACTATGTAGGTATGAGTTCGGATCCTCTTGAGTACAATAAGAAATAGAACCCACCTCAAAAAATCTAATCTTTAAAAGCCAATAAGAAACAGAACCCAATTGAAGTCTTGTGCAATAAAGCCTAAAAAACAAAAACATGAGTTCCAATAACAAACAGATACAATCAAAGCAAAGTTTCCAGATACCCATTAATCCAAACAAAAAGAGTCTTTGAAACAGAACAAAATCCAAAGAAAAATCAGCATATAAATAAGAAAACAAACAGCAAGAGTCATCCACCAACATTGCCAAGAAGTAAAATAGGCACAATTAAAAATAGAATTAGCAATCAAAAATACCCGAATCCCCCTTTCTTCTTTTTCAATTGAAATCCCCAAATCAAAACCTTTTGTCCTTCTCGCTGGCTTTTCTCGTTCATCTTGTCTTGTCCTTTTTCCTTTTTCTTTTTTTTTTCAACTTACACAAAACGACGTCGTTTTATTCTAAGAGGATCAACAATCTATATCCAGATCCAGCATGCATCATCCATTTGAACAATCATAACAGGGTTAACTATATGGGCCTAGCCCAGGCGGGCTTGCTGGTTGTTGGCAGGTAACTTGGACAGGCTTAATCCGAGTAATTTGAATTTAACTCAAATTTTTTAAGATTTGGACAAAATTTTCTTAAATTCGGTATGTGTTTGGATAAAAATTTAAAGTTCGAATTAAATTTGGACGGGCTTGAACAAAAATATCAAATAACCGAGTAACTCGAAACCCGAATTATATACATATATATTATATATATATATATTAGTTGGTTTGGCATAAACTAAATAATAAAAAGTCACTATCCTATTTAAGTCACATCATCTTATTTAAATCACATCACCTCTCTAACACATTATATCAAACCCAACCCATATAACTCAATAAGTCAAAAAGTGCACTTTTTTAGAACATCCCAAACCAACCCTAAATATACATATAAATTATTAGTCATTACATGATATTAAAGTAATTTAGATTATTAAATCATATTGAATATATATTATATATACAAATAGCATAAAATTTTTTTTTTTTTCACTCATAAATTGTAAAGACTACTATAGCGGCATCTCTCTTACATTATATAAATTATTTTTTGATGGTATTAATGATTTTCTATAATAAAAAAATGTAAATAGAGTTAAATTTTAATAATTTAATAATGTAGATGCAAAAAAAAAAAAAAGGACTGAAATTTATTTAAAATTCGAACAATTCAGATTTAACTCAGGTCGAACTTTGGCAGGCAATCTCAAATTATAATTCTGGCCTGGCCTGGGCTTGGACAACTTTCCAACCCGACCGAATCCGCCCAAGTTGCACTAGTTGTTGGTATTGATCTACATGGGCCTAACCCATTCCTTTGTAGTTGGTACTTGAGCCCACTTACATTTCACTGCCAAATTGCCAATGCAAATTCATAAATATGAGGGTGGGCTTGACGAGTTCAGATTGTCCCTCTGCTGCCCCTCTCCCTGTCCATCCTCTGTTTCATGTTCTCTCCAGTCCCATGCTAAAAAATTTATAAAAAAAATGTTTCAAAATTTCTAGATATATAATAATTTTATTAGATTTGTTTTGGAAAAAATGAATCGCACAGTTTAAAATCATATAGTATAAAATTAAGTGGCACATAGTGATATGAGGTATAGATCTCAACATTTGATATTATTTGTGCAAAATTAATTGTCCTCACAGTCAAATTCACATCTTCAAAACTGAGAGGTCGAGTTTTTTCCAATAACCTCGGAACCATGACAACCTTATTTTGGGAACAAATGATGGTAAAAAAAATTTAGATTGGATTACATTAACGGTCCTTATAGTTTGAATCTTGTGTCAATTTAGTTCATGACTTTTCAATTGTGACATATTTGACCGTAAATTTTAAATCTTATTCCAAATAAAGATAATTGAAGATACAATTACTCAATTTTAATAGCAAAGTCGTCAATTTGATTAAATTTAACAAAAATAAATGTCAATTTTTTTTTTTTGAATTTTTAAAAATTATTTATCCACTAAAGATAAAATTATGTAAAATTGATAAATCTTTTAGGCATTTATTTATTTATTTTTACCAAATTAATTTTTATTATGTATTTGGATGATGATTGCGTAATGGATGGTTGCTTTTATTTTCATTAAATTAGTTTCTATTTTTGCAAAGTCAAATATAACGATAACTTTGATATTATTATTAAATCAATCCATTAAATCAAAAAATTTAAAACTAAAAACATTTCATATATTAAATATATGGATTATACATTAAAAGCCCAACAACCACTCATTACATGATCATCATCCAAACACATAATAAAAATTAATTTGGTAAAATTAATAAATAAATAAATGTCTAAAAAATTTATCAATTTCACATAATTTTATCTTTGGTATGTAGAAATAATTTTTAAAAATTTAAAATATTTTTTTGACATTTATTTTTGTCGAATTAGTTTATATTTTATTAAATTGACGATTTTGTCCTTGAAATTGAACAATGATCAAATGTGTTACAATTGAAAAGTTATGAACCAAATAACATGAATCGCAAATTAAAAAAGCTATTAGTGTAATTGGTTCAAAAATTTACATGTGCAAAAGCACAACCTACCCCAACTTTCACAGTGATGCCCCATTTTTTCAGATAGCTCCTCTGGTTTGTACTTCCTAAGGACAACATAGCATACCATGAAGGCATTCAATTTCCATGGCCATCAATTTTTTCTTCTTATACTTTACTAATCTGGACTTCGATTAGAAAGAATTGGTAGAAAATTCCCAGATGGATGCAATTTGATGTAATCATTTGAAGGGCTAAAAATTAAATTAAAAGTTGGGTATAGTGGAGTTCCACCAACTCTTCTGTTTTCCTTTTATTGATACAAAAAGAAGTGGAAGAAGGGTCCTCGTATAAACAGGCCGAAAGGTGGAGAGTTCCAAAGAAAATGCAAATCTGTGATGATTTTACCACTAAAAAAACATCTCTCTCTAAGCCACCTTTCATCCAGAATAAACTTTAGCACCAAGTAATCTTGAAGAATAGACCCACCTGTTCACAAGATCTTATCAAAACCATTATTCAATGCCCATAACATAAGTAAGGTTTTAAAGAAATTGATATAGGTCATGCTGTAGCGATATCAGGAATATCAAATACATATCGAAATTGAGTGATGTTGATCACTTATTTTTTAAAATATATGCATTAGTTATGAATTAAGTCAAGAATCAACAATGAAACGATATGTATCATGAACCAGTCGATATATAAATATGCAATTTTTATTATCACAATTTATACTAAGGTGTATCAGTATTGAGAGGTCAAAAATTGACACTCATTGACCAATATGGTATTAGCCCATTTTTAAAATCAAGGGCAAAACACAAAACATTAGGACCTACCACTCCAAAACAGCTGTTTGGTCACCTTAATTATACAGTGCAAATGCATGTAATCTTATATTGTGTTTGTGTCTTGGATTCCTCCCCTAGCACATTAGCCCACAACTAATTAGGTGAGGTTTGGTCGCCATGTAGGTCCTTCCTACTTTATCTCTTTCAAGTGGACCTTTGGATCCTATAATGGAGGACTAATACCTTTTATGTAATATTCACACAAAGCTCTCAAAGCCCTATAAGCTTTTATTATTGGAATTGAACTCATTTGAGCTATGCAAAAGATGAAATGGTTCCAACATGTTTTGTGTTCGAAAGGGTTGTCATGAAAAAAAAATAATAACAATTTACAAAGAAAGTTTTTATAGAAATTTTGTTTGTATGGAATCTTTTATCTCATTTGTCATGTCTCCAACGTCTATGATAAAGAGATGGTTTGAAACAAATACAGAAGAAATGGAATAAAGATCCAATAATCTGATGAACAAATATTAACCCACTGTCCAAACAAAGCCTAATGTTCTTCGCCGCACGTATACAAAAATAGCTGGCCTAGAAAGGGCATGTTTAATCTAAATATTATTCCTTAAAACAAATGTCTAGACTTCGGAATAACAGTGATTAAGAGTTCTGCAAAACATAATCATACAAGCAGGTCACTGATAGGCTATGTGAGGTGTGTTGTGTCACCGACAGTGAGTTTAATTTACTTATAACAAAGTTGTCATCAAATGCTATAAAATTCATGATCACATAATGTCCATGTCAGAAAGAAAGACACAAAGGCAAAAACTTCCACTACATACCTTTATCAAAACTTTATTAAAAGTGCAAGACTATATAAATGGATTGCTGATCATATTTTTTTTAATAAGGGAAGTACAAAAAATGAAATAAAAATTTATTTATGTATAGCATTACTTTTAATAAAATACATATTGAACTCGTATTGTGGTAAAAAAAATAGATAAGAAATTTGTTTATGTATAGTATTTTTCTAATTAATAAAGGTGATTCCACAAGGTCTCTCATTAAAGTAGAATTTGAAAGGCTAAGATAAACGCAGCCATGTCTCCAAATAAGTTATTTCTCTTACTCGAACTCATGCCACTAGAAAGTAACCTTTATTGGTCCATCTATTTGGCTGACTTATGTCCCAGATGAGGCTTATGCTTAAAGCAACAACAGTGTAGTAGCTTTGTACTAATCAAGTACTATTAACACTCTGGCACAGTCAGAGTTCAAGCTGTCCTCTGAAGTTCATAGCTAATTGGCATGTGAACATCATTATCATCATGGTATGACGTTTTTTTTGACTTGTTGATTTTGAGTTTTGAGTGCCCTATAATTCATACTTATGGTACAAACATTTGCTGAAGAGCATTGTAATTGAGAGTCTTTCAAGTGTCTGTTACAAACTTCTTGTTGATTATTGCAGGATTTGAGTAGCTGAACATGGGAAATGAGATGGGCAACAGCAACACTTCAGGGCAAAAAGGTATGCTTAGCAAAAGATATTCTTTGACCATGATTTGTACAGTTCTACATGTTGCTATATTGTGCTGATGCAGAAGAAGAGAACACAGCAGTTGAGTCTGCAGAAAACTCAGCCCAAGAAACGAATCCTGTAGACGATCTGAAAGGAGAGAATCAGATAGCTCCAGCAGGAGAAGGAAAATATTTTCATGAAAAAGTTGAAGGTTTGTCATCTGATGACCCATTGGGAGCTGGAGATCCTCGTATAGACATGCAGACATCGGATGAAAATGGTTAGGCCCCGTCTGTAACATTTATGTTAACAATTTCCTATTTAGTAACTTTTTGATTTCGGAGATTTTCTTTTGATGTTATCGGTCATTAATTCACTAATTCAAACAATTACAGAGCAAGATGACACTCAGCTTAAATCTTCTTTCCAATCCACAGAAGTTCCTATAGAATCTAATGATGCAGCTAATCAAGACAGTGAAAGCCAAGCAGTGTCTTCACCCAAAGACATGAACCATCTTGAAAAGGAAACAAAACCAAATTTGGAGGAGAATCTGTTGGCAGCAAGTGATCATCAAATCAAGAAACAGACATCCACCGGAAGAGGTTAGTTTGATCTATATATATATATATATATATTTGGTTTCTAAAGTGCCAGTTCTAGCTTATCTTGGAACCAGTATGTAACATTGCTTTTAAAATATATGTTTTAAGACAACTAGAAGCAATATAATTATGACCAGGAATCCTCTGTTCCAAAATTCTCTGTCCATCTGTTGCACGATGTGGCGAGAATCTTGAAATACACAAAATCTTAAGGCATGACCATGCGCCTGGGAGTGCATTGGGACATGGGTATAAAAAAATAATTCGGAACCGAAGATCCCGGGCCATATGATCACACTACATAATAATTAGGGCTGCAAACGAGCCGAGCCGAGTCGAGTTCTGCTGAGCTCGAGTTCGGCTCGATAAAATTTGATCATGTTCAGGCTCAGCTCGAGCTTGAGTTGAGCTATAAAAGTTGAGTTCGAGCTCAGCTCGCTAGATATTTATAAAGCTCGAGCTCAGCTCGACTTAGCTCATTTACAAACGAACGAGCTGGAGCTCGAGCTCAATCTTGATCACAAAAACAAATTAAGCTGTGAACGGAGCAAAAAAAAAATTTGCCAATCTTGAAAATCAAATAAAACATCCTAATGCAACAACAAATCAATGACATAAACAATACAATTAATATCAACATATTATGAAGAGCTGCAAATGGACCTATTCAAACTCTTTAGCTAAAATCCAATCATCAAGAACATAGGAAAATCAATTGCTATAACTATTCTAGCAATCTGCAAACAGGACAACTTTAAAACTAATCTAATCAAAACATAAAACTCCCATATCCCAACTCCAAAATATAAAATTACATCACTTAAAAACAGAACAAAAGTCTTTTAAGTCTCTCTTAGTAAGCAAGAAGATCAATGAAACTTTCTGATAATATCTTGATACAGCTCCAAAAGTTTCCTTCGATTTTGTTGGGTAATCTGTATTGCACTGCACTTCTCAAAAATCCGTTTCATTTGATAAAGATTAATGTTAGTGTAAAACCTTAAAATAATTACCATGAACAACTCTTTCATTTGATGAAAAAAATTAAAAACATTATACTTCACTTAACACATTCAATTTGATTTTCTGAAAACTGCAACAGAGGAGGTAGAGGCAAGTTACTCAACTTGTGACACAAAATCTGTGTTACCCACCACAGAACTTCTAGAATTTGTAGCATCACAGTCCAATCAACGAGAACTTGGTGAAGTTCATGCTGAGCCATTGGCCGAAGGACATAACGGGTCACCCTCATGTCAAGCCGAAGAGAAAGGGAAATTGTTAGAAACTGAAGCGATGCAGAATCTGGCTGAAACTGTTGTTTCAGATGCTAAAATAGTTGAAGAAACAGCATTCCAAGAGAATGCATTTGACACGAGCATTCAAGATGATAAATGTGAAAATGCAACTAAAGAAGAATTGGAAAATGGTTTGAGCAACATGACATCAAGTTTTCAGAGTGGTCTTGACAAATTGAATGAAGTTGTTACCGAGATAAATTTAAGTAGGAATGGTTCGTCAAAATCACCGAAAGAAGCCATTGCTCAGAGAAATTCATCAAACACCTATGAAGAAGTTCCCCAATCACAAGACAAGTGCATGCTTCTCACTGAAGATATGAAAGTGATTGATGAGAGTGTAGCAGAAAATGAGAAGCCAATACAGTTTCATGAGGAAGCGGTGAATGAAATAAAGACTGATGAGGTCAACACTTCTCAGCCTGAATTGATGATGGTTGGTTCTGATACTGGTAATGAAAAGGAAAGCATAGTTGATGATTCTTGTGATTCTGCAATTGACGACAACAGTCAAAGCAAGGCAGTGAAGGTGAATGAGAATGGCTACCAACTTGACATTTCCAATGAAAATCCACTAGAAAAAATAAAGGATTCAGAAGAATTAACTGAAATGGCTTCTGCTATTGAAGCAGTTCCAACAGAATTAACTGTCACAGAATACAACCGTGAAGAAGAACAACTGACAGAAAAGGTCATTGAAAATGCAGAAAATTTGAAGGGAGAGACAACAGAACAGACTATGCCTCAATCTGACAAGGTTGATTACGCAAATAGTTTATTTTCAGCGTATTCTTCTCCTCTTCTAAATTTGCAGGATCAAAAACAGGACACTGTAATTGGATCAGAAACTGTCAAAAGCAATGCTGTGTTGTCAACAGAGTCAAAAAAAGATAGTTGCAGTGAGTTCTTAGTCATTAAAGCTTCAATTGTTGATTCCAACGATTCAACCAAGCAAACTTTGGTCTCAACAGTTGAACAGTCGATGACAGTTGGAGAAACTGAAACATTGGCATTATTTAAAAGTGCTGGTAATGAAGTAGAAGAAAGTGCACCAAGGCTCAGTACAGAATCAATTCCAGAGAACCCAAGTGTTCATTCTGATCTTAGAAAATCACCAAGCTTTGATTTTGATCTCTCACTTGGAACAAGATCTGAAGAATCTGATCAAACGCCATTACTGCATCGGGATAAACCTACAATCAGAAGCCTGTCAAGCCGAGACGGAAAATATCAGGCAATTTCAGTGGTAGAGAAGACCATTGAAGTGGAAAGAAGTGATTCAGACAAGTCAAGAGGTCCATTTCTGAACTTCTTGAAAGAAAATGAAAAGGCAAGTGTTGTGGTTAAAGCAGAGAAACAAGATTGTTGTGCCGATGAAAAGAAAACAGTTGCGCTGACAAAGGGGAGTGGGAAGCGAAAGCCCCGGGTTTCACTCTTCAGCACTTGTATCTGTTGTGCAGCAGCAATCAACTAAAACCCCGAATTCAAAATACTACTAATTTTCTTCGGTTTCATTTTCATTGATGATTCATCTTTTTTCTTTTCTTTTCTTTTCTTTTTTTTTTTTTTTTTTTTTTGTGTGTTGATTCTTCTCTCAAGCTTAAGCTATCTGAAATGGAGTTTTGATCACAAAAGAGAGTGTTGTTGGATGGTTAGTAAGTACATTGGTATTCTTTTTTCCTTGTCTCGATGTAATTCTTTTTGTGTCCATTGTTTGTTTGTTTGAAGGGATTGTGAAGGGAAATTGAAGTGAAATTGTATTTTAGGTGGCTTTGCTGCCTCTGTTTGTAATATTTGTTTGCTTATACTTTTCGTGGTGTAATGGGTTTAGGAATACTCTATTGTCCAAGAACATAATCCTCTTCTCTGTCCTCCTCTCCTTTCTTGTATATTGTTTCCCTAGCAACCCTCCAAGGGCCCACTGCTTCCTCTTGGGCTTTGACCTCATTCATGGACTCTCTATATAGCTCATGGGATAATTGGCTCTGACGGCCCTTTAAGCCTAGTTTTACTTGGCTTTGGCCCTCTACTGGACCTAATATGGCTGACTTGTTTGTGACCATGGATTCGACGTGTTTCGCCGACTCGTACTATGCCAGCCCAGGACTCAGTTTCATTTATTTGGCCACCACAATTGCTCCCTGAACATCCAATTAACATCTGTTATTTGGCATGGTCGGCTTCCTTGAATATTTCGACTAAAGATCTTGGAAGTCGGAAATACGGCGCATGCGTGCCTTTTGGTATTGATGCGTTAGATCAAACGCAATTTGGGGTCATCATTGCTTCCCACCCCTTCGTAATTTGACGTTCATTTGATGCATTTTAAAAATCGTACGTATTGAATTTTGGTTCCTTCGCATTCTTCATACTGTTATTCCTCCCTCATAAGACTCCTGTGTTTCCGACTTTGCTTCATATCGCTCCTTCGCTTTGCTTTCTCGTTCTGACCTGTAAGTCCTTCCCTATCTTCATCTTTTGTTCATATTCCAGTCCCTTTGTGCATTTTTATTTGTGTATCTTCTATTCCGTCTAGAATGGCGACTCATTTGAAAGCTCTCCTTTCTGAGGAGCGAGTCGCCGCCTTTCATCATCACTTTTGATCCCCGACGACATCCACCTATCCCTTGTGGAAAACAATGTGGTTGATATGGAGAGGGCTGATGCAAACACCATAATCTTCTCTCTCCTGTCAATTGCTAAGGGTGAGGTTCGTTTCCCCTTACACCTTTTCCTTAGGACTGTTCTGCGCTACTGGGGTTTCATTCCCTCTCAACCCAATGTGAATTTTTACCGTATAATCTTGGGTTTAGTGGAACTGAACTATCGATTAGGGCTCAACCTGGGAATTTCAGCGATTCGGCATTGCTATGTCCTGGCGAAATACACTGGTTATCAAGGCCGTTATTTTCTTAGAGCTAAGGACATAGATCACCACTTGATGACTATGTTTGCTAGCTCTGGAAAAAGCGTCAACGACATCATGGACGCCGTTCGAGGCAACTGGGAATTCGGCGAAGGAGAAGATCGCCAAGACCCTGTGCCGAGACGGAAATGCGAGCTAGGTAGCTAAAAAAAATTCTTAGTTAGCCATTCTATTCGGCTCTAAAAGATTACTGACCAGTTTTGTTTGCAGGTAATGACTTAAAGAGAGTCCTTCCGTTGGCAGACGAAGCTGTTCTTAACCAGGTGAAGATGCCCCTTAGGTACAAAGGCGGGCCAATCTACAAGGACAAGGACGTGCGGCGCATATTCTGTCAAGATACGACTCAACCTACGTAACCTTTTCGGTGGCAGATCATATCCCCGTGCCGAGAGAAGAGAAGTATCTCACGACACTCATATTCCCCAGCTTTAAGAGCTTAAAGGACATCGATTTTGAGGGTTCGGACACCGAAGAGGCTAGACCGGAGGGCCATTTAGAAGAAGAGAGTTCAGACGCAGAAGACACTGGACAGGGGATCCGTTTGGAAGAACAAGACCTGAACAGAGAAGTTGAGTTGACCTTTGAGCAGCTTAACCAAGGGGGCAGCGGCCAACCCTCTACTTCGGGCCGAGTGGAGATTACTTCTCCATAGGACATTTTTTCTGAATTAGGAGACTTACCTGGGGCCGACTTTGAGGAAATGGACGGAGAGTCGCTTGCCCAGTTCGCCAGGAGAAGAAATGCCGAGAAGATGACAGCACGGAGAAGAGCCAATGGTAGTGGAGGGAACCTAGAAACACCCCCTCCGGCAGTAACAACTCAAGAATTGATTGTGGCTGACGAAGTCCCCAACCATCAGCTGATGGAGACCTTGAGCTGCAATCAAATCGATCAAAGGGGAGAAAATAGCCTTGCTGAATTCATTGCCGAATCACCAGAAGAATAGGTTGATAAACGGCAAAGGCTGGAGGCGTTTTCTCCAAATTCGGCCAAGCCATTCGTCATCCAGCCAAGGATGAAAAATTCGCCGGTTCTGTCCAGCGGGTCGGCCATTAAAGATCCCGTTGTGGCTTTGAGTGTAGCATCGGCGCTTTCACTTCCGTTAGATAAAGCTGCAATCTGTGCTGAGCCGGACGTCGTCTATATTGCCTTGGCGGCGCAGTTGGCTATACTGGTAAGTAGTATGCACTGGGATGAATCTGTTTTTATATTCACTAATGTGGTTATTATTCTACTTGTTAGGCGACGAGCAGGATAGCGGAGATTGGCCGTCGTCACTACGACGCCATAGAGAGACTCGGCGTGATCAAAGTCCAACTTGAAGATGAAAAAAACAAGGCTACGGCTGCAATGGCTGATTTGAAAACGGCGACAGATAAAGCGGAGGCCGAAGCTAAGAGGACAGAAGAGGAGCGGGCAAAGGTTGCTGGTGAAGAAGAGAAAGCAAGGCACGCCGAGGAGAGGGCTACCAGTATAGACGGCGAGTTGAAGTTAGCCAAGGCAGAGAATGTCAAATTAATGGTCGAGTTAGAGAAGGCAAATAAGGCCTAAAAGCATGCGGAGGCGGATGCAGCCAAGGCGTTTAATGCCGACGAGCTTCAAGCCAAAGGATTATATGCCGATGAAGCATTGAAGTTTGAAAACCGAGGCTTCAAGCATGGCTGGCTTAAAGCTTTGGTGGCTGCCAAAGTGACTCTTGATTTGTCAATTCCGTACGAGCAGCTGGAGGTTGAACCTCTAGAATCAGACCCAGAGGATTTTGAAGATGTTTGACAATAGTTTGCTTATTTTTGCTGTTTATTTGTAGTTGTTTTAGTGTTAATATAGTATTACTAATGTTTTGTATTTAGGGCGGTTTTCATTAATAAAATGATACTTTGTTCGTATACAGTTTATGAATGAAAAATGCAAGTTCTGAGAAGTGATGTGTGTATACAAATGAAATTATAGTAATGGTTTATATGTGTTTGAAATTATTGTAATGCTCAAAGCAAAAATGAAATTATAGTAATGCTCGAAGCAAAAATTGAAATTATAGTAATGCTCTTAGCAAAAAATAAACTGCGGCGAATGGTTAAGTGGGGCAGCTGAATAATTCGGCCATATATGGACGAGCCGAATAGATAAGCTTATCTACCCATGGCCCATTTGAGCATGAGGTTTCCGCCGATTACATAACATGGCCTCCATGATTAGATGAGGCAGCTGAATAATTCGGCCACATATGGATGAGCCGAATATATGAAATATCTGTCCTTGCCCCAATTGAGCATGAGGTTTCCGCCGATTACATAACATGGCCTCCATGATTAGGTGGGGCAACTGAATAATTTGGCCACATATGGATGAGCCAAATATATGAAATATCTGCCCTTGCCCCAATTGAGCATGAGATTTCCGCCTATTGCATAACATGGCCTCCATGATCAAGTGGGGTAGATGAATGATTCGGCCACATATGGATGAGCCGAATAGATGAAATATCAGTCCTTGCCCCAATTGAGCATGATATTTCCGCCGATTGCATAACATGGCCTCCATGATCAAATAGGGCAGCTGAATAATTTGGCCACATATGGATGAGCCGAATAGATGAAATATCTTCCCTTGCCCCAATTGAGCATGAAATTTTTGCCAATTGCATAACATGGCCTCCATGATCAAGTGGGGCAGCTGAATAATTTGGCTACATATGGATAAGCTGAATAGATGAGATTATCTACCCTTAATTCGGCCAATTATCGGCGGCGACCGTGAGCGCATCGCTATTGGTGCACGTTGTAATTAATGAAGGGGGCGTCATTAAATAGCCCTTGCGCAGCCCACAAAAGGGGTATCCAGCCACAATGAGCAGCGAGTCAAGTGGAAGAGCCGAAAGCATCTGCACAGTTACTAAGTGTGAGCGTATGTCTAGCAGATTATTTTTCAACAGTAAAGGTGAGGGAAAAAGTTTAGCAGAGCTAAACGCAGAAATAGATCGTGAAGCAGCTTCCTGAGCGAATACTGTGGTGTCGGAGGAACGAGGGAGACGACATTCACCCCGTTGATGAAGCAGGTCTCCAAGGAGGAGCGAAGTGGAGAAATCGCCCAGAGGCAGGGTACAACAAAAAAGCAACGACAGGGCGGCAAGTGCACGGGCGTCCGTTCGACAGGAGCCGAGCAGATCGCCACGCCCTCTAAGTTTCGCTATGTTTATTGGCAATAAGCCCATGACTGAAACATACTCGATCATTCATGATCTCAATGTGGCGATGGAATTTACTTGTCAAATATTTCCGCCTGAGGTACAGCAATCTATGATCGAGCAGAGTGACTATGAAGTGTTTAGAGACGACGTCCATGGGTCAATTAAGGGACTTGATTGTGCATACGAGATTGGCATGCAGCTGCGGGCCGCTCAAAAAGAAATTGTTCAAAAATATAGGCGGATTTGAGATTTAGAACGTCGCGCTGAGAAGGCAGAGAGCGAAATACGCAGAGCCAGGGTTGCCAAGAAGCTGCTCGCGGGGTCGGCGAATATGGCCATCACCGATAGAGCAAACTAGCAGTTGATAGACCATGCTATAGCCGATCGGGACATAGCCGCTGTGTTTGCCAAAGAGGCCATACGATCCTGCGTGTATGAGGAAGGCTTCTTTGATGGTTGAAAAGTCAGTTTCAAGAAAACCAAGGAAAAACTAGCCGATGATGTTTGTCACTGCGAGAATCATGGTTTCAAACACGGATGGCTTAAGGCTCTTCGGGCCGCGAGTATTGACTCGTCGTCGCCCCTGTACCAAAGTTACGAATTTCCATTCGAACTATATGATGCCGAGAAGACTAACGATAAAGAGGAGGCAAACGATGGAGATGCAGTAATTTAGTATTATGTTTTTGTTGTAATTTAATACCTGTTGCCGTTTGTTCTAATAGAACTCGAATTACTTTAATACTTAGGTGCCGTTTGGTAACACTTACGTTTTCAGTTTTCTGTTTATATTTACAAAAATTTTAAAAACTCAAATAAAAACTTGTTTGGTAAAATTTTTGATTTATAAATCAGTGGTCTCAGTTTATAAATTTGGCCAAAAAATGAAAACACAAAAATGTGTTTCCATTTTGAGTTTTCAGTTTTTTTTTTTTTTTACTACCAACACTAGCACCACCACCCACCCCCCTACACCATCTCCACCACCACTCACCACCAACGTGCCACCACCCCCACCCCACCACCCACCTGGCACCCACTCACCACCTCACACCCACCCCTCGCCACCCCACTACCACCACACCACCACCACCTCACCCACCTGTCATCCACCCACCACAGCCACCACCCGCCACCTACTTGCCACCACCACTCCACCAGCCACCTGCCACCACCTGCACCCACCCGCCACCACCACCCACCACCACATCACCCGCCACCACCTGCCACCACCACCACCACCCCCACCACCACCCCACTCGCTACCACCTACCACCCGCCACCGTCACCCACCCATCCATCACCACCCGCTACCTACCCACCACCACCCGCCATCGCCACCCCACCTGCCACCACCACCCATCACGACCACCCGCCATCGTCACCACCCACCCACCATCACCACCTACCACTCATCCGCCACCACCCACCACCACCCGCCATCTCACCCACCTGCCACCACCACCACCACCACCACCCACTCATTACCACGCACCACCCGCCACCGTCACCCACCACCCACCACTACCACCAGCCGCCATCCGCCACCCACCTACGGCCACCACCACACCACCACCCGCCACCGCCACCACCACCATACCACTCACTCGCTACCACCCACCACAGTCACTCACCTACCCACCACACCCATCCACCGCCACCACCCACCGTCACCACTTTCCACCACCGTCTTCGCCCCACTTGCCACCACTTGCCATTTCTCACTATTTTTTATATTTTTTAAATTTTTTAAACATTTTTATCAATTACCAAACGCATTTGTAGTTTATGTTTTTTCTAAAAATAACAAAAAATAACACAAAACCAATTATAATTTTTTGTAAATATAAACTGAAAATGTAAACGTTACCAAACACACCCTTAGTGTTTGTTTCTTTCGTACAATACGATGTCGCTTGCATATCGTTTATACTTAATTTGGAAAAATCCAATCCTGACCATGACATGGCATTCCGCCGGTTATGAGGCGCCAATTGTGCATTCAACTTGGCTCATGGTTGGGGCTTATTCGGCTGATCGTGGCTTGCATGAAGGGTGCTCCAAATTTGGAGTCTTTTATAATGGCCAATTGTGCTAAACACAAAGGGCGCTCCGAATTTTGAGACTTATTCGGCCGATCGTGACTTACATGAAGGGCGCTCCAAATTCGGAGGTTTATTCTGCCTATTGTGACTTGCACGAGGGGCGCTCAGAATTCAAAGTCTTTTGTAATAGCCAACTGTGCCAAACACAAAAGGTGTTGCAAATTTTGAGGCTTATTCGGCCGATCGTGACTTGCACGAGGGGCTCTCCGAATTCAGAGTCTTTTGTAATGGCCAATTGTGCCAAGCATAAAGGGCACTCCGAATTCAGAGGCTTATTCGGCCGATCATGACTTGCACGAGGGGTGCTCTGAATTCCAAGTCTTTTGTAATGACCAATTATGGCAAGCACAAAGGGCACTCCGAATTCGGAGGCTTATTCGGCAGATCGTGACTTACACGAGGAGTGCTCCGAAATTCAGAGTCTTTTGTAATGGCCAATTGTGCCAAGCATAAAGGGTGCTCTGAATTTGGAGGCTTATTCGGTTGATCGTGACTTGCACGAGAGGCGCTCCGAATTCGGAGTCTTTTGTAATGGCCAATTGTGGCAGGCATAAAGAGCGCACCGAATTCGGAGGCTTATTCGGCCGATAGTGACTTGCACGAGGGGCGCTTCGAATTCAGAGGCTTATTCGATCAATCATTAGAATAAACTAAGCAAATATGAGCCATAAAAATTCATTGATGAACTGTAAAGACACATTTGCGAAAAAGAAACTGAGTCATTACATCATAACAAAAAGCTGGTTTCGATGCCGTTTAATAATAGAATTTGCGCAAGTGAGTCGCGTTCTATGGTCAGGAAAGCTTATTGCCCGCCATATCTGAGAGCCGATATACTCCTGCCCCAGCAATTGAGTCAACTTGGTAAGGACCGTTCCAGTTAGAGCCTAGTTTGTCGTCTGTTGGATTTTTTGTGGCAGGAAGCACCTTCTTAAGAACCAATTCCCCTAGGGTGTACGAGCGTTGCTACACGCGCTGGTTGTACGATTTGGCAAGCTGCTGCTAGTATCGTGCTATATGCACAAGAGCTAGATCACGACGCTCTTCAATCAGATTGAGGTCTAAGGCCAACATCATATCATTTTGCCCCATGTCACACGTCTTTGATCTTAAAGTAAGCAGGCTGATTTTAAAAGGAATAATGGCTTCTGTATCGAAACATAAAGGGAATGGAGTTTCGCCAATAGGTCGCCTTGGTGTGGTGCGATGAGCCCACAATACACTGGGCAGTTCTTCAACCCACTTTTCTTTGGTCTTTTCTAGGCGCTTCTTGATTCCATCCAGAATCACTCTATTGGTGGCCTCAGCCTGGCCATTGCTCTGTGGGTAAGCTGGTGAGGAAAAGTACGACCGTATATCATATGTGCGCACAATTCGCGACAGACGCCGCAGTCAAATTGGGTGTCATTGTCGGAAATAAGTGTTCGCGGTATGCCGAATCGTGTTATAATGTTTCTCCACACGAAGCGTTTTACGTCTATATCTCGGATATGTGTCAATGGTTCTGCCTCGACCTATTTCATGAAGTAATCTGTTGTAACAATCAGGAACCGCTTACTTCCTGGTGCTCTTGGAAGTGGTCCAACGATGTCCAATCCCCATTGGGCAAAAGGCGAAGGGTAGTGACGGTATTTAATTCTTCTGCGGGCAAATGAGTCAAATGGGAGAATTTTTGGCATTATTCGCACTTCTTTATGTAATTCTCTACATCAGTTCACATAGTGGGCCAATAATACCCCTGGTTTACGGCTCGATGGGCCAGTGAACGTCCTCCGGAATAAGCGCCGCAACTGTCCTCATGTATGTCGGCTAAAAAATCCTCTACTAGGTCTGGATGCACACACTCCAAATACGGCCCTAAGAGAGACTTCTTGCAGAGTTTCCCATTGGGATCCAAATAGTAGCGTAAGGCTTTGTTTCATAACTTATAAGCCTCTTTCTTATTTGTTGGAAGGTGATCCGAGGATAAAAATGCAGCGATGGGGTCCATCCAACTTGGTCCCAAATTAATGACATTGACACTGGTAGGTTCAGGGTGGCTGATACTCGGCTCGAGAACGAATCACATCTCAATGGTTCGTTTGATTTTCGAATTTATGGCGGAAGCCAAGTAGGCGAGAGCATCTGCATGGGTATTTTGATCGCAGGTAATTTGATTCAGCTCATGAAAATTGAACTGTATGAGTAGTGAATTTGTCGTCTTTACGTAAGCTGTCATTCAGTCGTCCTTAGATGCATACTCCCCCTTCAATTGATTGATGACCAGCTTTGAATCGCAGAAGACTTGTAATCGCTTGGCGCCCAAACGAAGAGCATTACGGAAGCCGACTAGCAAAGCCTCGTACTCAGCCTCGTTATTTGATGCATCAAAACAAAGTTTCACCGCTTGCTCGATTATTGCTCCCTCAGGAGTCATAATCACAACTCTCGCCCTGCTACCACATTGGTTAGATGAACCATCGCAGTACATCTACCAAATATCTCCAACATACATTCGTCACTCCTGTTAGGGATGGAAGGGTGGCTGCATCGGTTCAAAGTCGGCATGACAACCAGTGAACTTGGCAACGAAGTCGGCCAAAATCTGACCTTTAATAGCCGTCCTGGGAGATAATTGGATGTCATATTGGCCAAGTTCTAAAGTCCATTTCGAAACACACCCTGTTGATTCTACGTTGCGAAGTACTATTCGAAGAGGGTAGTCCATCAGCACAGTTATGGTATAGGCTTGGAAATAGTGCATTAACTTCTTGGCGGCTACCACAAGGGCTAGAATCAACTTTTCCAATGGTAAGTACCGTGTTTCGGCGGCCACCATTGCCTTGCTAACATAGAAAATAGACATTTGCTCACCTAGCTCTTCTTTCAGCAATATGACGCTAACCGCCCGATCCGATACCGCGAGGTACAAGATGAGTAGGTCATTTGGCGATGGAGTTGTTAAAAGCAGTGTCGAACAGAGACAAGCTTTCAATCCGTCGAGGGCAGATTGGCATTCGGGTTCCACTGAAATGCCTTTCCTTGCCAGAAGGTGTGAAAAAACGGCCGACATAGATCTGAAGAATAGCTTATGAATTTGTTGAGGGATGCGGCCATTCCCATTAACTTCTGCACTTCTTTGGCCGATTGAGGTGAGTCAAGTTCCATGATTGCCTTAATTTGCTTCGGGTTGGCCTCTATTCCATGATGGTTCACAACATAGCCAAGGAATGCGCCAGAGCCAATGCCGAATACACACTTTGAGGCGTTAAGTTTCATCCTATATTTTCGGAGAATATCGAAGGTTGTGGACAAGTCGGCCAAGTGGGTATGCTTTGCTTTGGACTTTACTACCATGTCGTCGATATTGTAGATGCGCCCTCGGGCTTCATGCTACTACAGTTCAGACTCAAATGTCACGGTTCTGAATCTAGTCTCGCAAAGTGCAATGCAAGACCGATAAATCACCAAAGAGTCCAAATCCGGCAAATCGTTTTGGAAAACTGATTTTTAAGAAAGAAGTGCCAAATATGGACTGCTTTGCCAGATACAGAGTTGCCACCTAAATATTTATTTTTGGGGAATTTAGGAAACCCTGACTCGTTGCCTAAGGCCACGTGTCCGTCATCACCAAAGTTGCCTCGGCTCGGGAACTTGGGTACGATTGAGGAAGGTCATTTATGAGCACCCCCGCTCGCCCGATCAAAGATCGGCCTGTACTAAGCATGATATCTTGTTTTTGAAAACACATGTGATCTTATTCCGGTTAATTAGCTAATCTTACTATGTGATGCGCACAACACACAAGTATAGACTAGATCACCTAATTTGGAACAAAACATTGCATATCCATTTGTTTGGAAAATGGTTTGAAGTTTGCTACTCGTAAGTAGGCTAAAATGCGGATTTGATGAATTGTTCCAATTCAAGTAATCCAACCTTCACCCACAGGCATTCAGGCAGTTATATCAATTAAACAAATAGCCTCATGGAAAGCATGTTATCATGGCAACACTCACACACATGCAGTATGCTAAAGCGTAAACACTCACAGTGTACTCCAAGCCAAAATGAAGAACTAGTTAGAAATCAATGCATGATCCTAGTTCATGTTGAGATGGCTAATGCAACACATGCAAAATGCAACTAGATAGGCTCGGCTATCCTAAAATGACATAGGAAATGCGACATTTGATAACATGTATTCAAATTGGAATTGAAGTACAATGCGGTTAGTATGATGCGCCGAGCCTGGTGCATGCAATACAGATGAATGATGCAAACATGCATAGCATAAGGATGCTAACTGAAACATGCTCTAAAACCATTGAAAGCGGTTAAGTAAAATGGAGAAAGACGTGGGGTTGGAAGACATGCACACACTCACGCACACTTATTACAACATATGCTCTCTCGACGGAGGGTCTGAATAAATAATACAAATCAACTAACTAACCAACTAACAAGCTAATTAATTATTACATAACCGAATTAATAAGCGAATTACTTACTAATTATTACAACAATTAACTATTTAAATTACAAATTAGAAGCTAACTAACAAGTAAGCATTAAAAATAAGATTGCTAGGCCGCCTCAGCTCTGCCTTGAAGAAGTTGGAGATGCATGCTCGGTTCCCATCCCGAAAGCTCTCCAAATGCTCTTTAGAGGCTCTGTCCGTAGGGTGTCTTCCAGTGCTTGCTGCTGAAACTTACCAAAACACTGCTGGGGAGTGCACCAGTGGCCTACCGGCCATGAGGGGCTACTACCGACCACCCAGCCGGCCAATAGTGCACACTGCCGGCCAAGGATGAGGGGGTGCCGGCCAAGGATGAGAGGTTGCCGGCCACTGGTGTGCTGTGACACCAAGCTGCAACAGAGCACAAAATAGAGGAAAGTGAGGATCTCCCAAGGGTATGTACGCACTATGCCACCCCATATCAATTCCAAACATCAATGGAGAGGCATTATAGGATCCAAGACCATCAATCACATATCCCGATGCATGATCGCCAAAGATCCAACTTGTGCAAATCAATGTGAAATGAATGCACGAATAAACACACAGAGCCTAAAACTCTATTATGTATCGTCAAGAGCGTCGGCGACCGAGAATTGAGACACGTTTCATCACTTGAAGTATAAAACGTCCCTCATTTCTCGTGCTCGGATTAATACTTAATCCAAACAACAATGCAACAAAAGCATGGCAAACATGCAATATGTCCTAAGCATGCAAACATGCAACTACATGGTATACTCAATGCAAGGTAGTATGATTAACTTAACAAAGCTAATGGCATGCACAATGTTAATGTTTACAACAACTAGCATACTCAATGCGAACGTCAATTAGTATGCTCAATGCAATGGTGGCATACTTAATGCAATATACACAACATACACAATGGACTTAAACCAAAAGAGTAGACCTCAGTCATGCTCCAAATCAGTGGCCATTAGTGATGAAAAGATGGTATGAGAAGCATGAAAAGGCAAGGCAAACATGCATGCCAACTGGCTCAAGGATTAAGGCACAAAGATGCGACTCTTAAGCGCACTTAAAGAGTGACAAGCATGGATATATGACAGCACCACAAGTTCTGAAAACATGCATGGAATGGTGCCAAACCACCCTAACAAGACAAACAAAGCATGCGAGAAAGCTCAAAGCTCAAAATTAGCAAAGGGACTTAAGCCATGGCTATACAAAGCAAGCCCCAAAGGGGCAAGGGCATCAAAAACAGTCCCAAGGTAGGTCAAGGTGAGTCTAAAAACATGATTGAACCTAGCCATTACAAGCTAGAACAAAGGGCCAAAACATGAAACATACAAGTCTACAAAAGGGGTGTTATACTACACTTATTAAAACCAAACATGGCATGACTTGAACAACATAAAACAGAGTTGCATCATGTCAAGATAAGCCCAAAAACACATTGAAATGATAGCTCGCAAGCTTAGGCATGAAGGCATATGCAATGACCCATGTTAAGGCATAAAACACAAACTATCCAAAGCATGGAATAGATGATAAATGCAAGTGTGTGACCATGAAACATGGACTGAAATCATATTTCACAGGATGCCAAATCATGAAAATACTTCAAGTAATACATGCTAATGGACTCAATGCACAAAGCCTACAAGCTAGAATGAACCATAGCTATACAAGGCAAGTCATGCATGACCAAAACAACACAAATCAGAGCTAGAGCATGCTAAAACATGGACAAAGCTTCTTGAAGTTAAGCCTAAAGCATGCTAAAATGACATATTACAACATGATGCATGTTAGGTTATTTCATGGAAATGCACTACAAGTGCATGGAGCATGCAAAGGCCAACCAAACCAAACCCTAACAGAGTCATGACATGGCAAAACATCACCAAAAACATACTAAAATGGAAACAAAATAAGCTAGAATGACATGCTACTTCATGAAGCATACAAAGCTAGTTTGTGAGATTTACACTACAAGTGTATGAAGCATGCAAAAAGTGAGCCCACCAATAAAAATCAGAGTTATAACATGTCCTAAAAGTCACAAAAACATGCTTGAAAAGAGCTAACACAAGCCACAAAAGCATGATACTTTGTAAGGCTAACAAGACAAGCAAGGAGGATTTACACTTCAAGTGCAATAAGCATGCAAGAGGTGACCAAGACAGCCAAAAACAGAGTTATAGAAGGTCTAATAAGTCACAAAAATGAGCCTAAACAAAGCCATAAAGAAGTAAAAACACATGCTCATTTGGTTGGCCATCAACACTAGCAAGCAAGACAAGAGGAGAGGGGACCACCCTCTCCTATTTGGGCCCTCAAAACAGGGTTTTTACCACTGAAAATCCTCTGGATTTCAGTGGTTCTAAGGCCAAAAAGAAATTGTTTGAAAAGTTTGAAAGTTAACTCACAAGGTCTTACAAGCCAAGAAACAAAAGGGAGGACAACCCCCTAGCCAACCAAGGCACAAACCAAGACTTTTAGGACTAAAAAACAGAGGAAAAACAGAGGTTTTTGTAGTTCAACACTAACCCAAAAACAACCTCAAAACAATGGAAAAAGGGTGGTGAAGCAAGTGTGCAAAACAAATACAAAAGAGAAGAGGTGCTTACCCTTGTAGCACAGCAGCAAAATGGCCTCTTTGCTGGCTCAAATGACCTTCCAACAGTCCAAAAATGAGCTCCAAGGGACCTCAGCCCACTGATATGCAACTTTGATGAAGGAAGTGTATGCAAACAAGAAGTATCTCTCTACTTCTATGCACTTTTATGAACAAAAGGACAATGGAGAGAGGCTCTAGAGAGAGAGACAGAGGTTTTTGCTCTAAAAATTATAGAGAGAGAGGGAATTTAGTGAGAGAAGCTCTCAAAACTTGCTTAGGAAGTTATAACAATGTTCTAACCCTTCAAAAATGAGATATAAGGCTTCATTATATAGCAAAAAAGGAGGTTTGGGTCGAAAATATCTTCAAGAGACAGCTGGAGCAAGCTGGAGCAAAATATCTGTCGAAATCTGCTTTCTGGCATCAATGGCCGGCACCTTATCATTGTTGGCCAGCACCTTACCATTGTTGGCCGGCATTGGGTCACTTTTGGATGGCATAGGGCCGGCATTGGCCATTCATGGCCGGCACACTCCCATGGAGTCCGGTAGCAAAAATCAGTCATAGTCCCCGACTTGAAGAAAGCTAACTCCTTCATCTGGATGCCTTTTTAGGTCATTCTTGTGTCCATAATGAAGCCCCGAAAGTAAGCTTTCCAATGGTGGAAGCCTCACATAAAAATTCCAACTGTGCTAAGAGATATCCCTCTTTTAGTGAAGACTGCTCAGTTTTGGTCCAACCGGATTGATGCCTAACTTCCAACAACCATATCTCTCTCATCCGGACTCGGCTTGAGGAGATTCTTGAATGAAAAATGAAGCCCTGGAAGTATTCTTTCCAACGGTGGTGGCCTCATAGTTGAAATCCAAGTGTACAATGGATAGGCCCGATTCAGCGAGGGCTACTCGACTCTCTCTTAACGATTCATGCCAAACTCCTTCCCTAACTTGGTTTCTTCCCTCTCCTCTCCTCTTTTCTTCAAATCCAAACCCTTAGACAAGGTGTTTTGAAAGATTTTTCAAAGAGTTCACCTCTCTTCCATTCATTTCCTTTGTCCTTGCTCGGTTTACCGAAAAGCGCGACATTTAACAAGATGCGAGCGTCGGAACATCGTAGAAACTTCTTTTCAAAAATATTTTGAAAGAGAGGGTTTTAAGGTCTAAAAACCATTCAAAATACTTTGGTCAAAAATGGGGTGTGAGGTTAGGATTTGACTCTCCTCTTGCCGAAGAAATCGAACCTTTGCCCTGCATAACTTTCATCACCAAAGAAGCCATCAGTAGCACCCAAATCTTAAGGGCGGTCAAAAATGGGATGTCTACAAATATACACTTCCATGGTATGGCCGAGTTGCTCTTTAAACATGGTTGTGACAAGCCTCTAATAAGTTACCCCAATATTCTTCAGGCCGAAGGGCATGACTTTATAACAATAAGTGCCCCTTGGGGTGAAAAATGCCATTTTTTCCTGGTCTTCTGTATGTATGGCGATTTGGTAATAACCCCTGTATGCATCCAGGAAGCTCATACGTTAATGATGGGCAATTATGTCGACTAGTTAGTCGATTCTGGGGAGGGGGAAATCTTTGGGGCAAGCTTTATTGAGGTCTGTGAAATCCACGCAAATACACCAAGATCTATTTTTCTTCTTAACGACAACTGTGTTGGATAGCTAGGTGGGGTAATTCACTTCGTGGATTGCACCGGCCTCCAGAAGTTTGTCAACTTCAGCAACAACGGCTAAAGGATGTTTGACTGCGAATCAACAGCTCTTCTAGACAACAGGCTTAGCAGTTAGGTCTACATTCAAATGGTGTTGTTCCACGCTGGGGTCTAGGCAAATACATCAATATTGCCGAGTAGGAATGAAATCAACTCTTGGCGGTCATTGGCATTGAGAAGTGTGCCGATCAGGAAGAACTTATCTAGTTCATTTGCAAGTCCAATTCGATCAAGATCCTTGGTCGCCTTATCGGCAAGAGGTTTCCCGACATCCTTGTGGCTTTCTCAGTCTGAAATTTCGATTGAATTTACTTCCATCTCCTTTGGCTTTTTGACTGAAGCTGTAAGGTAACACTCTTTTGCCGACTTCTGAGAGCCGGGAATTTGCTTAATGCCGTGTTGCGTTAGGAAGCGAAGTAACTGATGGTAAGTACTTGGTATGGCCTATATTACGTGCAACCAAGTTCTCCCTATGATCAAGTTGTATGGAGATGGAAGTTTTACGACCAGAAACTCCACATCGAGTGTCCTAGTGCCCTCACACACTGCGACCCTGACCTTGCCCAAAGGATATTCAGGATTCGCGTTAAAACCGAACAGGGGGTATTCTGCCGGCAGGAGGTCTGATGCTATGAAGCTGAGTTTAAAAAATATCTTGTAGTACATTATCTCTGATGTGTTCCCCTGATCTATCATAATGCATTCAACAACAAATTTGTTGACGCGTAACTTGATGACGAGAAGGTCGTCATGGGGAAGGACCAACCCTTCGAGATCTGTGTCGTTGAAGCTAATCTTGCCAGTTGAATGAGGCCGTTTGGCTGGTGTGAACGGCTTAGATAGACAAGGTTGAGACTGTTGAGACTGAATCGCATGGACACTATTTGGTGATAGAAGACTATAAATCATATGAATTACTCCCAGTGGTGGTGACTTTGAGCACAAGGCTACTGCGTTGGGTGCATTGACCTTACGTGGGAGGTATTGAACCAGTCGGCCATCCTGCACCAACTCTTTGAGATGATCTTTCAAGGCATAGCACCTATCGATTTTATATCCATGGTCTTTGTGGTAGTCACATCGCCGATCCCTTCATCTTGCATCGGGAGGCCCAATCATCTTGGTCGGCCATTTAAAGAAGGGTAGGTGTTGAACTTTGGAGAGTATTTTGCTAATCGGCTCAGTCAACTCGGTATATTTCTTGTCAGACCGCCTGGGTGCCTACTCTCCACCTGATATTGCTCGCTTGATCGGCATGAACGCTGGTACCTCAATCGACGGCTGTCTTGGCGACTTTCTCGTTTTGGCATGGTTCGTGGCTCAGGGCTCCCTTGGGGCAAGACTACACTTATCGGCTGCACCAGGGTGAATGCCGCCGTTTCCATGACCTTCTGACCTGCTTTGATGTAGAGGGCATCATTCTCCACTTTGCAATACTCCTCAACTTTCTTTATTAAGGCCCACACAATTTTAGGAGGTCACCTTGTCAATAAGCTCTGAAGCGGACTATCAGGGTGTAAACCCATCTTGAAGGCAGTGATCGCTATGGAATCATTGCAAACGTCGTCAACCAGGTTGAAACATTCCCAATAACGCGCTAAATACTGACGGAGGGTTTCTTTCAGATTGATTTGCATCGCCCAAAGTGAGGCGGCTTGCTTTGGCTGAATCTCATTGGTGATAAATCTTGCTTGGAAGGATTTTTGGAGCTAATGAAAACTTTTGACCGAGGCCGGTTCGAGTTTATAATACCACCGGACCCAACGGACCCAGGCTGCTTGGGAACATGCGACACATAAGCACCTCATCGTCAGCGAGTAATGTCATTGCTTGCTTGTAATGGCGAATGTGATCCGTATGATCTGATTTACCGTCATACAACGTAACATCGATGCCTTGAATTTTTTAGGCAAGACGGCCCTTGTAATTCATCGTGCGAAAGGATTATGTCTATCTTCCCCGTTTAAATCGTCATATTTTATTTATCTGTGCCGCACATATGGACTCCCTTCAGATGAGCTGAAAGCGCTAATACACTCTTTTTTTCTGGGTTCTTGAGTTAATGAGTCGGAGGCGGTGCTACTATCATGCCTCCGGTCGACGTCGTGGATTATCTTTCTTCTGTTCCGACGACCGATTTCGTTCGAGATGTAGTATGGTCTGCTAAGATTTGGCTAATTCCAGAGCCAGTTTTTACATAATCATTCGTTGTCAGCCGCCATCTCTTTCAGTCGTTGTTCGTTTCGTTTTGCCTGGTTCATTATCGTTTGCATGGTTTCCTGCATCGAGGTCAAAGGTGAAGATTGCGTTACTAGGTCGAAATTCAAAGCTCTTCGTGCGGTGATGTTCTCCAGACCAAGCATGGTTCTTGGTGTAACAACGTTTGCCACCAATGGAGGATCATCTGTTACGTCTATCATGAATGAGCTCGAGTATTCCCACAGACGGCACCAATTGTGGTGTAATGGGTTTAGGAATACTCTGTTGTCCAAGAACAGAATCCTCTTCTCTGTCCTCCTCTCCTTTCTTTTATATTATTTCCCTAGCGACCCTTCAAGGGCCCACTGCTTCCTCTTGGGCTTTGACCTCATTCATGAACCCTCTATATAGCCCATAGGATAATCGGCTCTGATGGCCCTTTAAGCCTGGTTTTACTCGGCTTTGGCCTTCTACTAGACCTAATATGGCTGACTTGTCTGTGACCATGGATTCAACGTGTTCTGCCGACTCGTACTATGACAGCCCAAGACTCAGTTTCATTTATTCGGCCACCACACTTTTTATATAGGATGATGATATGAATTTTTTGTTTGATTTTCCTACCAAAAAATGTTGTTGCCAAAGTTAATCTGATGTATAAGTGCCTTGTTTCTTTTAATTAGAACCATAAACAAGTTGAACATAGTAGTAGTAGATTCATGGATAAGCTTGATTTGAAATTTTAACAAGCTTTAAAAATATATTTAATTTTTCTTTTTTAATAATCTATTGGCTATGTTAATGTATATATGGTATATATTCCTACATATATTAGGTATTGATTTCCTAGATATATTAGATATTGCCATAGTTAAATTTCTTATAAGATACTCTTTATCATAATTAGATTTATAATAGGATACTCTTTCTATTGTATAGGACAATACATTCAATACAATTTATTAAATACAATATATATTATTTTCTCTCTCTATACTATTCTAACATGGTATCAAAGCTATAGGTTAAGCTCTTGGTGTTCTTCGCCTTACCGGTAGGCGGTAGCCTTACCTTGGCTGCCCGTCAAACCTCAACCTATTCCGTTGTCATGTTTTCCTTTCAATATCACTTCGTGGTGATCTCTTCCTCTATCCGCTGGTTTATTCCTACTCCAAATATCTCTATCATATTTTTATTTTTATTACTCGTAATACATTTTTTTTTCCTCCACTCTATATTTTCCTCTGCTTCAACCTCAAATTGGTTTCTATCTAACCTATTTGAGTTTGAGGGGAGTATTATACTTATGTCATGGTGAATATGGTTATACACCATACAAACCATCTAGCCGCCTCCTTGGCGCACAATCCAAGCCACACTCTCTGGCACACAACCTAAGCCACCCCTCTCTGGTGCACAATCCAAGCCGCTTCCTCTGGCGCACCACCAAACTTGCCCCTGGCGCACCATCCAAGCTACCTCCTGGCGCACTCAGTCATCTATTGTCATCATTGTTCAACACTATGTCATAAGTTATGTTATCTCACGCTTGCTAGTTCAACATCCAGTCTCTTCAACGGTCCAGCATGACCTTGTAAACTGTTTCAACATTGATTCTGGTTAGCTTCTACAACGGTCTAGCATGACCCCTTAAAATGTCCCAACATTGATTTCAGTTAGCTCCTATAACTGTCCGGCATAACCATAAATTGTCTCCCGGCATTAGTTCCGGCCTCTGATCTCAGTATTAGTTCCAGCTAGTTTCTATATCAGTCTGGCATGACCTTAAACTATCACGGCATTAGTTTCAGCCAGTTCCTACAATTGTCCGACACGACCATAAACTATCTCCCAGCATTAGTTCTGACTTTTGATCTATTTCAAACGCCCTTACGCTCTCGTTTGGATTTTGCAATCTATCTGCCTTTTATTTTATTTAGTTTTACTTCATGTTTTAGTTTCTCTCTCCAAACTCAAGTTGTTTATCCTCCTTGAGTTTGAGGGAGGATGTTAATGTATCTATAGTGTATATTCCTACATATATTAGGTATTGATTTCCTAGATATATTAGGTATTTTCATAGTTAAGTTTCTTATAGAATACTCTTTCTCATAATTAGATTTATAGTAGGATACTCTTTCTCGGCCTATATATACAGGCCTATTATATAGGACAATACATTCAATACAATTCATTAAATATAATATATATTATTTTCTCTCTCTCTACTATTCTAACAAACTCAAACGAGTTTTAATCTAACCGAGCTCAACTAACATGTTTTCTTATAATGTGACTAAGCTAGTCTTGAAAAAATAATGTTTAAGTTTGACTTGACTTGGTTATATAACGAGCTGAAATGATGTTTGGATGCTCTGAAATGACTTGATTAAATGAACAATTTTCAAAATTGGAACAATAAATAGTTGGTTTTCAATGGAGTAAGTAATGATTAGTTTTCAAAATGATTGATTTCGAAGTAATGGAATGTTTTTTTCTTTCTGTTCATATGATTCTTTAACTAATTATATATAATAAATGTACTCTCGCTTCTGTTCATATGATTTCGAAGTACTTTTATGAAAGAATTTGTTAATAATCTCTATCTGATTTGTCAAGAAACTAACACGTAATTTCTTTTTATTTATATGATAAGGAGGAAACTATAAAATTAAAAAAAAGAATAGAAAGATACCCAAATATAATAGGCCTCGTTCGCTAGTTGTCGCACAAAGACGGTGGCAGTTTCGGTTGCTATCGCCGATGGGTCTTCCTCCTTCGTCGTTTCCTCTCTCTTTCTCCCTCTCCGTTCGGCAACACTAGCATGCGTTTTGTGTTTTTTTTGTTTTTTTTTTTTTTTCAGAAATGACGTCGTTTGTCGAAAAAAGAATAAAATAGTGGGTAAATTACAAACACACTCCTAAGGTTTACTTAAATTATAAATTATCCCTTGTGGTTCTAGAAATTATATTATGTACCCTAACGTTTCCAATTTCTTAACAAATAGGTCCTTTTATTAATAAATCATCAAGCTAATTAACAGTTTTTAATAATGTCAAAATTTTATTTCAATTAATAATTTTGATAATTTTATTATTGTATAGGTGAACAGTTAGAAATTTAATTTTTTCAATTAATTTTGTTAAATAAAAAATTCTGATAGGAAGGTATTTGTAATTTTTCAAACCATAAGAAACAATTCATATTTTACGTAAACCTTGTATTTGTAATTTACCCTAAAATAGTTTTTCATTTTTTTGGGTGAATAAAAAACAGATCTTCAATTAATGTTTAGGATATCCCAAATAAACCCCCTTTTATGAAATTTTTTTTTGTGATTTTTTTTTTTTTTTTAAATTATGTCAACAAATTTTACATTTTCAGTCCATTTATGTTGATAAATTTAAAAGGTTTTTTTTTTTTTTTGGAAAAATTCCAAAAGAAAATTTGAAAAGCTAAGTAAAAAAACCTTCTATTTTTTGTCTTTTCTAAACTTTTTTAGAATTTTTTTAAAAAAATTTACGTTTTTGGTTTGTCTCATCAAATAGAATCTAAAAGTCTAAAAGGTTTTTAATTTTTTTTTTTTTTTTTAAAGTTTACTAAAGTTGAAAATAAGCTAACAAAAAAACCCACTAAAAAAGCAAACCTCAATCACACTTCCCTTCCCCCAAACAAGAAAAAGAAATATCATAATAAAGTAATAATAAGGTGTGTTAGATTTTTATTCTTGGCAATTCCGTTTGATAAAACTCTTTTCAGTTGTAATTTTATTTGATTTTTTATTTCAGTGAAGATTTGGTGGATTCTAGAGTGGCTCATCGTCATGGATTCGACATCGTCGTTGATTCGACATCGTCGTTGTGAATTCAACGTTGGGCAAGACAATTCTGAGGTGAAGACCATGGTGGAAGGTGCATATAGGGGTTAGTTCAGTTCGGGCGTGTATTCGCTAGGTAATTAAGAGTACACTTGTGTAATTTCTTTTGTCTTCTTAGTGAATTGTTTTGTGACTTTTGTCCGTGGTTTTTTTATCACAATTGGAGGCGCTCCAATTGTGGTTTTTCCACGTTAAAATCATTGTGTCAATTTGTCTTGATTGTTTAATTGGGATTGTTATTTACTGGTTAAAATTGATATATAATCACAAATCAATATCTAGGAGATTTTTCAATTGGTATCAGAACAGGTCGCTCTATTTTTCAAAAAAAAAAATCTTTTAGAGCGAGATCTTGTTTGATTTGTGATAATGGATTCAATTCGTGAGGAAAATTCTATGGTTCGACCACTCCTACTTGACGGATCCAATTATTCTTTTTGAAAAGCTCGGATGAGATCGTTTTTAAAATCTATTGATTAGAAAGTTTGGCAATCTGTCATGTATGAGTGGATCGAACCGACGATTACCGTTGATGGAGTAACCTTCCCTAAACTAATTGATAAGTAGGACACAATTGATTACCAAAATAGTAGCTGAAACAGTAAAGCTATCAATTCTCTCTTTTGCGCCGTCACACCTAAAGAGTTTAGTCGTATTTGTAATTGTGAAGTCGCAAAAGAGGCTTGGGATATCTTACAAACTATTCATGAGGGCACTCATTTGATTAAATGCTCAAAACTTCAAAGGCTCGTGTCTAGTTTCAAAAACCTTTCAATGAAAAGTAATGAGACATTTGATGAATTTTATGCAAAATTGAATGACATTGTAAATTCCAGCTTTAATTTAGGTGAAAAAATACCGGAATCCAAGATTGCAGGAAAAATTTTGAAGTCCTTGCCCGATCGCTTCCAACCAAAAGTTACGGCTATTGAGGAGACTCAACATGTTGATAACCTCAAGCTGAATCATTTGGTTGGAAATTTCCAAACTTATGAGGCACATAGAAATTTCAAAAAAAAACAAAAAGATGATATTGCTTTAAGTAGCGCTCATAGAGTTGGAAAGGATTCTGATGAGGATTGTCAGATTGATTCCAAGATTACAGATGCATTCGTAAAACAATTTAAAAAATCTTTTCTGAAAAAGAATTCTAATCTTTTGGAATCAACTCATAAATCCAAAGGCAAAGATAAACTCAAAATTAATTATATAACCAAAAATAAGAAAGGAAAGATACAAGGGAACTCTGAAAGAGTCCATTGCTGAATGCCAAGGATTTGGCCACTTTGCTCAAGAATGCCCTAATCGTTTGAGGAAGAAAGCCTTCGCTATCACTTGGGATGATGAATCTGAGTTCGATAAAGATAAAAGTGACAACGAAGCACAAGGTGAAGAGGGGCATGAACAATTCCTTACTTTCATGGCAGCTTCCGAAACTGAAGGACAAATAGAGTATCCGAAGAGGCCAATTGAGAATGTCACTGATAATGAATTCTCGGGGAGTGATGATGAAGAGCTTGAGCACACTTATGAAAAGTTGTATAAGGAATCTCTTAACTTATCCAAATTGAATGACAAACTTACTACGAAACTCAAAGCATATGAAAGTGAGAATGTCAAATTAAAGAAAGAGATTTCTGAGGCTATGAATGATGCCATTAAGATTTCTAGTGATCGATAAGCTCTTTGTACGAAACTCTTAACTTGTGAGACAGTGAGACTATGAGTTTTAGATACGAATCCAACCCGAATTGTGCCTATGCAGAGAAGTTTGTGATCTTAATCCTATCATGTTTGCCACTTCGCTGACTATGTCGGGGATCTGTTTTCCGCTCGAGTGGCCATTCCTACGTTTACGCTTGAGCAGAGATCACGACCTTTCAGAAGTTTTACTCGCCTGCAAAAGTACTAAGAGTCTTTTTTTCTGCTCAAGTGGCCATTCTTGCACTCAAGCGGAGATCGCGGATCTGTTTTCTATAAATGTGTTTCAGTCTAATTTTAAGGTACGGATTCTAGATCTTGTTTTTGCATATTAGGGTTTTTATCTAGAGCTTCTTTGCTTGTTTTCTTTTGAAATTTATGAGAGATTAATCATGAATTGAGTGAATCATATCAAAGGGTTTGTTTGTTTTATTTTTTAATACAAAAAAGAGAGTTATTCTTTGGTGGATTCTATGAAATTTGGACTTGAAGCTTTGGTAGATTCTGGAGTGGCTCATCGTCATAGATTCGACATCGGCGTTGTGGATTCAACGTTGGGCAAGACAATTCTGAGGTGAAGACCATGGTGGATGAGACATATAGGGGTCAATTTAGTCAGGCGTAAATTCGCTAAGTAATTGAGAGTACACTTGTGTAATTTCTTTTGTCTTCTTAATGGATTGTTTTGTGACTTTTGCCCGTGGTTTTTTTATCATAATTGGAGGTGCTCCAATTGTGGTTTTTCCACGTCAAAATCATTGTGTCAATTTGTCTTGATTGTTTGATTGAGATTGTTATTTACTGGTTAAAATTAATACATAATCACAAATCAATATCTAGGGGATTTCTAGATTTTTCAAAGCCGATGAGTCTTTTTTTTATTTAAATAAAAAGGATAAGGGGCGATCAGCTTGTAGCGTATGACAATCCTCTCTAAGCATGTCAACTTAAACGTATTAGGAAGTTATAATTGTGTAGGAAATATCATAGAAGAAGAGCTTGAAAGGTGAAATGATCGATAAGTATGTGTCAAAGTCATAGATCTAAGAACAATGGCCCAAATCGTAAGTTCAAATGATAAGGTATCGTTTGGAAACATACTATTTTAATAACTTTCTTATATTTTACAAAAAGATGTACAGAAAAGTAAAAAAAGTGATATGACAACTTATAGTGATTTTTTGACTACAATGTATAGTTGACAAATTAGGCCTAAGTCAAATTAAAATTTCATTCATGATGTTACATTGTATTTCTAGCAATCCACATTTTTCTTATACAGCAATGGTTGGTGGCCCGAAATTCAGTGGCTCGAATGGCTCGAAACTGTCAAAACGACGTCGTTTTGGGTGCAAAACGACGTCGCTTTGGCAGTTTCGAGCCATTTGAGCCACTGATTTTGTGGCCCTCAAACATTTTTCTTTCTTATATGAGTAAGCTTGGTGATGAGAAAGTTGAGCTAGACTTTCAATTTGTTGCATGAGTGAAATTCTTTGATAATGAACGTGCAACCAGAGAAGGAAACAACATTAACTCCTAGATTATAGAAAACTAAGAGAAAATCTCAAAACAAATAGCTCAATCAGTATATCATGTATTTCTATTTATATAAATCATTTTGTACAGTGTTGACTGATTCGTAGTTGAGCATGAGCTTGAAAATATGGTGTCATGGCTATTGTGAGAAAATTTTACACATAAGAATAGCTATGGGCCTAATCTAACTAGGCTAACATAATTGGCCTAAACTAACCAAGTTAGCTGTTAAGTAATCTAAGGTTTGTGCAATTTCAAAGACAGGGCATCCACTACGGCAGACCACTCTTTAAAAGAAATGTATGCCTTAATTCTGTTTATACTTATTTTCTTAGTTTTAGATCTTTGTCTCTCTAAAGTATCATTGATGATTGAATAATCAAAGTGCTCTCTAGCGCGCAATCACCAGTTAGATTATACTAACTGAGAAGGAGATTTATGAGCTGGAAGTGGGCCGAGATAAAAGTCGAGCAAGTTGAAGGCCCAAGGACGTGTTCGGCCGAGATAGCTTTGGATTTGCCCGGAGTTAGGGCTGCTCAGCCCGTGGCCGAGCTACTTGGACTTGCATCGGTGGTGACCGTGTAACTTGCGTTGCTCGGCCAGAAGGCATACACCTTTGACTCGGCGGGGAAGCTCGTGCCCGAAGCTCGACAGGAAAGCCTTTGGTCAACAAGCATGACCTTTCTGGAGCTCAGCTTCGCCGAAATGCAGTCGAGCACGATGGGAATGGAGCTCGGCTATTGGTGCGCTTAGGCATGAAGTGCAGCCTGGCTATCGGCAGCCAAGATGCTGCACCCCGGCTGCCGAGCTCCCAGCAGAGTGGGCTGGCAGTTGGGTTAGGTGATGTTCAGCAAGATTTGTGCTGACAGATGGGATAGCAGTACCACGTGTCGAGAGATCACTGGGAGTAGATTTGGGGCGCAGAAGGTATATAAGCATGTCTATGCCCTCCCATGCGGGGACAGACAAACATTTTTGTAAGAAACACTTACACTCAACTCTCTCTCTCTCTCTCTCTCTATCCCAAGGTGTGTGCTAACTTGATCGTCGGAGGGGTTTTTCGGCCACACACCGCCGGGTAGCTCACCGCTATTGTGTACACAGGTCGATCGGACAGGCAGGGGCTTGGAAGAAAGGAGTACGGGCTTGCCTGAATATTTGCTCCCCGTACAATTGGCGCCGTCTGTGGGAAGTTTGCAGACAAAACCTTGTCTACCAGGCTCATCTGATCGCCGTTTATGGCGAACAACGACGAGATTCCATTGTCCGCCATCGACGGAGTTACGCCGGAGTCAGGCAGACGGAGAGAAGGACATCCCGCCATCCCTCCAATGGCGGACCTGGAGACATTCCCCGAAGGACAATCAAGAGACGCGCGAGATAAGCACAGAAGAAGTTATGGTCATTCACGGAGTCCAGACGGTCATCGGCGGCAAAGAGAATCACATGCCAAACATCTGGAACACAAGCTAAGGGACCAGGACACCATCATCCGGCGAATGGCGGCGGAGATGGAGGAGCTGAAGCGACATGTCAAAGGAAAGGGTGTAGCTGGAGTGGGAGACCACAATGAGCGCACCCAACCCCGCCGTTCAGGCAGTCAGAGTCAGCGACACACTCCGTCCATTTCTATTACCAGAAGTTACAAGGTTGGTGATTCCGATATGCGTGCAGAGAAGTCCAGCGCGCAAGATAGCACTTACCAGCCCTCACGTCCGATGATGACGTCAAGGTACTCCTATTCCGCTCGTTCAGAGGATTTGCGGGCAGTCTTGAAGGAACGGGCTCGCCGACGGGAGGCTCAGAGGGTGCCGGCGTTCCAGCGGTTATCCTATGGGGTTCACGCCAGCGAGGAGGTCGGAATGCCTCCACCCCGCCTAGCAGCGCCACTCCTTCTAGATACAAACTTGGCAAGGCTGAGCGCCACCCCTTTCTCCCTGGAGATAGAAACAACACCGCTTCCGGCAGGCTTCCACCAGCCTAAATTCACGCTCTACGACGGAAAAAAACCGATCCCTACATGCATGTAAGCCACTTCCGACAGGTCATGGCCGGACATAGGCGGAATGACGCACTTATGTGCCTTATCTTCCCGTCAAGTTTAGGCGAACTGGGCTTGAAATGGTTCGAGAGGTTGCCGGAGGGGAGCATAGAAAGGTGGCATCAGTTGGCCGAAGCCTTTGTGACGCGCTTCAAAACCAACACAAAAACACCAAAGGAAGTTGACCACCTACTGAGTGTCAAGATGGAACCGAGCGACACATTGAAGGCATACAACTCCAGATATTGGGAGACCTTCAACGAGATCTTGGATTGCCCGGTCAACCTTGCAATCACACAATACAAGCGTGGTCTCCCGGTCGACATAGACTGCAGGACTCGCTTACATGCACCAGCCGACATCCATGGGCCAGCTCATGCAACGCATCAATGAGCACATCCGAGTAGAGGATGATGCGTCAGCATCTACCGCGAACAACTCCGGTAGCAACAGACAAGAGGTCGGCTGGAAAAGTGCACGCGGTCGGACAAGAGTCCAGCCGATCAAGTGACCGCGCTGAGGAATCGGACCGTGGCTCAAATCGCAAAAACCGGGGTAGGGGACGTCGGAATGACCGGGATGACTACCCCCGGGATGACGTAGCCGATGCAAACAGAAGTTGAAAGCAAGGACAGGCATCACCACGGTCTTTAAGATTCCAATCTATCGCATACTAAGTGAAATCCGTGACGAGGAGTATGTCCGGTTTCCTGCTAAGTTAGGCGACGGACAGAAGGGCTTCAATCCGAGGTACCGTTGCACGTTTCACCGGGAGCGAGGCCACCGGACAGAGGACTGTTTGCCTTTGAGGCAACACTTGGAAGAGCTAGTCGCAGCCGGACACCTGGACCTTTACATTGATGGGGGTGGAAGGCAAATCAAGCTCCGGTTGACCCGCGGGAACTGGATGACCGAGATGCGCCTCCACAAGGGGTTGTTAATGTCATCCACGGCATAGTGGAACCGCGCGTGTATGCGAGCTCCGAGGTATGATCAAGAAGGCAGAACACATGAGGGAAGTTTTGTCGATTCAGCCTGCGATCAAGAGGGGAAGACCGAAGAGAAAGATGTGATCAGTTTCTCCTCAAGAGACCTAGAGCGCGTTCAGACGCCACACAACGATGCCCTAGTGGTTACACTCCGCGTCAAAGAATTTGATGTCAAACGGATCTTGATCGATCAGGGAAGCTCGGTCGAGATCATGTACTACGACGCTTTCAAACAGCTTAAGCTCCGGGATACAGATTTGGCCCCGGCAACTTCGCCACTGGTTGGTTTCAACTCGCCTTTGGAAAGATTATCCGCCGGTCAAAGCGGGATCCGTGGTCAAACAAGTGGAGTTCTGGTGTTGCAGGTGCCATCTACTTATAATTTATCCTTGGAAGGGGATGGCTTCACGCTATGCAAGCCGTAGCGTACCTATCATCAGGTGATGAGATTCCCCTCGGCTATGGGGCAATCGAGGAGATTTTGGGGCGATCAAGTCATGTCGAAGCAATGCTTCGTGGCAGTCAACGGGAGCCGAGCTGCCAAAGGCTTCGTTTCAAATGTGAGGGACCGGAGGACCGGGGAGTCCTTGACGATGTGGCACCAAGGCCGAGGACAAAGCTGTCGAGGAATTGGTGGAGGTGCGAATTGATACAGAGCATCCAGAGTAGTTCTTCTTGCTCGCTCAAGCCTTACAGCCCAAGAAAGGACCGAGATGGTTGAGTTTTTGATGGCGCCAACATCGAAGTCTTTGCATGGTCGCCTTACGACATGCCCGGTCTCGATCTGAGTTTTTTATTGCCATCATCTCAATGTCTTCCCCGGAGCCAAGCGGTCATTCAGCGAACAAGGAGATCGGCGCTGCATCACGCCGAGGTAGTTGCGGAGGAAGTGAAGAACTTGCTTAGGCGCGAGCAATTCAGGAAGTGCACTACCCTCGGTGGATTTCAAACACAGTCGTGGTGCCAAGAAGAATGGGAAGTGGCGAGTTTGCGTCGACTACAAGACCGTCAACCGAGCTTGTCCGAAAGACAGCTTCCCTCTGCCTAGAATAACCAGCTTGTGGACTTAACGGCTGGACATAACAGGCTCAGTTTCTTGGACGTCTACCGCGGCTACCATCAATTGCCATGCATGGGCCCGACGAGAGATCACCTCATTCACTACACCAAGGGGACTCTTCTGCTACCGAGTCATGCCTTTTGGTTTGAAGAACGCCGGGGCAACTTTTCAAAGGATGGTGACCAAGATGTTCGCTCCTCTGCTAGGCCGGACAATGGAGGCTTATATTGATGATATGTGGTTAAGAGCCGGCATCAAGCAGACCATTTGTCCGACTTGGCCGAGATGTTCGCCATTCTCAAAAAGCACAAGCTACGCCTGAATGCGTCTAAGTGTGCCTCGGCGTGGGATCCGAAAATTTTTGGGTTTCCTAGTCACGAACCGAGGTATCGAAGCAGACCCTACACAAATCCGAGCCTGCAAGAGTTAAAAACAGCCCAGCTCGGCTAAGGACGTGCAGCATCTGGCCGGAATGGCCGCCGCGCTTAATCGATTTATAAGCCGGTCATCAGATCGCTGCCGCCCTTTCTTTCAAGCCTTGAAATCAAAGTTCTCATAGATGGAGAGTGTGACCGGGCTTTGGCCGAGCTCAAGGAGTATTTGTCTTCAGCGCCACTGTTGATCACACCGGAGCCGGAGAAGAACTCTACCTTTATCTGGCCGTATCGCAGCATGCAGTCAGTGCGGTGCTTGTCCGGTCGGAAGGAATCAAACATCTACCCATCTTCTACGTCAGCAAAACCTTGCTACCGGCAGAGTCGAGATACCTGCAGCTGGAAAAACTTGCGTTAGCTTTGATGATGGCTTCAAGGAAGTTGGCGCACTATTTCCATGCACATACAATAACTGTTCTGACCGAGTTCCCCCTCAAAGCTTTATTCGAGCGGGCGGACTTCTCCGGTCGAATTCTTAAGTGGGCGGTGGAGTTGGGACAGTTTGACGTCAAGTTCCAGCCGCGCACTGCCATAAAAGCCCAGACTTTGGCCGACTTCGTTGCTGAATTCTCACTTGGAACCCATCCGGTATGCCCAGTCAATATTGCCGCGGCAGATAAAGAGGTGAATGCAAGCCCGACCGAAATACAACAGCTTGGCGGTGTTGGCGACGCGGAACTTGCGCGCCCCGCCGAAGCACCTTCAGTTAGTACGATACCGCAGCCCGGCGATGCGATAACGGAGTTGGGTATCACCGACCAACCTGCTCCGCTCGGTACCGCATCACCACCGGGGGAAGAAGTGGACACGCTCAGCACAGAGCCTGCGGCCTGTATAATACCGCAACCTGGCGATTTGCCTACGGACTTAGGCATTATGGTTCAACTTGCCGAGTCCGGTGCCGAATCACAAGGGGACTGAAGTGGAACCGCTCAGCACAGACTTGAGCCGAACAGCCGAGCAACCGTGATCCCATCAACCTTCAAGCCTCTCAGGACCCCTCAGACTGCTGGAAGCTTTCGTTGGCGAAATGTGGAAACTTTTTGTTGATGGGGCATGAACCGTCACGGTCGGGCTGGGCATAGTTCTGATTTCACCAGACGGTCTGACAATTGAACATTCTATCACCCTTGGCTTCCCACATCCAACAATGAGGCCGAGTACGAGGCGCTCTTGGCTGGTCTCAGAGCGCGCTTCAGATGCAAGCATCCGAGCTAATGGTTTACAGTGATTCCCAGCTTGTGGTTAACCAAGTGTCTGGGGTTTACGAGGCAAAGGATGACAGAATGATGAAGTACCAAGCTCTGGTCAGGACCACATCAAGCGATTTCAAGCGATCAGGGTCCAACAGATTGGCCGCCAAAAAAACGGCCGAGCAGATGAGTTGGCCGACCTCGCTTCTATGGTCGACAGCACATCTCCCAACCCTCTTTTGATTGAATTCCTTCCGAGGCCCAGCATTGAGGAAACCGGGCAGACAGAAGTACACTGCGCCGAGCTAGGTCCTTCTTGGATGGACCCTATAATCCTCTTTCTCAAAGAACGGACCCTTCAGCCAACAAGAAGGAAGCACATAAAGTGCGGGTGAAGTCAGAGCGGTTTTGGCTCTCTCCATCAGTGCTTTATACAAGAAGTCTTTCACCGGTCCCTACCTGAAGTGTGTGCACCGAGCAGCGTGGAAGCCTTCCTGTACGAAGTTCACGAAGGCATCTGTGGCAGTCACATAGGGGCAGGTCCTTGGCCTACCGAGCTATTTCGCAAGGCTACTGGTGGCCGTGCATGCAAGCCGACGCACAGAAGTATGTTCGCACTGTGAGAAGTGCCAGAAGTTTGCCCACCAGATCCACAGCCGGCCAGGGAACTCCTTCCCCTCACCAGCCCTTGGCCCTTTGCAATGTGGGGGCTCGATATAGTGGGGTCGCTCAACTGCGCAGGCAACCGGAAGTTCTTCATCGCGGCTACAGACTACTTCACCAAGTGGGTTGAAGCTGAGCCTTTGGCGACAATCAAGGAGAAAGACGTCAAGCGGTTTTTTCTGGCAAAATGTGGTAACACGGTTCGCGTCCCCAAAATTCTGATCTCGGATAACGGCACCCAATTTGACGCCGCCTATTGAGGGTTTTGTGAAGATTTGAAGATTGAATTCTACAACTCTACTCCGCTTACCCGCAGTCCAACGGTCAAGCCGAGGCTTCGAACAAGACCATTCTTGATGGACTGAAGAAGAGGCTGAGAAAGCCAAAAGAAAAGGGGCTGAGGAAACTCCCCTGTGTCCTTTGGGCATACCGAACAACCCCGCGGCGGTTACCGGGAAAACTCCTTTTGCTTTGGCATATGGCATGGAGGCGGTCATCCCTTTGGAAGTTGGTATGCCCACCCTCAGAAGTGAAAGTTTTGAGCCCAAGCTGAATGCCGAAGCCATTGCCCTGGAATTGGACCTAGTGGAAGAACGCCGGGAAAAGGCTCTCATCCATGTGGCCGCCTACCAACAAGAGCTTTCAAGGAAATACAACAAAATCGTGCACCCCAGACCGTTCAAAGTAGGTGATTGGGTCTTGAGGAAGGTCATGGGCAATACCCTGGTGCCAAGTGAAGGCAAACTCGGGGCAAATTGGGAAGGACCCAACAAAATAACCGGTCTGGCGGGCAAGGGGGCATACCATTTGGAGGATTTGGATGGTAGAGGAATACCCCGGCCATAGAATGCGGCCAACCTCAAACTGCATTATTTCTAGCTTTTGCTTTCTTTTCGTGCAAAGGAATTTTTTGCCCTACACTTCAGAATGTAACATTCTTTTTGTCAATATATAGAAGGTCTCATCTTTTGCCTTAGCATTTTGATTGTTGCTTTAAAATGGGACTTGCAACCGAGATGATTTATTTCGGTTGAACGGTTGATGATTTGTCAACTTCTAGATCGCAACGAGATGATTTATTCCGGTGAACGAGTTGATGATTTGCTCAACTCTGAGATCGCAACTGAGATGATTTATTCCGGTTGAACGAGTTAATGATTTGCTCAACTCTGAGATCGCAACCGAGATGATTTATTCCGGTTGAACGAGTTGATGATTTGCTCAACTCTGAGATTGCAACTGAGATGATTTATTCCGGTTGAACGAGCGATTGATGTGCTCAACTCTGAGATGCTACCGAGATGATTTACTCCGGTTGAACGAGTTGATGATTTGCTCAACTCTGAGATCGCAACCGAGATGATTTATGCCGGTTGAACGAGCTGATGATTTGTTCAACTCTGAGATCGCAACCGAGATGATTTACGCCAATTGAACGAGCTGATGATTTGTTCAACTCTGAGATCGCAACCAAGATGATTTATTCCGGTTGAACGAGTTGATGATTTGCTCAACTCTGAGATCGCAACCGAGATGATTTATTCCGGTTGAACGAGTTGATGATTTGCTCAACTCTGAGATCGCAACCGAGATGATTTACTCCGGTTGAATGAGTTGAGGATTTGTTCAACTCTGGGATCGCAACTGAGATGATTTACGCCGGTTGAACGAGTTGATGTTTTGTTCAACTTTGAGTATAACAACCGAGATGTTTTATTCCGGTTGGCTCTGTTAATGATTTGCACAACTTTTGTATTTAAGCCGAGATGTCTTTTCCGATTAATTAATTTGAGCAAGATGATTAGCCTATCCGAGGTATTTTGTTCGGTTGAAGTTATTTGATTGAAGACCGTGCAAACACTCAATGAAATTAAAGCTTTTTCATTAATGTGAAAATAAGTACAAAAAGTGGGAACTTAGCCCGGTTACATGTTCAGACAAAAAGCAAGAAAAAGAAAGCTAAGCTAAGGGGGAAAGGTTAATGAATTCATCCTCGGTCGCCTCCAAGTTGACCGTTGGTGATTGGTCTTGGACACCGGTCTCAGTTTGGCCGGGCTACTCCTGCTCCAAGCGGTTTCCCTCCTCGGCATTATTGGCATCCTCCAGCTCCTTCTCCTTGGTCTGTTTTAAGGCCTCCAGCTCAGCCTTTATTGTATCTCTTTCTTGCTCGGCGGCGCCAAGCTGACGAGCAACCTGCTATTGTCGGCATTGGCAATTTGAAGTGAAGACTTTGCTCGGCCGAGCTCGGTTTGAAGACTTTGGACTTGGCTGGCAGTGTCGTTCGCCTTCTGCCGCAGTCGATGAATTCTCTCCATGACCAAGTGTTGCTTCTGGATGGCCTGCAAGAAAAAGATTGATCAGAGAGGAAATCGTACAAAACTTGTGAAAATTTGAGTAGAAGTTTGAGACCCTTACCCTGGTCATGGACTCACGGCCGACTTACCAACCAGGGTGTCTGGAACATGGTCGCTGCCGACACGTCGCTCGGTAAGAGAAGGGTCTTGGAGAGGTCAAAGGCGAGAAGGTGTTCCTTATCACCCTTCACGGAAGCTGTTGCCGGGATCTCCTTACCCCGGTGTTTGAGCTGTGGTCGTCATGCCGGTGTTGGATTGACAGTGACGGCGGGTTGCTCGGTAATCAGCTCTTCAACCAGCTCGGCAGAGGGATCTGCGCGAGACTTTTTTCCAGCCCGGCAGGTTTCTTGGCTGGCTTGACCGACGGCTGGAGACGCCAACGCCACCACGGCACCGCTTGATTGACCGGTAGCAGGAGAGCGTGTGATGACTCTCGGTATCTCGGCGGAAGTTGCAGTGAGGAGGTTCTTGATACGGCTTCGTTTTGCCATCTCTTCTTCCTCGGTCAACCGGATTAGAGGCACGTCCGGTAGAGTTGGGTCTGGAGGTGGTGATGGAGCACGGAGAAAGTCTGTGACCTTACTCCACCGTGGAGCTCAGTACCGGTATGTTGGAACGTAACCGAGGAACTCGTTACAATCCCGGTGGCGGTAGCAGAGCACGGTACGGATGGCTTCTTCGTTGGGGTATTGATAGTTGGCTTGCAAGGCTTGGATCGCTGCAAAAGAAAGAGGAAAAATGATAAGTATAAAATTGTGTGGAAAGGCAATCGGTCGAGCAAGTTAGCACGGCTTACATGTGGAACCGAAGTTCTTGCTAATGAACCAGCCCGGTACGTCGGCTGTTTCATAATTGCCAGACACCCAGAAGAAGTCGTCATCATGTAAGTCCTTATCTGGGGTGCCGGTCACTATTTTTTCTTTGCCCGGTCGTATTTTTAGGTAATAAGCGAAACCACCGCTTGCGTGCCCGAGGGTGTATTGTCGCAGTATCTCGGCTAAACCTAAGTTGGTGCCTAGCCAGTTGTTTAGCTCGTGGACGCCATTGATTATCCGGTAAGTGTTGGTTGATACTTGTGTGGGTGCTATCCCGATCTGGCGCAGGAATTCGGTCATCAAAGGGTTGACCGGGAAACGGAGGCCTCCTTCAATAATTGACAGCACGGTGAAGGGGCATTGGTCATGTCTGCCCCAGGGGTTGGTGCCTATGGCGCCGAGCTCTAACTGAATGTCTGTCGGGATACCGTACTCTTCCCAGAAAGCGGCCAAGGCAGCCGAAGTGTCCACAAGGAAGCGGAAGCGCCCCATGTATGGCTGGCTGGATTAGCTCGGCTGAGGTGGTTTGGCACAGGCTGGTGTATTGACGGTTGCTCGGTCTTTGAGAGCCTCAATATTTGGTCAGCGGTCCCCTTGGACTCTGCAGAAAAAGGATGGCAATTGTAAGTGTGAGCGCAGTCGCGCAATACGAGCTTGACTTTAGCTCGGTCGTAAAGGGTGCCAACCACCTCGGTCGTTAAGGTGAGCCAAGGAGCTCGGTCGCTCAAGCGACCAGATGTTAGCCCGGTCAAGCGACCGAGTTCTACGCCTACCCGGTTTCTACTAAGGTTTTGACAAACTGGTGATTTGCTTGGTCTAAGGGATTTTTGGGATCAAAGGAAGGCCTAGAGCCCGGTCTGCCCCAGTTCTTCTTCATCAGGGAAGATGAAGAACAGCAAAGAAACATGGGCAAGTGAGGGTTTTGGGTGCCCAATGCCCTAAAACCTACGGACTTAGTGCCCTAATATATGAAATACCAACTGAAATAGCAAAAACGAGGCTCAAAGGACTTACCAGTGGGGCAAAGGACCACTTCTTCGAGCACGAGCGCAAGAAGGGCAGGAATGAAGTCTGCTAAGGACTTGAGCTCTGGAACGTCGAAGGATAGAGAAGAGACAGTAGGAATAAAAGAAGTGAGAAGGGGCATGTTTATAGAGGGGAAGAAGCCGCCCAAATTCAAATTTGAGGGGACGGTTGGGTTGGCTGCTCGAGGGCCAATAAGAGATTGACACGTGTCCCCATTAATGGCAGCGTCAGAGTTTAAGAGACAGGAAGGCCAGACGAGGCATCAACCGAGCAAGTCAAGGAGCCGAGCAAGGAAACTAGCTCAATTGACCTCTTGCAAAACCGAGGACCGAGGAAGAGTTATCCCGATCAGAATAGATAATCCCAGTCACGCTTGTGCGGACGGAATTAAGGGGCAATTGAGAAGGAGATTTATAAGCTGGAAGTGGGCCGAGATAAAAGTCGAGCAAGTTAAAGGCCCAAGGACGTGTTGGGCCGAGATGGCTTTGGATTTGCCTGGAGTTGGGGCTGCTCAGCCCGTGGCCGAGCTACTTGGACTTGCATCGGTGGTGACCGTGCAACTTGCGTTGCTCGGCCAGAAGGCATACACCTTTGGCTCGGCGGGAAGCTCGTGCCCGAAGCTCGGCAGGAAAGCGTTTGGTCAACAGGCATGACCTTTCTAGAGCTCGGCTTCGCCGGAATGCAGTCGAGCACGATAGGAACGGAGCTCGGCTATTGGTGCGCTTGGGCATGAAGTGCAGCCTGGCTGTCGGCAGCCGAGATGCTGCACCCCGGCTGCCGAGCTCCCAGCAGAGTGGGCTGGCAATTGGGTTAGGTGATGTTCAGCAAGATTTGTGCTGACAGATGGGATAGCAGTACCACGTGTCGAGAGATCACTGGGAGTAGATTTGGGGCGCAGAAGGTATATAAGCATGTCTGCGCCCCCCCATGCGAGGACAGACGAACATTTTTGTAAGAAACACTTACACTCAACTCTCTCTCTCTCTCTCTATCCCAAGGTATGTGCTAACTTGATCGTCGGAGGTTTTCCGGCCACACACCGCCGGGTAGCTCACCGCCGTTGTATACGCAGGTCGATCGGACAGGCAGGGGCTTGGAAGAAAGAAGTACAGGCTTGCCTGAATATTTGCTCCCCGTACACTAACAATGCCTTATTTTGTGAATTCGCAACGCATTACTCATTTCTTCAATGAATTCAATACTTTTTTTTATAGATTTTTCACTATCATTGTCCCTCATTTCTTGTGCCAAATCATTTATTTTCAACTCAATTATAGTCTCTATCTCTGATCGTGTGGTTAAAAAGAGATTTATAACATGAAACTGTTAGAACAATCTTCTGTGTAAAATAAATAAGTTGAAACCAAATCAAACAAATAAAATAAATTACTTACAAAATTTATTTACCGAACCGAATTAATATTTAAAAGATCAAGTCAAGTGTGTGACACTTTGTCCTTAAGACAGATTCGTCCCGCTTCACTGCTTACGGATAAATGGCGTTATTTCCCAGGATATAATGATCTTCACAAATTGTAGTAGCACTCTAAACAATTTGTTCCGGCGAACTAGAACCTGTGTTCTACACTCTCAAAAATTTCCCTAAAATTGAGTATGAAGAATATCAATGCAAGAGAGCATAAAGGAATGCAAGAAGAAAAATTTCAGATTGCTAAATCTACTGGAAAGGTTCTGCTTATATAGGACTGAAAAGTACAACATTCAAACCTAAAAAGGTTTGAATTCAAATGGAACAGGTGCGAAACAGTTTGAACAGATGCAAAAGTCAAACTGTTAAACTGTTTGAATCTATCAGGTACATAACTGAATATGTCCAGTGCAACAGATTGAAAAACTGTTTGAACCTGCTGAAATAGGACCGAAAGGGCACTGCTATGGACAAAAAATTTGAATTCAAATTTGGTGCAAATTTTGAATTAATTTTGTTTAGAAAAAATAATTTTTTCCCGCAAGAATTTTTAGAAAATATTCAAAAAAAATTTGTCCAAAAAATTAATGTTAGAACTAACTCAACCCACAACCGCGCCCGGTTGAACGGCGACACACGTAGTGATTTGAGCCAAGGTTCAATTTGTCCATAACTCCTCTCTTCTACAAACTTAGGATGCCCCTTGGGACCCAATCCAAGTTTATACACCTAGAGTTTATATACACACAAAAGCTCATTTAAAGTTTCAATATGGGACAAGCCTTATAAGAAACCTACATTTTATTCTCTAATTATCCATTTCACGAATCCGAAAACGACGTCAAGTTCCAATTCACTCATAAATCGTTTTGACGAACCATCTTCACCGTGTGACTTGCCATGCAGTAAGAAATATATCATCTCTTTGAACTCACCTCAAAAGATGTGTGAGATCCACTCAAATTTGGGCTGAAAATTGACTTAAAATAAACCTATAAAATTATTATTTCCAACAAGAACAAAAGATCATCCGCAGGAAGTGAATAGAAAGATTCATTAATTCATGATCAAGAAACATTGGTTGGTGGCTTACACTCTAAACGTACCACGTGGTTCTTGGACTAGTTCAAACTTTGACCTTAATTGTGAAATGCCCATATTTTAATTGAAGGAGATATTGTCATCGCACACATGAGCCTGAAAGGGACTCTCAAATTTTAGCTTATTTTTAGGGTTTATTTTACTTTACAGGCAAAAAAGTACATAAAGAGTAGATCCATTCAAATATATAAAAACAACAAAAACAAAACAAAACAAAAGGGTGTGGAAAAGAAGACCATCACAGCTGGCTTCTCTTTTCAATAGAAAGAAGGCATTTTTTCATTAAATTTCCATTCAAAGTCTTCACTACCATTCCAAGGCCCCAACCATTGATCTTTGTCAAAGTCAAAAGTAACAATCAGAAAACTTGAAATTTCAAAGTAACGTACCTTAGCTAGCTAGGCTGTATTTTTGGATATGAAATAAACTTCTACTTTTTGAAAAAATGCATAGTACGTAACACCTATTAAGGTTAAAGAATGGGCAAATGATAGCACGACAGTTTAAAATTAAAAAAAAAAATTTATAAATCAATGAAAAGGTTTATACATTTTAATTATTAAAATATTGTATTTTTTAAATAATTTTTTTCGCTGCTACCACTGTGCTTATTCCCTTTAAAAGAATCACTAGGTGATAAATAAATAGCCTTTGATTTATGGCTGGTTTAGTATAATTCAAAAAGTTAAAAAGCCAAAAAAATTATTTAAAAAGTTAAAAAGTTATTACTATTCATCAAAAAAAATATTAAAAAATTAATTTTACAAAAAAAAAGTACAACTCACATGTCACGTAAATTGTAATTTAGCTGCCCACCGTTTGTACAAAGGGAACAGGCGGAGAAGCAAACATGACGGTGCTGTTCGGCCTGTGGGGGCCATCACGGGGTCTAGTTTTAATAGTCTAAACCGTTCAATATGTAGAACTCGTCGAGTAATATTTGCTTGTAAAAAATCACGTTGATCGGATATCACTAACTACATGATCAAATTAGTTTTGTTTAAAAAATAGATGGTGTTATAGTTAACGATTGACAAAAAACTAATCCGATCAGATAGCTATCGATATCTGATTAACGTGATTTTTTACAAGCATATAGTACTCAACGAGTTCTACACATTCAATGGTTCCGATTAGCAAACGAGACCGGTGTTGGACCCCTATGGGTCGAACAACAACGTGCAATTCAATGTCCGAAAAGGAGGCAAGCTTCTCCTATACACTACTCTGTCCACCGTACTGCCTACTCTGCCCAAGTTTCTCCTATATACTAATTTATACAATTTTTTAATACACAATTTTTTTGTAAAAAGTCAAAAAATTATCACAAACAATCATCTTTTTTTCTCAACTTTTTAGTCCAAAAAGTCAAAAAGTGTACTTATTTAAAACACTCCAAACAACCAAGTAAAAATAAAATGATTATTTTTATCAAAATGTTTAGGCCTCGTTTGGTAAGTGGCTTTTTTAGCCAAAAAGTCAAAAAGTCACTAAAAAAATTAAAAAGTCAATAACCCATACCAAAAAGTCAAAAGTTCTATTTTCTCTCTACTTTTTGCATATATTTTTGTAAAAAGCTAAAAAGTCATCCCAAACATACTAATTTTTTTTACATAATATTTTAGTCAAAAAATTAAAAAATTACTAAAAAAGCATGTTCCCAAACGAGGTCGTTTTCATATTTAGTTTGCTAAAAAAATAATAATAATATATTATAAATTGAATCATTATTGATAAAAAGAAAAAATATTATTTCATTAAATTTCATATTTTTAGTGGAACAACCCCAAATAGAGTTGTAAAAGTTTGTAGATGGATGTAAGCATTCAACATAGGCCTGGATTCTTAGTCAATGGTCAAATGTATAAGGAGGCCATGTGATGGAGAGAAATTTCAAAGGACCATAATCTTCACAAAGTTGTTGGTTTGAAGAACCGATCTTCACAAATTAATTTTTTTTTTTAATATAAGAAACCAAAAAAAATGATACAAGGAAAAAAAAAGAATTCAATTGTTATCTTTTTGGTAATATAAAGAGTTATGGTAAATCTAACGAAAAGGTTCAAATCCCATGACTACCAAGAAAGATGTCAAAAAATTCACACCTCCAAAATTTTACATTCTCTAATGTAAGGTTATCTCAACAACATTCATTTCAATGTATTTTTTGGGCATTGGTGCTAATCCTCGAACCTTGATTTTGAAGTGTTAAAATTCCTCCAAAAATTAGAATTCAGATACTCTAAAATTATGTAATATTTTATAAGTTAAGTTATTAATTTACCTAACTATTTTTACAATAATCTATATAATAAGGCACAAAAGTTTTTAAAAATATGTTTGAGACAATTGTCCTACTAGGACATTTCAATGGTCATGATTCACTTGTGTATTTACATAGACGGATGAGATTACCCCTTTATATATGAATCCCAAATATATATCTACATTTACTTCCCGCCTAAACACTAAACTTCCTACTTACCCACGTCTCCTCTCTATTTTATCCTTATCTCTCTCCCTTCTCTGTCCTCATCATAAAAGAGACCTGTTGAGGGCTAAACTTCCTACTTAACCACATTTCCTCTCTTCTTCTATTTTTTCATTATTTTTTCTTCTTTTCCTCAGTTTTCTCAGCAACCAGAGTTTATTCCGATGAGATTCTAATGCTTCATTTTCTCACAGTTTATGATTTCTATTTTTTAATTATTTTTTCTTCGGATTCAAAACCATCTTCTTCTTCTATTTTTTAATTATTTTTTCTTCTTTGCAGTGGCTCTCTCTATATAGTGTTTTCATATCCTCTCATTGGTCTTGGGTGTTCTTCAATTTGAAGAGAGAGATAGAAAAACAGAGTGAGAGAGTGAGTTAGTTTGCTTATACACTGAGATCTTAATGGATGATTTCTATTTTTTAATTATTTTTTCTTCGGATTCAAAACCATCTTCTTCTTCTATTTTTAAATTATTTTTTCTTCTTTGCAGTAGCTCTCTCTATACAGTGTTTTGACATCCTTTTATTGGTCTTGGGTGTTCTTCAATTTGAAGAGAGAGATAGAAAAACAGAGTGAAAGAGTGAGTTAGTTTTGAAACTGTATTTCTCTTTAGCTTATACACTGAGATCTTAATGAATGATTTCTATTTTTTAATTATTTTTTCTTCGGATTCAAAACCATCTTCTTATTCTATTTTTTAATTATTTTTTCTTCTTTGCAGTAGCTCTGTATACAATGTTTTGACATCCTCTCATTGGTCTTGGGTGTTCTTCAATTTGAAGAGAGAGATAGAAAAACAGAGTAAGAGGATGCCATCTGCACACAACCACAAAATCAAATATATATGAAATTATTATTTATTTTTTATAACTTTTTCAAAAAATATGAATGTAATTTCGTGATTATATTTTTTTCCACTACAAGTTTTTAAACAAAAAATAAAAAAATTCAACTATTCATGAATGTGAGAAATTAATTTTAAGATTTAATTTAATAAAAATAGTTTAAATGAGATAAATAAAGATAGAGAAATAGATTTTAAGTATCATACATAACAAATTAACTGAGTATTTTATTCTCAAATAATTTCTCCATTCAAGTAAAGATTAATTTTAATTTAGGTGTAATAAATGAGAGATTGTTGAATTGTTTATTATTGTCAAATGATTTCTTAATCTTTCATTCTCTATCAAAAAATTATAATTTATTGGAAGGCCATTAGATTTTTTATTTTGATTTTTTTACTTCTATATTTATTTATTTTTAAAATTTTGTAATTATGTAAGATATATTAACCTGTATTTTTTAAATATGCATCAATTAGAAGTTTAATAACTCGAAAATAAAAATTGAAAATAATATATGGTTGAGAAAATATGAAATAATACTTTTTTATACATATGAATAAATAAGCAATGTAAATTGTGGGGAAAAAATAAATCCATTTATTTCAACTTAAAAAAAAAAAATCAAATAATAAATACATTACTTAAAATAATAAATTTTACGTTGTTTATATAGTGTGGAATAAGTCTTATATTAAATTATTAGAATGTTATATAGTAATATTAATTTTAGAAATTGTTTATTTTTGACTATTGTATCAATAAAAATTAATTTTACGTTGTTTACAATTTATTGCTGCTTCTCTGTTAGATTTGTGATTTTAATTTGTTTAGTTAAGCAATATTGGTAATTGGTAAGTTGGATCAACAAATATACCTTATTCTCCTTTGTCTGCTAAATGCTTGATGAATTGCTTCACAGGAGAGGTCCTCTCTTTTATCATTTCTTTATTTGCTGCTTAGATATTTTCAACAGATAAGAGAGAAAGAGAGTAAGATAGATCTGAGGCCTTTTTTTATTTTTTTTTAATTTTTATAAAAAAAAAAAAAAGATTTGAGCTCATATATGTGTTCAAGGCTCAGATTCGAACAAATTCCTCCTCTTTTTTTAATTTTTTTTTTAGTTGTTGTTGTTGAAACAAATTGCAACAGACTAAAAAAAAATATGACAGATAAAATTCAGAGAAAAATTATTACTGTTATGGTTTACCAACAGAAAAATTATTGAAAGGTGTGCATTATTTGATATTTAATTTTTTTTATATTTGATTTGTTTGGAATTGTAGAGTATAGTCTACTAAATATATTTTTATAATTGCATTTTAATCTTAAATTTAAATAGTGTTGCGATTATAATTATATTATAATCCTAACATTATTTACATCGTGCCTTCAGGTACGGCATACGCTAGTCTATATAATATGGCACAAGTGTTTTTTAAAATGTCTCAAAATATGTTAGAGATACATTTGATTTCAATAGTTCAGATTATACTTATCAAGTAATCTAAGGGTCAAGGTGAAATCTTTGTTTTTGCTTCTCCCGCTCAAATATATGACTTTTCACTTACTCTCTCTCTCTTTTTCTCATGTTAGACATACATTCATCTCTCTCTGCTTACATACTCCAACAACCTTTTTACTTCCATTTTCCTCCTCCTCCTCTCAAGTTTCGGTTCTGCAATATTAACAGATGACACTCCTATGATCTTCAACTACGATGGCTCTCTCTTTCGCTCTCTATAATCTCTGTTATTTGTCAATCTTATTTGTTCATTGTGAGGCCATTAATAGTTTCAATCTTCTCTTCAAACTATAAAATATGATGCCCCTATTTGTCTCTAACTATTTCAGAAAATTATTGAGTAAATGGGTGATTGAAAATGCCCTCTCTCTCTCTCTCTCTCTCTCTCTCTCTCTCTCTCTCTTCAAATGGGTTTCTCTCTCTAACTTACGAAATGAGAATTTATTTTGGCTTTGTTCATCTACCCTATCTCTCTCTAAAAATTTGTGAGTTTCATCAACGTTTTGATTTGGGTTTTATCTTTTTACATTGATTGAAAATGCCCTCTCTCTCTTCAAATGAGTTTTTCACTCTAACCTACGAAAATGCCCATATACTCTAACGTGGGTAAGCCCATAAAGGCCATAACCCACTATGAACAACCCAAGCCCATCACTGGGAGCCCAATACATAACTCAGCTGGTGAAGTCCAGAACAGCTGGAATCCAACGTGGCATAAAGAGTCAATGACATTCAGACATGTGGCAGGTAAAAGACAAGCCACATCAGCAGACAAAGATCTGCAAAGTTATTGCCACGACACATCGCCATTAATACACCCCATCACAGCATTTATTACGACAACACCTCCACGTCGGAACAGCGCCCCCTCACCCTGAACAAGTAAGCTACAGCATAGACTTTCGGCCAAGGTGGCAGGTCGGAAGGGACGGCAAAATGATTACCAAAGGATATAAGCAGACGTTGAAGACAGGAAGAAGGTTAAGTTTTCTATCTCCAATCTCTCTCTACATTCTACTTCTCTTTCTGACTTACTCGTCGGAGGGTTCACTAGGGGACTCCCCGTTCCCTGTTGAACTTGTCTGCAGGTTCATAGGTGGGTTTGATCACTCGGATATTGGCACGAGAAGTGTGGATCAGTCCGACCCGTTCTGCCAGGTACCCGTGGTATATTAACTGTATCATCAGTTGGCGCCGTCTGTGGGAACGACTTTGCTCCGTGTGCCAGTTGTGCTCATTGTCGCCGGAGACCCTGTCCCAACAACCTTTTCCTACTACCAATCAAAGTGTATGGTCACGACTAGATCCATGGCTTCTCACCATAATGCCGCCGACCATCAAACCGACCCTCCCAATCCAAACAATCCACCACAGTATTTCATCGAGCTCACCAACACATTAATCGCATTGCCGAGCAAAAAAGCCTGATAAATGCCTTACTCTAGAGAAACCTTCCTATGCCTCCACCACCACCTCCAGATATTCCCCTTAGCCAAGAACGAGCCCCGAGCCATACTATCCCGCACCCTATCCACCAACTTGGAAGGCCTGCAACCTCCTCCCCCACATATAAATCCACCACCTCCACCCCGCATCCGTCGATCCTGGCACCAACCCCTGAAGGGGAAGGCAGTAGTGTCCAGCCTCCGCTACCCTCCGGTGGTGACAACATCCCTCTCTGGGACGCAGAACTCCGAGCCATAAAGCTCCAACTCCAAGGGTCATGCAGAACATCCAGCATAAACCCTCTACCACGGTCAACTCACCATTTGTTGCCTCCATCCAGGACAAACCCCTACCCCCCAAGTTCAAAATGCCCACCATCGACTCTTTTGACGGTACAACAGACCCAGTCGACCACCTGGAGACCTATAGAACCCTCATGATCCTCCACGCATTCCTGACGATATCATGTGTCGAGCTTTCCCTGTGACACTGAAGGGGTCGCTCGGCTGTGGTTTAGCCAGTTGCCAGCAACTCCGTCTCTACTTTCCAGCATCTCAGTGACTCTTTCCTCAGTCATTTTATTGGGGCCCAGCGCCAACGCCGTTCGGCAACCCAACTCCTCAACATCCGCCAGACCGAGGGGGAGACCTTGCGCAGTTTCGTTACCCGCTTCAACACCGAAGCCCTACAGGTGGCGGAAAACGATGATAAGGTCATCCTTACAGCTTTTATGGCCGGATTACAGTCGTCAAACTTCCTCTTCTCTCTCTCCAAAAACCCCTCCAACTCCATGGCAGCCTTACTCTTCAAAGCCCAAAAGTACATGAACGCCGAAGATTCCCTAGCCACCCACCAAGACCCTACAGCAAAACACCCAATCCCCCGAGAAAAACGAAAAGACTCAGAAGCTAGAAACACCCAGTATAATACCCAAACACCACATTATACCAACCGACCCCCTCGAGCCGACCAGCCGATATCAGTCCGACCGCCCGGTCGGTTCGAGCGGTACACACCTCTCAACTCCCCTATAGAACAAGTCCTCAACCAGATCTAACGGGACTACCCCCTCAAATGGCCCCAACCATCCAGAACCCCTTCCAATCGAAAGGACCAATACAAATACTGCCGTTTTCACCAGGACCACGGCCATAATACCGATGAGTGTGTTAATCTCAACGATCAGGTCGAGACCTTAATACGTCAGGGACGTCTTAGCCGGTTCACGGACACCCGCCCCCAGCAGAGACAAAGGAAAGAGCCCACCAGAAACACCCGCCGGCGTACTCCTCCTCGGCAGCCAGCTCAACCAAATCAAGGCCATGACCGCCCTCCACAGCAGCCTTGGGCACAAGGTAATCCTGCCCCACCTGTCAGAGAAATCAGAGTTATTTCCGGCGGGCTTGCTTGTGGAGGACCATCCCGCTCGGCTCAGCGCGCAGAACTCAGGAAAATAAGGCAAGGCTCGGACAAAGAGGTTACCACATTAGACCGACCTTCCAAACAGCCCAGGCAGTGGACCGAGCCTATTACCTTTACGGACGCCGATTGCACAGGCATTTGTTATCCCCATGACGACCCCTTAGTCATTTCAGCTCTCCTCTCCAACTACAAGGTCAGACGAGTTCTCATAGACAACGGCAGCTCTTCAGACATCATTTTCCTCAATTGCTTCCGCCAGCTCAAGATCGAGGAAGAAAGTCTGTCCCCTCTCCAACCCCTTGGTCGGTTTCACTGGTGACCGGGTGACCTCCATTGGCTCCATCGACCTCCCCATCACAATTGGCGAACACCCGCGCCAGACCACCAGCTGCTCACCTTCCTTGTTGTCGACTGCCCCTCTGCCTACAACATCATCCTTGGTCGTACCGCCCTAAATGCTTTCCAGCTATTACATCAACTTATCACCTAGCCATCAAGTTCCCCACCGATCTTGGGGTCGGGACAGTGAGGGGAGAGCAGACCGTGGCCAGGGAGTGTTATGTCGCCTCACTCAAGGAAGTCAAGCTGAAGGAGACTATGATCATTGAAGGGCTTGACGTTTGAGATGAAGACGAGCTGGTCAGAGGAGAACCTATGGAGAAGCTCGTTGAGGTTCCCATCGACCCCACCAACCTAACCAAAACTACCAAAATCAGCAGTCAACTATCCCCCCAGGCAAAAGCCGACCTCACTACCCTCCTGACCGAGCACAATGATGTATTTGCCTGGACCCATTCAGACACGCCGGGTATTGACCCCTCTTTCATAGCCCATCGCCACAGCATTGAACCCCATTTCCGACCTTACCGCCAAAAGCAGCGCATCTTTCATCCTGAGCGCAATACTCTTATCGCTGCAGAGGTTGATAAGCTCCTCGAGGCCCAATTCGTCAAAAACGTGGACTACCCTAGGTGGTTGTCAAACGTGGTCCCGGTCCACAAGAACAATGGCAAATGGCAACTCTATGTTGACTACTCCGACCTCAATCAAGCGTGCCCTAAAGATAGCTATCCTCTTCCCCACATAGACCTGCTGGTCGACGCCACGGCCGGTCACCAAATGCTCAGTTTCATGGATGCTTTCTCTGGGTATAACCAAATTCTGATGCACCCGTCTGACCGAGAAACACACCTCCTTCATTCCGACCGAGGTACCTACCACTACCGTGTGATGCCATTTGGACTGAAAAATGCTGGGGCCACCTACCAACTGCTGGTCAATGCTGTTTTCCATCATCAGATAGGTCGGAATATGGAAGTATATGTCGACGACATGCTCGTCAAGAGCAAACTTTCTGCTGACCATCTGACCGACCTGCGAGAGACCTTCGCCACCCTACGTAAGTACCAAATGAAGCTCAACCCGGCGAAGTGTGCCTTCGGCGTAAGATCTGGGAAGTTTTTGGGTTTTATGGTCAGTCAGCGCGGCATTGAAGCTAACCCTAAAAAAATCAAGGCCTTGATTGAAATGCAGTCACCCAGAACGGTCAAAGAGGTTTAGAGACTCACTGGCCGAGTAGCCGCCCTCAACCACTTCATTTCCCGCGCAACGGATAAGTGCCTTCCCTTCTTCAAAGTTCTTCGACAAACTTTTGAATGGACGACCGAATCTGAAGAGGCCTTTCAGCAGTTGAAGCAGTGTATGGCCAACCCCCCCTTCTTTCTCAGGCAATCACGGGCGAACCCCTCTTCCTCTACTTAGCCGTTTCAAGCACCGCAGTCAGTGCAGCTCTTATCAGGGAAGACAGTTCTGTCCAGCGGCCGGTGTACTACATCAGCCGGGCTCTCAGGGGAGCAGAGCAGAATTACCCACTGCTAGAAAAATTGTCCTTGGCCTTGGTCACCGCCTCCAGACGACTCGTCCTTACTTCCAAGCCCATTCCATAGTGGTCCTCACCGACCAACCTTTGAAGAAGGTAATGCAGTAACCAGAGCTCTCAGGCAGACTCATGCAATAGTCAGTGGAACTCAGCCAGTTTGACATCTCCTACCGACCTCGAACAGCAATTAAGGGTCAGGCTGTCGCCGATTTCATCTTGGAGTTCACTAATCCTACCCCAACCACGGCCCCCCCACCGCCAACCCCTACCGAACCAGAAGACCCTCATTCTTGGACTCTCAACGTCGACGGATCATCCCGCAGAGAAGGCAGCGGGGCTGGTCTCATCCTCACCGCCCCTGAAGGTGGTTATTTCAAATGTGCTCTCCGTTTCTTGTTCGATGCCAGTAACAATGAGGCCGAATATGAGGCATTGATAGCAGGTCTCCGCCTAGCCAGGGACATTGGTGTCAGCCACATCCGGGTGTTCAGCGACTCCCAGCTCATTATCGGACAAATTACGGGGGAATTCGATGCAAAGGAGGACACAATGCGGGCTTACAGGGATATTGCACTTCCTCTTGTTCGCATCTTCAATACTTTTCACATCCAGTACATTCCTGCGGGGAAAACTCTAAGGCGGATGAGATGGCTCAGTTGGCTTCCGCAGACCAGTCCGACCTCAGCCATGGTGTCCGTCTCGAGTACCTAGCCCACCCTGCCATTTCCCCTGACCAGCAAGAAGTACAGTTCCTAGAACGAACCCATCCCTTGGGCGTCGGACATCTTCCTATTTTTGTCAACGGGAGAACTTCCTGATGACCAACAACAAGCCGCCAAGGTTAGGGCCCGGTCATCCAATTACATCCTCATCAGTGGTGTCTTGTACAAACGCGGCTTTTCACGCCCGTATCTGCGATGCCTCAACCCGGCTCAAGCAACCTATGTGATGCTAGAAATCCATGAGGGTATCTGCGGTAATCATTCAGGCGGCAGGTCTCTAGCCCACAAAATACTTCGCACTGGCTATTTCTGGCCTACTCTCAACCAAGATGCGATTGACTTCGTCCTCAAATGTGATAAGTGTCAACGCTTTGCCAACATCCCCCATACTCCTCCTACAGAACTGATCACACTTTGCAGTCCCTATCCGTTCGCCAAATGGGGGATCGACTTAGTTGGTTCACTTCCCACCGGCCGAGGCCAGACCAAGTTCGCGATTGTCACCATTGACTATTTCACCAAGTAGGTAGAGGCAGAACCCCTTGCCACCATCACCGAGCGGAACACAACCAAATTCATCTGGCAGTCGATCGTATGCAGGTTTGGCATCCCTCAAGCCATCGTCTCTGACAACGGCAAACAGTTCGACAACGCCAAGTACAGGAAGTTCTATGCAGACCTCCAGATCCAGCCCTGTTTCTCCTCCTCAGGTCATCCCCAAGCCAATGGCCAAGTCGAGGTTACTAACCGTTCTCTTCTGAAGATCATCAAAACTAAGCTAGAAGCTGCTAAAGGACTTTGGGCTGAGGAACTACCGAATGTACTCTGGGCCTAACGTACTACCGCCCGGACTCCCACTGGGAGACCCCCTTTCGCTTAACATACGGCGCTGAGGCGGTCATCCCAGTGGAAGTCGGTCTGCCTACCCCAAGGGTTTTACACCCCAACCCAGAGCTAACCGAAGAGCTCCGTCGGGCTAATCTTGACCTAATCGAAGAGCTCAGAGAAACCACTGCAGTCCGACTGGCCTCCTACCAATAGAAAATGAGAACACACTACAACCGCAGAGTCCGACCAAGGGAGTTCGCCGTAGGGGACCTTGTCTTACGCGAAGTAACCCTTGCCACCAAAAATCCGACTAAAGGTAAACTAGCAGCCAAGTGGGAGGGACCTTATGTTGTGAAAGCCCGACCACGGCCAGGTACTTACCGACTTCAGGACATGGAAGGTCGAGATCTCCCCCACCCGTGGAACACCGAGCATTTGAAACGTTACTTTCAATAAACTCCTACTTTTTATTGCTCAGTTATTGTATTTTCTTTTTGACGAATTTACACACATGAACATACTTGTTCTCCCATGGCATAATGTAAATTTTGATCAACTAGATCACACTTTCCATGACAACAATTTTATATCTCAGCTATCTGTGTGTTGTCTCAATAACATTTTGGTTGTAGCACTTATTAAAAAGCCTCAGCCAGACTGAGCACCAAAAGCCTCGGCCAGACCGAGCGCCAACAACCTCAGCCAAACTGAGCACCAAAAGCCTCGGCCGGACCGAGCACCAAAAACCTTGGCCAAACCGAGCGCCAAAAGCCTCGGCCAGACCGAGCGCCAAAAACCTTGGCCAGACTGAGCACCAAAAGCCTCGGCCAGACCGAGCGCCAAAAGCCTCAGCCAGCCTGAACGTTAAAACCTCAGCCAGACCAAGCATGACAAGTCTCAACCAAACTGAGCGCCACAATTCCAAGTCCAAACTGAGTTACTTACAACGTCAGTAAATCACAGCTTAGCCCCAACTGAGCACGCATACTTGTGGCATTAGTAGACACACTTAGTCACAATTCCAGGTCCAAGTTTTTACACCACTTTGCACTTAGTCAAATCCCAATGACATTCTTACATGTTTCCTTTACTAGTCAGAATATTTTCTTCTCCATCAACTTTTACAAGTCAACCTCTTTCCTTATTAGTCAAGCCTAACTCCAATAAACCACTCTCATCCACTTCAGCAGTGTGGCAAACACAAACTCATAATTTTATTACAAGTTTAATTCCACTCTGCATTGAGGAGTTCTTAACTTTACTCTGCACTAAGTTTTTATTAGAAGTTCAATTTTACTCTGCATTAAGGAGCCTTTAACTTTACTCTACATTGAGTTTTTATTACAGATTCACTTCCACTCTGCATTGAGGAGTTCTTAAATTTAGTTTTTATTACAACTTTACCTCCACTTTGCAGATGCACACAAGCCACTATTCTCATTCATTTCAGATGCGTAAGCACAGGCAGTCGAATGAAAACACAACTGAAATTTTATTTATTCACAAATTTGTACATAAGTTCATTACAGTAATTTTTTTTATAAAAAAAGTACAGGTCTTCTTCTTCTTCTTCTTCCATTACTTCTCCTCACTGGACACGAGGTCCTCTTCTTCAATCCCCTCATCTAGGGGGGTCTGGGCCACATCATCGTCGTCAATTTTTACACTACTAAGTCTAAGTCTGGGAACAGTTCTTCAGCTTTACGCTTGAACATCTTCCAACCACTGTCCTAGAACTCAGCCATTTCGTGTTTATAGAAGTCTGACCGCTGGAAGCTCTCAATCGCCTCTGCCTCAGTCCTGCCCCCAACGGTCGTCCCCGACGGGCCCGCCACCCCAGACACCTCCCTCGCCACGCTGTTGGCAACCGCAGCGTCGATCGCCATCTGAAACTCAGCAGACCCCTTGAATTGTTCTATTGCTGCAACATACAGATCGGGGTATGCTGCCCTTTCAGAGGCAGCCTTAGTCCTCTCTCCCTCCAGCTCCTTCTGCAGGCTCGCCTTTTCAGAGGCCATCCTGGCCCTCTCTTCCTCCCACTCCTTCTGCAGGCTCGCCCTTTCAGAGGCCGCCTTGGCCCTCTCTTCCTCCAACTTCTTCTGAAGGCTCACCCTCACCTCCATTGCCTTAGCCCGCTCGTCTTCCAGCTCTTTCTGCAGCCCAGCAATCTTCAATCTGCGTTTTCTTTTTCCTTGATCTGCTGGGCGCGCAGATCTTCATTGCTGGTCATAGCCTCTTCAAATCGTTCCACGGCGACCGCGCAAGCCTTTTGAACATCCACCAACTTATCCTGCTCGCCAGCAAGCTGGAACTCGAGCGACACTACCCTGCGGCGTTCGTTTTCTAGCTCCAACTTGACCGCGCTCAGCTCAGCTTGGGCTCGGTCGGCAACATTGCTATGAACAATGGCCAACACTTACATCTTTTTCGCTTTTTCAGCTTCCTACCAACCCCTGGAGCACACGCCTCGCGTAGCCTTCTTCCACCCTGCACTCTCCCTTTTGAAGTTGGCAGGTTGAGCCTTGGCTTCATCTACCTTCATCCTTGCAGCCGCCGCCTTTCTCAGCAGAGCTCCTGCCAAGGTGGTTACCTCCATTTGAGCAGAGCATAACCCCCTCAGCAACTCAGCCTCATTGAATCTAGCTATTGAGCACACGGCTGCCTCATCCACGATCCCCACAAGGCGATCTGCACCTGCCCTGGCTGGGCCTTCTTCTCCCTCCAGCCGCCCAGCCACTGCGCGAGCGTGGTAGATCCTGGTCGTCAGCCTGACACCCCCTCCTTGGGGCGCAGGACCCCCCTAGGGCTGTTCTTCTCCCCTTGGCTCAGCGCCAGTTGCCCCACCTTCTACTTGCACTTCAGGGGCGACCCTCGCCACCTCTGAGGCGATCTCCACCATTATTGGGACGACCTCCACTTCTAGGACGACCACTTCTGGGACGACCCCCCCTTCTGGGGTCTCCTCCATTCCCCCCTTCTCTGCCTCTTAGGCCATTCTGGTCTCTTCTTCCATCACTTCCCTCCTCCTCTTCACGGCAGGCTCTTCTTCACTCCTCCTCACTCCCCTCTTCTTCTTTGCCACACCCCCTACCTCCATCTCCTTCAAAGCCCTCTCCTTCAAGGGATCTACTAGGGGCGGTCAGGGCACAAATCCACCTAAGTCTTTTTTCCCCAAGGGTTTGGGGCAAGGTCGAATCCTCTCCCTCGCAATCGGCTTTGGCGGTCGGTCTTCCTGGGACTCCTTGAACTTACTGGCTTTGGCGAGGATGGCTATATCCTCAGCCTCTTGTACTTTCCTCCTCGCCTTCAATTCAGCTCGCCCCAGATCTCCACCGCTCGGCTAAGGACCCAACCCCGCTCCAAACAAGGCTAAGGTTGAACGAGTTCGTCCCACTTGACCCCCTCCTTCTTCCGCCATGCCTTCACCTTCTTTATTCTCTCTCTGCCGCGCTCCCAGTTTTGGCTCTACAGATTTGGTGGGCACTCTCCACACCGTGCGCACCCCCGCCCCTCCATTTGCAGACACATAGAACCACCGCGGCCTCCAACCTTTAATTGATAACGGTAGCCCCGCCACCAGACCCCTCCTGCCGCCGCCTACAACATCACCCAAGTCTCTTGTGTCCTGAGGCCTTATAACATGCGAAGAATTCGTCTACTATCATAGCCGCCCCTTCGTTCACCTTCGGCCACGCGCTTGCACAGGCCAATACAATCTTCCACGCGTTGGGCATTAGCTGGCTCGGTGCCACCTCCAAACGGTTCAAGACACTTACCACCACTTGTGGCAGTGGCAGCCTCAGTCCTCCCTTCAATGCTTCCTCGTAAAGGGCAAACTCCCCCGGCCTTGCGTCGGATGGCCTTTCCGTTGACGTCGGCAACAATAGCTCTATTTTAGCAGGCACCTGGTATTTTTCGCGAATAGCCTCCAACTCCGCCGCGGTAACCGTTGATTTGTCAGCCTTCGTGTGCCAGTGATCTGGTTCCGCCTGGCTGATTGGCTTCGGAGCTGCTATCATGGTGGAAGCATGAGATCGTACCACTAGTTCCCCCACCCTCTCCGTCGTATACTGCTCTGCTAACTCCACTGCATCGTCATCACCAAGCGGATCCACCCTGACATTCACAGCTTCTTCTTGGGCCATTCCTCTGGTATGTCTGCGAATCGCTTCGGATGCAGGTGCAAGAAAATTGAAAAAATGTTGCAAAGGTGTATCGTCAGCAACAAAGGAGTTAACACTTGGGATGTTTTGATTTTTCGCAAAGAAGTAGGTAAATCGAATAATGCCAAAAGCCCAAGGCTTGCCCGTATTCCAAGGGTCGCAATTAATTTGCGCCAGTTTGAAAACTTTTCAAAACATCCGCCAAAACTGTCTTTTCAACACCCATAATGACCTATCGTTTCATTTCTAATCCAACGCCTAATCTCCCCCCCACGAGATGTTGCCACGTATACGACCACGATCCACTGTCTCCTCCCATTACCCTGTCTTTTCCACTTCAAATCACCACGTGACACGCCGTCTCTTGAGCCCCGCGCCCCACCACCTTACTTTCGCGGTCGGCCCTCCTCATGGTCGGTCATTCCACTCGGCCAACCTTTGCGGTCGAACCTCCTCGTGGTCGGCCCTTCCACTCGGTCCACCTCATGGTCGGTCCACCCCGCGGTCGATCCACCTACTGGGCCAACTGCCAGTCGACCTCCATCCTGCCAATCTCTAACACCCTCATTCTCTTTATTAGTATTCCCTTCATTGGACTAAAGCTGCACTCGGGAATGTGGGACTACTGACGTGGGTAAGCCCATAAAGGCCATAGCCCACTATGAACAACCCAAGCCCATCACTGGGAGCCCAATACATAACCCAGCTGGTGAAGTCCAGAACAGCTGGAATCCAACGTGGCATAAAGAGCCAATGACATTCAGACATGTGGCAGGTAAAAGACAAGCCACATCAGCAGACAAAGATCTGCAAAGTTATTGCCACAGCACATCGCCATTAATGCACCCCATCATAGCATTTATTATGACAACACCTCCCCGTCAGAACAGCGCCCCCTCACCCTGAACAAGGTAAGCTACAGCATAGACTTTCGGCCAAGGTGGCAGGTCGGAAGGGACGGCGAAATGATTACCAAAGGATATAAGCAGATGTTGAAGACAAGAAGAAGGTTAAGTTTTCTATCTCCAATCTCTCTCTACATTCTACTTCTCTTTCTGACTTACTCGTCGGAGGGTTCACTGGGGGGACTCCCCGTTCCCCGTTGAACTTGTCTGCAGGTTCATAGGTGGGTTTGATCACTCGGATATTGGCACGAGAAGTGTGGATCAGTCCGACCTATTCTGCCAGGTACCCGTGGTATATTAACTGTATCATCATACTCAATAATTTTCTTTTGATTTCTCTCTCTAACCCAATGCCCTCTTCATCCTTTACATTGATGATTGAAAATGTCCTCTTCAAATGGGTTTCTTTCTAACCCAATTGGAAAATGCCCTCTCTCTCTCTGTTAAAGTGGGTTCCCTCTCTTCAAACTATAAAATATGATTTGGATTTCATCCTTTTGGTTTTGTCCATCAACTGCCCTATCTCTCTCTAAAAATTTGTGGGTTTTATCAACTTTTTTATTTTAGTTTTATAATTTGGGTTTCACCTTTTTATGTTGACAAATTGATCCCATTTTTATGTTGATGAATTGGTTAACATAGTATTGTTCCTCATTTTCCTGTCTTGGGCAATAAAATTACACATTTTGTTTTTTTTTATTATTATTTTCATTTAAAAATGAAAATCAAATTATCTGTAATGTGATCACGCCATTATTATTCCAACCACTTCGAATCATGTAAGCGTTATTTGGATGGCCATCACAAGATTACTAAGTGGTTGTTTGGGATTATTTTTTCAATTAATGCGTTTAAAAAATTATTTTTTTTAGTGAGTGAAACATGCTAATGTGAATTTTTTTTTTTTTTTTTTTTAACTCATGACAATTGATTCTGTGACTTTTACGTTTTTGACATTTTAGTCTATTTCCAAACGCATTCTTAATTCTCAATTCACATCATTAGTTTTGTTTTGTTTTGTTTTTTTTTCCCTTTTTCAAAGCAATGGGTTTTCTGCATTTGATATTTAATCATTTGTATTTTTTTAAAATCATCTATTTAACATGATATTATTCATCGATTTTTTTGTGGATAACATAAATTTTGCAACAGTAAAGCGAGCTTGAACTGACGGTGTTGTTTGTATTGCTTTAGTTGCCTTTATCAAATTTATGTGTGTATTCAAATTTATTGCTTCATTGTGATGGTAGTTTGGTGATTTTATTATTATTTTTTAATGTTTTTTGTGCATAAATTTCAATTTCAGTTTGGACTCTCCAGATGATACATGGTGAACTTCATAAATTTTTGTTTCATCTTTTTGTATTGCTAAATTATTGGATTTCATTATGTTCTTTTTTCAAAAAACATAATTATTATTAATGATCATGGCATGTTTAGAAAAACACAATAGATTTTGCATAAATGGGACTTTTGTCCCTACTAAATATAATGTTACCCAAAAGACAACCTAAGAGGAGGGCGAATTAGGTTTTTACAATTAAAAATTAATAATACCCTAATAAAAATTATGACTAGCACAATAGATAAATATAGTTAATGAAATAAAAATAATTAAAACAAGTGTTCTAACAACTATGTCAGATAATAATTTTAGCACGGTGAAAATGTGAAATATAGTTACAGCAATTTAAATAAAATAAAGAGATAAGGGAGAGAGAAGCAAACAAATTTATAGTGGTTCGGTTTCAACTCGATCTACATCCACTCCTCAAGCTTCACTTGAGATTTTTCACTATGCTCTAGCTTCACGGGGGTGCTAGCAACCTCTTTACAAATAGAGCAATCCTCTACGGATTTTACACAGACTTTCTAAGTCAAGAACACTAAGTGTACTACACTCTTACAAGGTTGAAAAGAAAGTGTTTTTGCTTTCACAAAAAACTACAAGAATTATCTCTCAAAGATAGATATAAAAATGAAGCTCTGGTTTTTCTATAAACCTCACACAAGAAAGATGGGTTTAAAGCTATACGTCTCAGTGCATAATTTCTGAAAGATGATGTAAACAAAAATTGAAGAACACTCCTCAGAGAATTTTTTAGAGAATAGATGTGAGTGATTATAGATCAAAGAATATTTTCTGATTTTTTTTTGTAACTTGTTTACATTAGAAGCTTTGGTATATATAATGAAACTTATAGCCGTTTATAGGCGTTGTATTCATTTGAATTTATAGCCGTTGTATTCATTTGAATTTATAGCCGCTGTACTCCATCATTACTAATTTGAATATCTTCCACTCCATCATTACAAATTTGAATATATTCCACTTGAACCTTTTGAACTGCTGCTGTGCTAGGCTGTTTGAACTTCTGTTTTGAGCTGTTTGAACTTCTGATTTAATAATATATTAAATACATTCTAACAACATTTAGGATAAAGGTTTAGTGAAAAATAATGGGACAAAATAAATTTTGATTCTATTTTTCTCTTCCAAATAAATTAAAAACATAATTAAATAAATTATCAAAATAAATAAGTATAATAATCTCCCCCTTTTTGATGATCACACACAATGATGTTTTGATTTGATTTGGAAGTAAGAAAAGCTCCCCCTCAAGTTATGCTCTCTGAATTCACTTCTAAATACATAGGTTAGCACATGTGTAATAAATAAGTTTTAATTAGAGACATGATATGAGACTAAGATATCAAACTATAAATACGTAATCATCAGATTAGTTCTCAAATAATACCATAATTTAAAAATAATATCATAATACATAACATCATATAATTCCCCCCCCTGTGACATTATCAAAAGGAAATCATGGATCAAAATCTGGAGGAGGAGGAGGAGAATGATAGGAATAAATGACATCAAAAAATAGATAATCAAAACAGCAAAAATTAAACTTAATGGGACATTGGTGTTGCTGGAATGGTAATGTAAAAAAAATATTATGAGGGTTTAAAAAAAAAATCAATGTATACAAAGTTAATTTTACCTCAAGATGCAGAACCCAAAAAAAATTACACAGTTGAAAATAGCAAACTGTTAAGGAGAATAAATGTATGAAGGACTTATGAGCATTCAACTGATATAAATGTTTCCATATCAATGTAGCAATACACATATATCATTTTAACAAAAATTCAAGTTTCACAGTCATAACAAAACTTTTTAAGTAGAAATCGACATTCCAAACTCGTCACGAATAAAATTGAAGCGATCCTCGCTTAGGGGTTTTGCGAAAATATCCGTCAATTGCTTGTTAGTGTTTATAAATTCAAGTACAATATCCCTTTTTTGAACATGATCTCTTAAAAAATGATGTCAAATTTCAATATGTTTTGTTCGTGAGTATTGAACCGGATTTTTGCTTAAATTGATGGCACTAGTATTATCACATTTAATAGGGATATGATCATAATGCAAATCAAAATCCTCCAATTGTTGTTTCATCCAAAGTATTTGGGCACAACAACTTTCGAAAGCTATATATTCAGCTTCGGCCGTTGATAAAGCAACAGAATTTTGCTTTTTACTAAACCAAGATACTAATGAGTTACCAAGAAAGTGACAAGTACCACTGGTGCTTTTTCTATCAAGTTTGCATCCGGAAAAATCGACATCCGAGTAACTAATTAAATCAAATGCAACACCTCTATGATGAAACAGTCCCAAATTTTGAGTGCCAAAAAGATATCTAAAAATTCTTTTAACAACACTGAGATGTGATTCCTTAGGATTTGATTGATATCTAGCACACATACAAACACTAAACATAATATCGGGTCTACTTGCAGTTAAATAAAAAAGTGAGCCGATCATACCTCGATATTTTGTTTGATCAATGGACTTACCTTTTTCATCCTTATCTAGCTTAATGGATGTGCTCATAGGTGTTCCAGCTATTTTTGAGTCATACATACCAAACTTTTTGAGTAGTTCTTTTGTGTACTTAGCTTAGTTGATAAAAATTTCTTCTTTATATTGTTTGATTTGAAGCTCAAGGAAATAATTTAGCTCTCCCATCATGCTCATCTCAAACTCACCTTGCATACACTTAGCAAATTCCTACACAAGGTTTCATTAGTAGCACCAAATATAAATCCATCCACATATATTTGCACAATAAATAAATCATTATTTTTAGTTTTAACAAGTGTTGTGTCAATCGTTTCTCTAGAAAAAATTATTTTCAATCAAAAATTTACTTAATCGTTCATACCATGCACAAGGTGCTTGTTTCAAACCATATAAAGCTTTTGATAGTTTAAAAACATGATTTGGAAAAGCATGATCTTTAAAACTTGGGAGTTGTTTAACATAAACTTCCTCATTTATAAAATCATTAAGAAAAGCACTTTTTACATCTATTTGATAAAGTTTGAAATCTCTAAAACATGCAAATGCAAGTAACATACGAATGGCTTCTAATTTAGCAACCAGAGCAAAGGTTTCATCGAAATCAATATATTCTTCTTGATTGTATCCTTGTGCAACAAGTCTATGTAAGTTTATAGGATCTTTATACTAGAAATCAAAACACTATGAATATAATTAATTACTAAAATATAAACTTGGATACATACCGTTTGATTCCGTTATTGTCTTGAGTTTTGCTTCTTTGAAAGATGATGGCATTCACAATCGGAAAACCTTAGCACCAGCTCTTCCCCTCCTTCTCCTAATCTTTATGTTGTCTTTCAATGGGACTGACAACCCTTTGATCTACATATATATAGATATATGTAAACCCTAATAAGGATAGGAGAGGGGACTGGGCCTAAATAAAACAATTACTGGGCCCTCCCATTAAGGAACCTAAATAACTTAAAACAGGCCTTACACCTCCATATCACATATCTATATATAAAATAATATATACACCAAGATGACCATGGCCCAAACTTTATGGATCACAATAACAATTTTGGGCTCATACCAGTCAATCTATCTGAATCACGTTCAACCCGTTTTTCACAAACCAAACAAAATATAGTCAATGACAGCCTAATTAAGAATAAATTCTTACATTCTCCCACTTAGGCAACATTGACTACTACTTTAAGAAAATATTTTATTTAAGAAAAAATGACTCTCGGGTTAAACAACTTTAGTGGCCACATAAACATGATTCAGAATAGAAACATCTCAGCACAGAATCTCGTTCAATGAGAAATATTAATATCGAACTGTAGCGGTAATTATGCTATTGAACAACATAACACCTTCCACAATTACAAATACTAATATCTCACCAACATGGATTCCTATATGTGATAAAGTGTAGTGTGAAATTTCAGCATAATTGATCCAAAAATTATATAACATGCTAATTCCACATTCAGTCCTCTGTATGGTCTTGACAAGACCCTGCAAGGAATCTCATTCCTTTCTCCACTTCTAAAAGAAGCCTTTATTCCTCTAAACCGAGGTCTTTCATGCTTTAAACCAAGCATCAGACTTTATGGATCCATATACACTTCTAAACCGAAGTATTAATCTTTATATCTCAAAATTAAAATATAACTGTAAGAGCTCATATAAGAGGTATACATATATGACAATTACCATTTATGTGTACACACACATAACTATAAACAAAATGTGAATAAACACATCAAACTTTATTAACTGAAATATACCATAGATAATATTCATGGGTAAAAAAAAATTTCTTTAACCAAGCACATAAAAAACTGTAAAGTACCCATATGCTCAATATATTTAGCAAACTAAAATTTGGCCTAAGCCCTATATTTAAAAGATCAACTAGTATGTATTTTATAACATGTGCTCATAAAGAATATCATCTTTAACAACTTTCCAATTCTGAAGTACTTTAAATTTATAAATTTAACACCATCAGAGTTTTTGTTATTCTTTATGGAGAAAATTAAAACCATATATCATAATACATCTTTATAGGTTTGGAAATAAAATTAAAAATTCCAAGCTCTGAAATAAAATTCTTTAATTGCATAACTCAAGTTGAGCTCTAAAACATGTTGCATAGTGAAAAATTATAAGAGATTTTATGAAACTCTTTCATGAAACAACACCTCATGCAAACATAAAAAATATAACCAATAATAGATACTATATCATTTGAGCAACTACCAAAGTCGACATAGTACAACCAATAATATTAACATGATTAATTCTTTTATGGACAATCGTATAATCTTTAATTCTCTATAAATATCATAGCACTTTAAGTCTGTCAACCCAATGGTCAAGGCTTAAATTAAAATAATAATTGTCTAACAAACTAATTGCACATGCACCAAGTTTAATCCAAACTTCATAATTCATTAAACTCTCACAACACTAGCATACAAGGCATTCATCATGAACTTTTTCTCAAAATCATTTTATGAATATTGAATGTTACTTAATTAGTCTCGATCATTAAGAAGAGCAAAGTAAAACTTTCAATTCTGCATATTAAATTCAGTAAAAATGTGCTCTAGGTATGCTCTTTGAGATGAGACAAATAATTCAAGTATCTTAATGCCAAACACATAAAATACTTTATCAAGATATTTCATATCAAAAATTTATTAACAACAATATCTTTACATCAAGTATTAATTCGAAATTATTACTAGTAAGTAAAATTCCATTAGTATAAAGGATCAAGAAAAATAAATTGCTCCCACTGACCTTGAGATATATGCATAAATTAACAGTATTATCCATAAAGCCAAGTAATAATATTTGGTGAACTTTTAAATATCATTACTCAGGAATTCGTTCAAAACCATAGATAAATTTGTTTAACTTACAAATCAAATTTATTTTGTTTGGCGAAACAATAGATAAAAATGTCACAATACCACTATAATCATTATAAACCTACATTTATAACATTGGTAAGAGCAATACTCTTTTCAAATCACAACCTCTTACAATAGCTGTGTATTTATTTATTTATCTTTAAAATACTCATTAGATTTCAAACTTTTAAATTCAAACTTTTAAAAAAGGTATAACATGATCTCATATCTAATTAATAATTTCTACCAATTCATTTACCATATTACAAATCGCCAATATCTTCATCATACGTAACAATCATCTCTTCAATCTCTTGATATTGCTCATTTAGAAAAAATAATATGATCACAAGGATTTTGAACTGTATGAGAATGTTTAGGAGTTGTACGTGTTATGCATGTTCAAGTTATATCAACAGATTGAATAGACACTTCAGGTTCTACCTGCACTCTTACTTTCTCTATGAGAATGAACATACCAGTTTATTACAATAGACACAAGTACACAGAAAGATTTATATATTTAAGCTTTAAACTGTTCATCAATCTAAAAACTTCACATTTTAAGCTTAAAAGATTTTTATGTCAGAATCAAGATAATAGAACCATTGACAACTTACAAAAGTAACAATAAATAGCAATAAGTCCCATTTTAATTTCAAAAGCACAACAAATTTTTACTTCTGTACAATCCCAAACTCAAAAGTTATTCTAACTAAATTTTCTACTAATTCATAATTCAAAAGTATTTTAAAAATATTTTTAACTAAGTACCATATGTAAAGTATACACAAGTATACATAGCAATTAAAATTATTTTATCACAAAAACTTGTATAATTTAAACATGTTAACCTACACCTCATCATTTTATTAAAGTTCAATTACGACGCTCAAGTACTCAACTTTCTTCCGAAGTTACAAGCATGATATATTTAAATTGATTCCACAATTTTATAAAAAATTAATAAGAGGTTATGCACATTAACCAAAATTATCATGTTCACTATAATATCTACCTTGAATTAATAATTTAAAAAAAAACTTTATCAGTGTGTTTTTCAACATAAATGAGATTAGACAAATGCATAACATCAATACTCATTTATGAAATCAATAAAATAATTTCTCCCACACACCTTATGATAAATGAAAATCTATTCCAATTATTATTATTTTTATTTTATTTATTACCAAAATTAAAATAATAACAATGCTTATTTTGTTGTCATTAAAATTGAATTTTATCTCATGGATGATATAAAAATAGCATTCTTTAAAATAAGATCACTACTAGACTTTAACTTAAATAACTTGATCAGAAAATAAAATTTTGATTAACACACGCATTTTTTTAAACAGTTTAAAAAATAAATAAGGAGATTCCAAGGTGGGAAGAGCATCATAGCTCACAAAAAATTCTAAAGAATTTTTCTTGCTTGAGTTAATAATATATAAAGAGATTTGCGAAATATTCTGAAAAGGAAAACATAAAATACTGAAGAGAGATAACGATTTATAAAAGTCGAATGTATTATATAGAGCATTGTAGAGTATAATTTAGATTTTCTTATAAGAATCACCTAGTGAATATTTTAAAACTCTACTTTCTTAAATAGTTAACATTGAATATAACTTCAATCTTTCACGCTATATTGAGGTCTTAATATAAATGGTTAAGAAGACACATTCTCGAGTATGTCAATATCTAAATCAGTTAGTCTTAAAGCTAACTCAATATCTTTTAACCGATTCATAATCAAAACTTTAATGGAGTAAATTTGATTTTCATAAAAATATCTCCTTCATTGCTTTCAATTCAATATAATATCATTCAATTATATATGGACAATAATAATCTCATAATCACAATTAATATTCTCAAATATTTAAAATGTATCACTCTTAAACTGAATATATAGAAAGCATGTTCACAACTCCAACTTTCAATTATACATAAGCAATTAGTATAATCTCACAAGAATATGCTGCGAATAAACTTTAGCAATATTCTCAGATGTGCCAGAATGTATCACTATATAAACACCTTTGGGTTGAATATATAGAATACAATCAACATCTTTAAACTTTAATATAATCTTAATTAATTATACATGGGCAATAATTATAATCTCACAACAATGGGCTGCAAATAAACTTTAACAATATTGTCAGATGTTTCAGAATGTATCATCATATAAATACCTTTGGGCTAAATATATAAGACACATTCTAACACCTATAAACAAGTCAACTAGCAAGAATGATTTATCAAGAAATTATCTCCTTTGGGTAGATAAATCCTTTCAAAATCAATAAAATTTCCCTTACTAGCGGCTCACACTACCTCTAAAATTAATTCACACGATTAACTCCCTTTGGGAAGGTAATTGAGTAAAACAATTTCAGAAGAGTTTCCCAGAATCTTTATTAAAAAACTTATAAATCTCAATAGATTAACCACTTTGGCAGTATCACCCATATTGATTTAAAAGTTCTCTAACTGGGACAATTTTAAAATAAATATTTTCCCATTAAAAATATCACTATTTATTATTTTAATATATTATAATCTTTGAGCCAGTATGTTATCAAATATGCTTCAAATCAATATTCAAAGCAATAAATCTCAACAATGAACATGATATATTCTGAAGCAATATTCACGGAACAATTTCAAATCAACACTCACGTTTTTTTTTTTTTTTTTTTGTATATGATTCTGAAGCAATTTCAACAATGAACAGTATGTACATATAAGTCACCCATCACGAGGCACATTGTTTTTTTTTTTTTTTTTTCTTATTCTTAAAAAAAATTATTGAAATAATCTGTCATGATTTTGATTCCAGTATAAACTTGCTCTGATACCACATGTAAGTTTATAGGATCTTTATACTAGAAATCAAAACACTATGAATATAATTAATTACTAAAATATAAACTTGGATACATACCGTTTGATTCCGTTATTGTCTTGAGTTTTGCTTCTTTGAAAGATGATGGCATTCACAATCGGAAAACCTTAGCACCAGCTCTTCCCCTCCTTCTCCTAATCTTTATGTTGTCTTTCAATGGGACTGACAACCCTTTGATCTACATATATATAGATATATGTAAACCCTAATAAGGATAGGAGAGGGGACTGGGCCTAAATAAAACAATTACTGGGCCCTCCCATTAAGGAACCTAAATAACTTAAAACAGGCCTTACACCTCCATATCACATATCTATATATAAAATAATATATACACCAAGATGACCATGGCCCAAACTTTATGGATCACAATAACAATTTTGGGCTCATACCAGTCAATCTATCTGAATCACGTTCAACCCGTTTTTCACAAACCAAACAAAATATAGTCAATGACAGCCTAATTAAGAATAAATTCTTACAGTCTAGCCTTATTTCTTATAATTGTGCCGGATTCATCAAGCTTGTTTCGAAAAATCCATTTGGTATCGATAATGGTATGATCTTTAGGTTTTGGCACAAGTTCCCACACTTTGTTTATCTCAAATTGGTTAAACTCTTCATGCATAGCTATCATCCAATGTTCATCGAATTTGGCTTCTTAAAAGTTTTTAGGCTCAATCTGTGAGAGAAAAGCCAAGTTACTACAAATATTTCTAAGTAAAGAACGAGTTTCAATACCTTTTGTAGGGTCACTTAGGATTAAATCCTTAGGGTGATTATAAACAAATTTCCATTCTCTTGGCAAATCATCATTATTTCCTCCTTCTTCTTGAAGTGGGAGAATAGGTTATTCAATCTCTTTGTTCAACTTACATGGTTGGTTCTCTTCTTTATAGATACTTGAATCTTTCATATTTGGTTCTAAATCTATATTATCACTAACAATTTGCTTTTAAGCAGAGATGTTAGTTTCATCAAATGCCACATGTATAGATTCTTCCACAACAAGAGTTTTTTTATTAAAAACACAATAAGCTTTGCTAGTTAAGAAATAGCCAAGAAAAATTATTTCATCAGATTTTGAATCAAATTTACCTAAGTTATCTTTACCATTATTATGCACAAAACATTTACAACCAAAAACATGCAAGTGACTAATGTTGAGCTTTCTATCATACCAAAGTTCATAAGGAGTCTTTTTGGGAATAGATCTAATTAATGCACGATTTAAAATATAGCATGCGATGTGAACGGTTTCGGCCCAAAAATATTTAGGAAGATTATTTTCGCAAAACATTGTTTTACTCATCTCTTCTAAAGTTCTATTCTTCCTTTCTACTACACCATTTTGTTGAGGGGTTTTAGGTGCTGAAAAATTATGTCAAATACCATGCTCATCACAAAACAATTCAAATTTCTCATTTTCAAGTTCTCTACCATATTCGGTTCGAATATTAGTAATAAGAAAGCATTTTTCATTTTGAATTCTACGACAGAGTTTGGGAAAGAAGAAAATGTTTCATCTTTGTGTGCTAAAAACACAACCCATGTAAATCTTGAACAATCATCAACAATAACAAGACAATAACGTTTACCACCTAAACTAGATGTCCTTGACGGACTAAATAAATCCATATGCAATAGTTGTAAAGGTGTAGTTGTGGAAATTTGAGATTTTGATTTAAATAATGTTTTAGTTTGTTTTCCTTGTGGACAAACACTACAAAGATGATCTTTTTCAAATTTAATTTTTGGAAGTTCAATGACCAAATCATTTCTCAAAAGTTTAGCAATTAAATCCATATGAGCATGACCAAGTCTTCTATGTCATAACCAACTATTTTCATTATTAACATATAAACATTTAACATCACTAGCATAGAGATCATTAAGATGAAAAACATAAACATTATCATGGCGATTACCAACGAATAAAGTTTTATGATCATTAGTGCTTTCAATTTGTAAAATGTGATTTATCAAAAATAACTCGATTACCTTTATCACATAATTGACTAATACTAAATAGGTTATGCTTAAGTCCATCAACAAGTAAAAGGAGAAATACCGATGCTACCAATATCGATGATTTTTCCTTTCTTGTTGTCTCCAAAAGTAACAAATCCTCCATCTTTCGATGATAGTTTAGTAAAGAATGATTTATCTCCGGTCATGTGTCTGGAACATCCACTATCAAGGTACCACTTCTCTTCTTTAGCTTTGGACTTAAAACAAACCTACAAAATGACAATCAAGTGTTGGTTTTTGATATCCATAGTTTCTTGGGTCCTTCTTGGTTAGTTTTGTTGGATCCCTTAATAATCCAAATCTTTTTAATTCCCATGTTTATATTATTTTTGAATGGACAAGAAGATATATAATGGTCTTTCTTTCTACAATAATGACAAGTAATATGAGGGTGAGTCATGAGAGGTGCCTTTTCAAAAATTGTATTGAGATTCTTTGTTTTTTAATAGGGTCATATCTAATGCCCGCATTATCGAAAACACATCTTTAATTTCCAAAAAGTATGTTAAGATTGTCTCTGCCTTTTACAAAATTTTCAAATGTTTTTGTTAAATCATCAACATTGTTTTGTAAAGTAGTTTTCTCATTAGAGATAGTGTCAAAATCATTTTTCAAAATAATTTTTTCTTTCTTTAATTCTTCTACATTAATAGATAAAGATGCAATAGATTTCTTTAACACATTATTTTTGGCACAAACTTTTCTATATTCATCTTGTAGTTCATGGAATGTACTTTCAAGTTCTTCATAAAGAGTAGTTACCTCACTTGAGTAAAGTCTTCATCTTCAAGAGCCATGAGACATAAGTTGGCTACTTTATTTTCAATTTCATCACGTGAACTTTCATCTTCACTTTCTCCCCAAGCTGCTACCATGGCCTTTTTGTTTCTTTTGTAGTCTTTTACATGATTCTTCAATTTTGGACAATCCATCTTCATATGTCCAGGATTTTTGCACTCATAGCAAATTATAGGCTCTTTCTTATTATCTTTGTTATACTCTTTCTTGAAATGTCTTCTTCCTCCATAGTTGTTTTTCTTGAAGTGCTTTTTGAGATTTCTACTAAACATGGCATAACTTTCATCCTTACTGGAGTTTTCATGTTCTTCTTCATTTGATGAGGCTTTGAATACAATTCCACTTTTTTTTTTTTTTTCAACATCCTCATGTCCTTTCATGGTGATCTCATGAGTTATAAGGGAACCCATAAGCTCATCCAATCCAAGTGTGGAGAGATTTTTGGCTTCTATAATGGTCGTGACCTTTGCTTCCCAATTCTTTGGTAAACACCTAAGAATTTTTCTTACCAACTCACTGTTAGTATAAGTTTTGCCAAGAGATTTCAAAGAGTTTACAATTTTAGTAAATCTAGTAAACATACTTGAAATAGATTCATCAGAGTTCATTTTAAACAATTCATAATTATGAACAAGCATATCAATACGAAATTCCTTCACTTGGTTTTTACCTTCATACGTTACATCAAGTTTGTCCCAAATTTTTTTTGCCGAATCACAGCTTGAAATTCTATTATACTCCTTAGAGTCTAGTCCACAAACAAGAGTGAGTTTGGCTTTAGTATTGGCTTGCAATAATTTATGATCTCTCTCATCACATTCATCTTCAGTTTTAGGTACACTAATATTGTCTACTAATTTGGTACGAATTTTTGAACCTTTGGTGACAATAATCCACATGGCATAATCAGTGGCTTGTAGGTATAAGGTCATCTTATCCTTCCAATGACTATAGTTGTTTCCGTCAAACAATGGCGGCCTATTTGTGGCTTGTCCTTCAGCTAAGGTTGCCATTGATCAAAACTCCTAGATGGTTAAATCTAAAACAAGAGTCTACGCTTTGATACCAATTGTTACCCAAAAGACAACCTAAGAGGGGGGTGAATTAGGTTTTTACAATTAAAAATTAATAATACCTGTAGACGTCCCCGAACGCCCCGGGAGGGTTGAGTCCCGTTCCGTTCATATTGGGGTCACTACAGTTCAAGGACTCAAATGTCACGGTTCTTAATCTTAAACCAAAGAGTCCAAATCCGGCAAATCGATTTTGAAAACAAATTTTTTTGAAAAGAAGTGCCAAACATGGACTGCTTTGCCAGATACAGAGTCGCCACCTAAATGTTTTTTTAATAGAAAATTTAGGAAACCCTAACTCGGTGCCAAAGGCCACGTGTCCGTCATCACCAAAGTTGCCTCGGCTCGGGAACTTGGGTACGATTGGGGAAGGTCACCTCGTGAGCACCCCCGCTCACCCGGTCAAAGACCGGCCTCTACTAACCATGATATCTTATTTTGAAAACATTGTGCGTTCTTAAACCGGTTATTAGCCTAGGTTACTATGTGATGCGCACAGCATACAAGTATAGACTGGATCACCTGAATTGGAACAAAACACTTCATATTTGTTCGTTTGAAAAATGGTTTGATGGCGCTACCCGCAGGTAGGCTAAGACGTGAATTTGCCACCCTCGGGTGGGCTTAGAAAACATGATTTTGCCACTGTCTAGTGGGCTTAAAACAAACATTTGATGAATTGTTCCAATCCAAATAACCCAACCTTCACCCACAGGCATTCAAGGCAGTTATATCACATAAGCAGTTAGCCTCATGGTAAGCATGCTATTCATGGCAGTCACTCACACGCATGCAAGGATGCTAAAGCATAAAAACTCACCGAGTACTCCAAGCCAAAACAGAAACTCATTAGAAATCCATGCATGATCCTAGATACACATAATTACCTAATGCAACACATGCAAAAATGCAAACTATAGCAGGCTCGGCTATTCTAAACATGGCATATGGAATGCTACAGCTAACACGTATTCAACTTAGAATTGAAATACAAATGCAGTTAGTATGATGCGCCGAGCCCGGTGCGTGCAAAACAGATGAATGAATGCAAACATGCTATCATACTGTATGCTAATTGAAACATGCCCTAATCTAACCATCATAAGCGGGTAAATAAAAAGGAAGAAAGACGTGGGGTGGAAGACATACATCACACTCACGCACACTTATTACAATTATGCCCTCGCGCAGAGGGTCTGAATAAATATACAGTCCCGAATAAAAGAATATTACAGTCCAAATAATACAGTCCAAATATGTACAAAAATCCTAATTAATTTACAAATTAATCTAGGAAAGCTATAAATTGGCATGCAAGCCAGGGACTGCCTCGACTCTGATGAACGATGTATGTTTGGGCTGCCTTGCACGGAAATCCACTGAGATGCCCCAATTAGCCTCTGTTTTGAAATTATTCTTGGAATGCGCGCCAAGCCTCGAAAAAGTTGCTGATTCTTTATTTTGCTGCAACAGAGAGCAGGAAAGGGGCATGGCAATGTATTTTCACAAATGTATGCATGTCTCGATCCTCGTGCCACCAATCACGCATATCGATGCATGATGGCCGAGGAGTCGAATTGCACAACTCCATATGAAATGAATGCATATGAAAGCTACAACAAAACCTAACTCGATCATGGATAATCCGGAGTGTCGGCAACTTGGGAATTGAGACACGTTCCGCCACTCGGAGTACGAAATGCACCTCGTTTCCCGTGCCCGGGCTAACTCCTATCCCGAACACGATGCAATATGCATGACATGCATGAAATGCAACTAAGATACAATCCTAACATACACAATGTTATGGAATGGCATACACGCTGCACGAGGTAATACACAACCAAGCATACACAATGCTATGGATGAAATGGCATACGCAATGCAATAATGGGCTTACACCAACATGAGAGAGCCTCATCCACACTCACATAGGGGGCCATCAGATGAAAACAAGACAACTCGAAATGCGTGCACGCGTGCACGTAAACCGAGGACCGACCCTCAGGCACCGAAATGCCACTCTAATGAGACATGGCAAAGACATGGATATGATATGCAAACATGCAAAAATCAGTAGCAAAATGAGGGGCAAAACAGCCCCGAAACAAGGCGAAATGACACCCGATGCATGGAATCTCTCCCGAAATGCAAAACTAGGCATATGAAATGGCTTACAGCTATACAAAGCATGCATAATTGGTACATGGAATGAAAAGACAGAAGAAAGGCAGCCCCAAAATAAGCATTTTTACAGTTCAAAGCATGGCCAAACAGTAAGTACAAGTGGGACTAAATTAGCATACAAAAATGGCTCCGCAAGGGAGGCAATGAAGCAAGTGGTAGATGCAAAGCCCAAAAAGAAAAAGACCCTTCTACAACACTGAAGAGGGACCAAAAATATGACTACTTACAGTTTATGGCAGCCCCCAAAACAGTATACAAACACACTCAAAATGTCATGCAAGATGAGGCTCAAAAGAGGCTATAACACAAAGTATACAAAATATTCATCAAACAGCCAAAGACCCTTAATGAAACATGACAAGGGGATCAAAATATGACAACTTTCAGTTCTGATCAAGGTCGAAAAACAGAATCTTAATAAGATAATAAATCATGCAAAAATGGGGACCAAAGAGGGGTGCAATGGCAAGTGATACATGGAGGTCCCTAACAGTGTTGAGCCCTTCTTCAATGTTGAATAAGGCTCAAAATAATCCTATCTACAGTTTATGACATGCTCCAAAACAGATCACACATAGGCTAAAAATATCATGCAAAATAATGGCATTCAAGAGGATAATGAAGCAAGTGCCAAAAAGAAGCTTCAAACTGCAATGAGCCCTTAATGAAACATGGAATATAGCTCAAAAAAATGACATTTTCATTTTTGGTCGGAGCTCAAAACAGCAAGCAAATAGGGCTAAGAAATGTTGCAAAAATGAGCTAAAAAAGAGGGAATTGGCACTCACCCTTGTAGACCAATCTTTGGTTGCTTCTTGGACCAAGTTGCAGCACCCTTAGCCTCTGAAAAACTCCCCAAACTACTGGAAATGGAGTAGTGGTGGTGGTGCTAGGTGGTGGTGTGAAAAAGGGGTAGAACTTGGAAGATTTTTGAAGGAAATGAGAGAGATGGAGGGAGATATGCATGCAAGGCTCAAAGCAATTTTTTTTCAACCCCAAAACCAGGTTTTTGCAGCTGGTTATGTAGACAAATGAGAGGGAGAAAAGGAGGGAAAAAAGGGGAGGGAAATTGCATCAAGTTTCCCTCCAAAAAAGTTCCCTCCGGATACAGGTTTTGGAGGGAAAAACAATGCACAGCTGTAATGTACTCATCCTGAGGAAGCTGGCCGGCTAGGTAGTGGAGTTGCAGGTGGCCGGCCGGCCACCCCCCATGGCCGGCCGGCCAAGGGTCAAAATGGTCAAATAGAATTAGTGGCCGGCCACCAGATATTAGTAGCCTCCCAGGTGTCCTCAACACTACCCTGTAGTTCAAAATTGGCAACTGTAAAATAGGAGAGAGAACAAGCCACTTTTCAAAGGGGTTCAAAAGGTTCAAGTAGAATTAATGGCCGGCCATATAATATTTGTGTCCTCCCAGGTGTCTACAACACAAATATGGGGGTTAGGATGAAGAAAGTGACCCTAGGGTGGTCAACATTGGCTTGGAAGTGAGAAAAACGGGCGTCGGAGGGCGACGGAGGAATATAACTGGTTGCTGAAACAATTGCTGGCCTCCCACCCTTCTGTGACCTTCCCGGTGATGAAACAGAGGTACCTGCCAAAAATGAACGAAAACCGATACAAAATGAAGGTTTGGGGGCCGAGACGCGCAGTCCGAGGCCCCGAAAACTGCCTGTTCGGCACCGGGAGTGGTGTTCGACCACGAAGTGGGTCTCTCAGACCACAGTGTCCCTTGAAAGGGAGTAAATAAGATGCATGCCAAAAACCGGAGCAAACGGAGGTGGTTAGGCGGTCCCGAACCGAGGCACACGGCCTGACGGCTCCGAAAACCGGGAACCGGGCTCCGAAATGGGCCAAAATGGCCTACGGCCACGAAATGTAGCCCGCGGCCACTGAGAGATGGTCTACGAAACCTCTCCCTCCCTTCAGGAAGAGAAACAGAGAAAACCGAGTCTGGTTCGCAAACCGAGGCAAGGCACAGAAGAGGGTTCGGAAGTCCAGAGGCAGGGCTCATGGCCGAGACTCCGAGACTTCTGAACGAGCACAATATGCAACATCACCGAGCGCTCAATCGGTGACGTCTGAGTCTTAAGGTTGGTCAAAAATGGGGTGTCTACAATACCCTAATAAAAATTATGACTAGCACAATAGATAAATATAGTTAATGAAATAAAAATAATTAAAACAAGTGTTCTAACAACTATGTCAGTTAATGATTTTAGCACAATGAAAATGTGAAATATAGCTACAGCAATTTAAATAAAATAAAGAGATAAGGGAGAAAGAGGCAAACAAATTTATAGTGGTTCGGCCTCAACTCGGCCTACGTCCACTCCTCAAGCTTCACTTGAGATTTTCCACTATACTCTAGCTTCACGGGGATGCTAGCAACCTCTTTACAAATGGAGCAATCATCCACAGATTTTATACAGACTTTCTAAGTCAAGAATACTGGGTGTACTACACTCTTATAAGGTTGAAAAGAAAGTGTTTTTGCTTTCACAGAAAACTACAAGAATTATCTCTCAAAGATAGATATAAAAAAGAAGTTCTGGTTTTTCTATAAATCTCACACAGGAAAGATGGACTTAAAGTTATACGTCTCAGTGTATAATTTCTGAAAAATGATGTAAACAAAAATTTAAGAACACTCCTCAGAGAATTTTTCAAAGAATAGATGTGAGTGATTATAGATCAAAGAATATTTTCTGATTTTTTTTTGGTAACTTGTTTACAATAGATGCTTTGGTATATATAATGAAACTTATAACCGTTTATAGCCGTTGTATTCATTTGAATTTATAGCCGTTGTACTCCATCATTACTAATTTAAATATCTTCCACTCCATCATTACAAATTTGAATATCTTCCACTTGAACCTTTTGAACTGCTGCTGTGTTGGGCTGTTTGAACCTCTGTTTTGGACTATTTAAACTCCTGATTTAATCAAATATTAAATACATTCTAACAACATTTATGATAAAGGTTTAAGTGAAAAATAATGGGACAAAATAAATTTTGATTCTATTTTTCTCTTTCAAATAAATCATCAAAATAAGTTTGGATTCAATTTTTCTCTTCCAAATAAATTAAAAACATAATTAAATAAATCATCAAAATAAATAAGTCTAACATATGAGTATCTCAGTGTTTCCCTAATTTGTATATAATTGTTTTTCGACTCTTAATGTTTATATTTTTATAAATTCCCACCAAGCTTCTCACGAAAATTGCAAGGTAAGCCTTCTTTTTTAGAAGGATGTTTACCAATAAATCTCATCTCAGAAACAAGTACTCTAATTAGTCTCAAATTTTTTCTATTGATCTATTAAATCCTATTAATGGAGAGTTTCTTTCCATGTAATTTTATTTTTTATTTTGATAGTGTTTTGGTGGACAGTTATACCCTTTTTATTAATGTGACATGTATGATGTGACACTCTAATGTGACAGGTTTAACGTGACACTCCAACGATATAACACTCCAAAAAAATTAAAAACTCTTTAGTGTACTTTTCCTAAATATGACAACGTGACAGGTATGATGTGACACTCCAAAATTTTTATTCCAAAAAAAAAAAAAACTTCTTAGTGTATTTTTCTCAAATGTAACAATGTGGCGAGTATGATGTAACACTTCAAAAAAAATAAAAATAAAAACTCCTTAGTGTATTTTTCTCAAACGTAACAACGTTGCGGTATGATGTGACACTCTAAAAAAATTAAAAACTCCTTAGTATACTTTTCTCAAATGTGACATGTGACACTCCAATGTGACGGGTATGATGTAACACTCTAAAAAAAATTTAAAACTTTTTAATGTACTTTTTTTTAATATAACACTAACGTGGCGGATATAATGTGACACTAAAAAACTCTTTAGTGTATTTTTTCCAAATGTGACACTCTAATGTGGCGAGCAAATGAGTTATTACACATCCAAAAGGAATAGATGGATCATAAGAAAAAAACATCAGACTATATAAAGTATAAGTTCAAAATATGGGACTTCCTGGTCAATCTCGCTTTTTTTATGTGTTTTATTACTATTATCTTAAATGTTTATATCTTAATTATTTCTGTCCATGACAGTTATTTACCAATAGTTTTATTATCCAAAAAAATTCAACCAAATGTACAAGTGAGGGCTTTTTAAAATGTCCAATTTGTCTTAGAGAGATATATTTTGTATGTGTTTTTATAGCTTATTTACGTTTAGCTTGATCAAAAATTATATTTTTTTTATTAAAAACATAATTATTACTTCCTCCGTCCCAAAATAATAGTCTCTTTTGAAAAATTTAACTTTTTTTGGTAGTATAATTATTATACTTTAAAAAAATCAAATTTTCAAAATTATCCTTCGATAGGATTTTTTTTTTTTTTTTTGAGCATGTTAATTGTCATAATTGTACTTTTTACGTTATTAATTAATTTAAAAGATGGGTAAAATAGAAAATTCATATTATTTTAATCCTTAGTTTTTGAAAATGGATTAATATTTTAGGATAATGAAAAATGGAATAACAGACTAATATTTTGGGACAGTGAGAGTATTAATGATCCTAGCATGTTTAGAAAAACACACTAGATTTTGCATACTAAATTCGTAGATATGAGCGTTTCAGTGTTTTCTTAATTCGTAGATAATTATTTCCCTACTCTTAATGTTTTCATTTTTTTATGTTTTTTTTTTTATTATTATTTCTTCTCATCTTGATTGTAACCAATTAAGTATTTAAATTAAATTTTTAATTTTTTTATCCGATTTGCTACCAATGGTTTTATTATACAATTGATTTAGTATCGCTTTTTTGTTTCTTGGTGTAACCAAATACTTTTAGGTTGAAGCATACACATTTTATAAAGTTTTAACCGACTCTTTTGTAAAGCATACATATATTATTGATAAAGTGTATGGAAATATAATGTTTGTTTTGTTTATGTGGTTATAATTTGATTGGTAACAGTAATACTAACAGGTATGCATTGTTTGGTGTTTAATTTAATTAATTTTTTTTTTAAGATTGTAAAATATTAGCTAGTATGCATTCATTTTTTTTTAGATTGCGGAGCACTGGTTGGTGTGCATTGATTTATTTGATTTGTTTGAAATTCCAGAGTATAGGCTGGTACGCATTGTTTGATGTTTAATTTTCAATTTAATTTATTGAGATCGCATAGCACTTGTTGGTATGCTTTATTTGGTTTTTAGTAATTTTTTTTTTTTTAAAGATTATAGAGCGTTAACAAATATAAATAGTTTTAATTTGTGTGTTTTGTTTAGTGTTTACAATTTTTTCTTAACTTGTTTGGCAGGTATGCTTCCACTATTTTTATTTGCAATATGTTGTTATTTTTATTTCAATTCTGTAGAGTGTGTGGCACAAGTAAAATTGTTAGAAGTTCTTTAAAAAGAATAATATTTCTTTATATTATTTCAATGCCTTCACCAAATTTCAACATGATACATATAAATTACAACTGAATTTTCATCCCAACTTAATTTACACCGTGCACTAGTACAATATAAGTGTATACGCATATAATCCTAAGAGGTTAGTTGAGCGATAATGATTTGAATATAAGATTAAGGGGTTGTTTGGGGTGTCCTAAATAAGTGTACTTTTTGTCTTTTTTGACTAAAAAATGGAGGTTGAAAATATGGATGTTTGGGTTAACTTTTTGACTTTTTATGGAGAAATGTGTAATAAAAAATTGTAAAAATTGATTTGTAGGGAAAAATTTAACTTGGGAGTTGTGCAGCCGTAATTGTTGACTTTTGATGAATAGTGTTAACTTTTTAACTTTTTGAGTAACTTTTTGACTTTTTGACTATATGCCAAACTTGGGAAGACTAAATAAGTGCACTTTTTGACTTTTTATGAAATATGGGTTGGATTTGTGTTGGGTTTGAAGTGATGTGTTAGAGAGGTGATGTGATTTAAATAAGATGATGTGACTTAAATAGAAAAGTGACTTTTTGACTTTTTGAATTTTTTTGAAGATGTCAAACTTGGCCTTAAGTCACTCAAAGAAGTCATGGAAAGTATTAAAAAAATGATTGTGTGTATACACAGAATTTTTTATTTTTATTTATTTATTTTTTGTCTCAAATTTTATGTCTAACTACATTTATAATTTATTGATCAACCAAAATTTTACTTTATAATTTTCTACGTAAATTAATGATAGGAGTGCCGGACTGTTCCAACTAAAACACGCATCAACAGATTTGCAATGAGTTTCGGTGGGGCTCACGTGTTTTATTACTAAAATCATCGGAGTGAAATATTATTATTTTTAATTAAAAATATGCTATTTTGATTATTTAAATTTGAAGTTGTTGTTCGTCCATTCACGAATTCACTCTAATGATTTGAAGCCTTTGAAGCCTTTATTATATAGGGTCCACTGTGAAAATTATTAATATAAAATATTAAGATTAATCACATACCAGATCCTAAAATCATGCAAAAGAAAAAAATAAATAAATAGTATAATTTTAAGAATAAATTATTAATTTTTTATATGCTTTTTGATATAATTATGTGGCTATTGATATTTGATAAATTTTATTTTTTGTATGAATAATTTTCTAAGGATGAAAAAATAAATGATTTAAATTATCCATAGACTCACAATAAAAATTAAAAATGTATTGGAGAGAAACTTTGTCATATTATCATTCTTTTTTTTCAATGAGTCATATTATCATTCTAATTCCTTTAACCTAGAAATGAAGAAGTACAAACAGAAGTACAACAAATTAAAGGAGAAAAGTTAGGGATCATGAATATTTTTTCATGAAAATGATCATGAAAGAGTTATGATCCTTGGATTACCTTGATTAGTGTGTGGTGCTTTATTCTAAGTGTAATCCAAGGGTCACAAAGCTTTCATGATTATTTTCATGATAAATTTTTCATGATACCTAGCATTGCTGAATCAGAAGGGGGTGATTGTCAAGTGATTCTACCTTTTTCTGTAAGTCACTAAATTCACTGATTACAACAAGAATCAAACAATTAGGAAACTTAAATATTTTGGAAATTAAATTAATTTGAATATAATTTCTTCCATTTCATCAGAACGAAAGATTTAGATTAGATGGTCATCATCATCTTCACAAATTCTTCATAATTAACTTGGCCATCACCATCCAAATCAGCCTCTTTAATCATCTGATCGACCTCTTCATCGGTTAATTTTTCCCCAAGATTGATCATCACGTGCCTCAGCTGCACAAGATCAAAAATTCAATTATTTTATTTTAAGAAAGTAGAATCTTTTTTTGGGTTTTAGCAATTAAAAATTCAATTAAAAAGTCCAAATACAGATGCACTTTATGTTTTATATGAATATGGGTAGTGTTCATTGCATGACAAACAAGTTTTATTATGAAGATATACCATTATAAAATTATTTGTAAAAACAACTGTAAAAACATGGATTAAAAAATTTAATTCAATTAATTTCAATACCATTTTATTTAATACAACATTATCCTCTATCTACCCTCTAATTGCATCATGCAAGATCATTATCACTTAGAAAAACCTTTCAATTAATGTTGACAATGGCAAGGTCAAACTCCCTACCTTATCACCAAAATGTTGATAATTTGTGCTACAATGTATGCATGTATGTATTATCGTGTTGAGATCATATTCTTTATTTTCATTTGTCATACTTTTATATCTCAAGTCTCTATATAATTATAATCAGAGATATTCATCGTGTAATAAAGAGAAAATTTGAGACAAGAGACAAGAAAGACGGAGAATAGAATAGAGGATCTATGTGACACGTTTGGGCAATGCATGCATACCAAAACTAAACAAGTAAAGACTAGCTGACCTCATTAGCTGAAATGTAACCATTTTGATCCTTGTCAAACACTTTGAAAGCTTCTTTAAGCTCTTCTTCTGCATCAGTCTCCTAAAATCAAACAAAATGTCAAAATAGGTTTGGCAAAGACTTAATAACTGCCCACTTTTTTACTTCAAAAAACAAAAAGAGAAACAAAACTTAGTGGGAAGTTTTAACTAAAAAAATGAAGCTTTGGCCACCAAGTAAAAAAAATTTCTATTTTTATTTTTTATTTTTTTAATGGCTAGAACACATACTTTCAAGCCCTTTGTATACTTTTCAAGCCCAAACAGGCCAAGCTTCTTCTTCATTTTTTCTTTTTTTCACTCTTCCAACTTACTTTTCCAACTATAAAAGCCAAGAAAAGTATGCTTACTTTCTTATAAAATGCATAAAGACCCATGTAAGAATGAAAAACTACCAACTTCTTTAATATATCAACTTGATTCTATAAAAGTATAAACAATTCGATATTTTTATTGAAATGCAAGTGCATACAACAAAGAGTTTCCACTTACAACAACTTTCATTTATACCGGACACACTTCTACAAAAATTACAATTATTTTAAGTTATTAGTAATTATGTCATCACCAAAATTTGAATAAAAACCATTTATAGAACCAAAACTTTCAAGGTATAGTTATTTGAATTTAATTAATTATCATAATGTCTTACCTTCATTTTATTGGCCATGAGGTTCAAAAACTCTGTGAACTCAATGGTCCCATTGCCATCAGAATCAACTTCGCTTATCATATCTTGAAGCTCTTCCTCCGTTGGATTTTGATCCAACGACCGAATCACCGTCGCCAGTTCTTCTACTGTAATGCAACCTTTAAATTTAATAACTTGTTAGTACGCCGAAAAAACAAACATACATAAATATATATATATATAGAGAGAGAGAGAGAGAGAGAGAGCAATCTAATAGCATAGTTTAAAACTATACGATACGGAGTGCAAAGAAAATGAAATTATGAAGGTTTGATATTAAATTGATAGCAACATACACATGAATGTGTGTGTCTCTCTATATGGAAATAAAAGAAGACATACCATCTCCATCCTTGTCAAATAGACTGAAAGCTTCTTGGAACTCAACAATCTGGTCTGCATTCAATACATTTGCCATGTTGCTTGATTGAGAGAGAGAGAGAGAGAGAGAGAGAGAGACCGCGGGGGGGACAACAACTTTGAGAGTTTGCTAGAGAGAGAGAGAGTTGAGTACAGCTTAATCCTAGCTGGGCTTCATAATGTAATATATAATGGGGCTAGTAAGGGTAAATTACAAATATACCCCTAAAATTTGTTTAAAATACGAATTATCTTATGTGGTTTGAAAAATTATAAATACATTCCTGTCAAAATTTTTTATTTAATAGAATTAATTAAAAAAGTAAAATTTCTGACTGTTTACCTATACAATAATAAAATTATCTGAATTATTAATTAAAATAAAATTTTAACATTATTAAAAAAATATAAATTAACTTAATGTTTATAATAAATGACATATTTTTTATTCTAAAATTAGAACATTGGGGAGCATAATGTAATTTCTAAAATCACAAAAAATAATTATAATTTAAAAAATTTCAGAAAGGGTGTTTGTAATTTACGTGACTAGTAAATGCTTTTCCAATATCTCATTAAAAAAATTATTTAAAATGGAAATGAAATGAAGGGTCAAATTATGCTTGTGAGTTGCGACTGTAGTTACATATTGAGATATTTAAGCCTCCGTTTATTCGGAAAAAAATTTTTTAAAAATATTTAAAATTTAAAATATGTTAATTAGATTCAATAAGCTTAAATTTATACTATATATTAAAATTTTGAATTTTTTTTATTCACATTTGTAAGGCTATTAAATGCTTTCAATAATCTTATTTAAGTACAAGACAACTTATGACCAGTTTTTAGAATTATTAGGTATTTTTAAAATATCATGTGTTTATATTTCTTTACTAATCATTATTCACCAAGCCGCCTCATGTTCCTCAATCAACATGGATACAATTAGGAGAAGATTATAAGAGGCCATGGCCCCCCTCTTTCTGTGAAAGATATTATTTGTTTCAACAAAAATTATATATCTTACTCTTCTTCGACCTTACATTCTCTTTTTATTTTGCACAAAAAAAACTTCTTCTTCCAATACCAAATTACTTCCATAGTGTTTGATTTATTTTTATTTATTTTGTATGTATATATAACTTACATATTATATATATATATATATATATATATGTGTGTGTGTGTGTGTTTGCTAGTGTATACGGCGAAAATTTTTAATTCATTGGCCTTTCTAGTAATGAAATTTTGGTTCTGTAATCACCTACTATAAAATCATAAATCTCAATATCTCCACCAATCATAATATCTTGAGAGTAAATTGGGTGTTAATACTAGAGGATGGCAATAAAAAATTATGTATTTATCTACTTATTATTATTACTATTGTCCAAAACGAATCGAATGGCCAATTTTCTTTCAACATGGTCCCTCGCTCTCCTCCAGCAGTCTCAGACCATGACCCTTCACTTGTTCTCCTATTCTTGGATTTTTTTATAAATTTGTTATCGTTAATAAGATTTATGCATGGTAGTAGTATTTCTTTAAAAAAATAAAAATAAAAATAAATTGGGAACAGCTGTAGGAGTGGGATGTTTGGCGGACAAATGGTGTGTTTGATTGGACGGACTAGATAAGGGGGGATTAGAATCCATCGGACTTGAGTCCTGGGACTGTGAATCCCTCGGACTATTTGGTTGGATTGGATATGTATCCTGTGTTTGTTTTTTCATGGGATTAGATGTCTGGAAATGACTATTTTTAGTGAATCCAACGTTTGTTGGACGGACTGGATAGGATAAATGAACAAATGACTATTTTACCATTTTTAATTGTTTACTAAGTATAGCAATATTAAACATATCTTTAATATTTTAATTATTTTTAGCTAGATAAATAAAATTTATTTATTTTATTTTTTACACAATTAAATAAATTTATTTTTTAAAATAAATAAATAAATAAAAATATCAATAAAAAATATTATATTTTTTTTTTTTTAATTTGTTTTTAAAATAATAATCAAAAAATGAAATTAAATAAAACATCTATTAAATTTAATAATGAATTAATAAAACATAAAACAAAATTTTAAATAAACACAATAAAATCTTATAAAAATTATTTAAAAATTAAATAAATAAATATCAATAAAAAGTTAAATAAAATTATTTTATTTTTAAATTGAGACATTTAAATTTTATTAAATATAATACATTAATAAATAGTAGAGGTCAAAATGGTCATTTCATCATCTAATCCAAACAGTGATTAGTCCCCCCAAAACAATCCCATACTCCCCCAGGACACAATAGTCTCCCATATGGGGATAAGGAGTCCGGCCGGACATGAACTCCGACGGACTAAAAAAAAAATCAAACGGCGGACAAGGAATACTATTTGAATTACAATTCAAATAGTGGATAGTCCACCTCCTTATCTTGCGAATCAAACACGCCCAAAGAGCATTCAAAGAGAAGACCGTGAGAGGGTAGGTTATGGGGAGGAGTGTAGTCTGTATGTAGTTTGCTTTGCTACCCATATTTTCAACCCAAAGAGCACGCTCCGTTGCTTGCACGAGAGGTTTCTCCCATTTTTAACGACACCAACACCATTTCTGACTCTATTCTCTGCTCTGCTCCCACGCCCACACCCACGTATTTACCACGCTTTCCTTTTTTATTATTTATTTATTTATTATATTAGTTAGTAAATAAAATCTAATTATTATTGTATAAAAAAATTTAATCAAATTTACGGGTGGAAATCAACTTAGTCGAGAATTATGATATTTGGCTTAGCAGTTGTATAGTACCTCTGTAGTGTGAGATCTCGAGTTCAACTCTTACTGAGAGGAGTTTGATATCATTTGTAATTGTTAGTTTATTTTTCTCCTATTATGCGGATTGTATTGGTTGTTAGATTTTCTAGCTATTGTGAATTAATGGCATATTAGATTATGTAAATATTTCTCATAATGTAATTTTACTCTATTATTTATTGACAAAAAAAGATATCAACTGAGTCAAGCTCCACGTTACTCGTGTTCAATATCTCAATCCAAAAATTGATTTATTATTGATTTGAATGTCTATAAATTACATTTTTTAAAGTAATGGTTAATCACATTTTTAACTTTTGTGTTATTTTGGTCTCATTATTAACACAATGGCATATTTATTAAGTAAATTTTCATATTTATTATTGATTTGAGCAATGTCTATAAATGGATTTAGGTTGGGCGATCCCGTTTTGGGACTTACTAAATTAGCCAATTAGTCAAAAAGTTACTAAATTAGCCAAAAAGCCAACAACCCATACCAAAAAGTCAAATATTACGGCTTGTCTCTACTTTTTGCACAGTTTTTCGTAATTAGCCAAAAAGTCATCCCAAACATATAAGTTTTTTTTACCTACCTTTTTAGCCAAATAACCAAAAAGTTACTAAATTAGCCTGTTCCCAAACGGGCCTAAGACACTTTTCATACATGAAGAAATAAATTGATAGAATTTAAATATTAAGAATAAAAGTACACAATCAATATGCTACGGAAATTAAAAAATATGATTAAACCTTAAAGTAACAAACACGTTGAGACCATGAATTGCTCATTTCTTTTGTAAATGTAGAAAGATAGGCTATCTATCCACAATAATTGTAGATATTCAAAGTTTACCAAACCAATATCAAGAAAGAAAAAAAAAATTCAAATTGAACAATCAGTTACGTTAAAAAGTCAGAAAAGTGTATAGTAATAAACCAAACTAATTGATTAAGTTGGCTTGATCTCCAATTAGTTTAATCTGAGTATTCCAAGTATAGCAAGTCCGATTTCAAATAATCTCAAGCTTACTCTGTTTTTTGAAATAAAATCCACGACCAAAATTTCAAAGAATCATTCAAAGCTATATGAGGAGTCCGAACTATGACATGAACAACCAAGTCAATAGCCATATCTTAAAAATCATATGGAAAGAAATACCATAACTATTTTTTATTTTTATTTTGTGTTTCTAGATAATAATATGATAGTTATTCAATTCCCTATTCTTATAGAATGGACTGGATTGGTTTGTTGGGCCAACCCTTCACCAAATCAAGATTAAAAAAAAAAAAATTTATATAATTTTTTCCCATCTTTTATTCAAGGTGGACGCCTATGACTTGGGCTCTACTAACAATATATATAGTTTGATTTAGAAAATTTTACACACAAAATAAATAAATAAATAACATGAAATAAAATAAAATAAGTGACAATATGTGACTAGTCAATGCTTCAAACTTGGAGCAGTTGACAGCAACCAAGATGATAGGTAACCTTGACCAACTGCATATTTGGGATTAGGATTTGGACAGTCCAATTAGTAACTTATAGATTGGTTTCAATTATAAGCTCAATCTAGCCCTTAGGTTTACTTGGCTAAACCCAATTCCAAAATTCTAATATACACTATTCCATATGTCCAATATGTCAATGGTCAAATTTTAATCCTTATCTCAATGAGAGTAAGTGGTTGTTTTTCATGTGCTAAAATAGCATATACTATTTTAACACATTATTTTATTTAGGTCACAATCATCTTATTTAAGTCACATCACTTCAAACCCAACTCATATTTTATATTTTTTTTATAAAAAATCAAAAAATATACTAATCTAGCACTTCCCAAACAATTCCTAAATCACACTAATGGGTTTTAAAGCATGAGTATTCCATCACTTTAGTCTCTAAACATTGATAAACAAGATGATGCATATTCTTATAGTTTTAGGGGTTAAAATTGACAAAATTAAATTTAGAGGACAAAAGTAACATACCAGATATTGTAAGGACCAGGTGTAAATTTTTGTAATTATTATGTTAACGATTTACACAGTCTTCTATAATTAAATCAATTTTACTAAAATTAAAAACTTTATAAATAAAATTGACAAAATTTAAATTTAAAAAATTAAAGTGACACAAAACCATATTATAAAAGACAAAAAATAAATAAAAATATGTAGAACACAAGATACTTTCACTAACTTCATAACATTATTTAATTATTTTAATATTTTCATCATTTTCAAAATATTTGTACATAATATATATATATATATATTGGTGATAACTCGACTTCCAAAAAGAACCAACTAAATCTGAACCAACTAAATTTGGGTCTCGTTTGGGGAGTAACTATTTTAATCAAAAAGTCAAAAAGTTATTATAAATTGTCATAATCATTTCTCTACTTTTTTATATCTTTTATAAAAATTAAAAATTATTAAAATACTTATTTCTAACAGTAATGATAGAGACCCCCTTTGTGGAGGACCCCCACATCATGAATGGTGTAGATCAGTAAGGGGTTGTGGGGTCCTCCACAAAGGGGGTCTCACTTATTTTTCTATTTCTAAAGAGAAGTGCTGCAGACCCCAGTGGGGGTCGCACCCCCAGTGACGTGGCGCGCCCCCACTGGCTGAAAATCAAAAAAAAAAAAATAATATTTTTTTTGCCCAATCACGAAGCTACACCTCAGTGGAGGTAGACCCCCAGTGGGGTCTAAAGCATTTTTGTATTTCTAAACGAGGCCTAATATTTGTACATAAATCTTAACATCAAATAATGTGCAAAGAGGACATCATTTGCGTATTATAAAAACGAAATCTATTTTTAATGAAAAAGTAAAAAGGACAACCTAAGCATTAGATGATGCACACAAAAATTTCTAAGGGATTGGTTTAGTGACTTAAGTCCTAGAGGTTAAGGTCTGTTTGTTTTAGGTTTTAAGTTCAATTCTTTCAACCAACATAAAAATCTTGGAATTACAAACGGTAAGGAAATCTGTTTAAAAAGGCTTGTTTAGACCGTAAGAATTTTAAAAATAATAATAATAATAATAATTAAATAAAAAAAAAAATGAACACATTGTTAACATCTATGGAAAGGGAAGGGAGGGTCATAAATAATCAAATTAAACGACATGAATGTGCTTGGCTGTCAAACACGGTTTTCCTTTATTCTAGCTCGACTTCCAAGATTAGTATGCACATCCACCACTTCTCTATTTGACATTTAATTGCACAAAAATGTTTTTTAAAAAATTAAAAAATTATTAAACTTTCTACACAATATTAATGATTTTTTTAGAATTAATTGCATCCACACACACCCACCATAGAATAGAAGAGGAAGTTCATCACACCGCACGGTAGAAACAGATATTTACATGATGAGTGTGAAACTTTGATGAGTCATTGGTCTACAATTTGGAATTTCCAAACTTGAGAAGATGGATGGAAAAGTAGAACCAGTTTGACTGGAAATTCTGAGTGAGTCCAAGAGCTCAACCTAAAAAGCCTTCTACCATCAATGGATTAAAAATATTTATAAAAAAAATATTAACGGTCTATTTAGCTTGCATGTATTTTAAAAGTACGAATACATCCTAGAAATCAATTGTCATAGCAATCCCCACATCATACATAATCACATATCAATTTTATCTCATAGAGTAGTCCTTCTAGTAATGTGTAATGGATTTGATTTTTATAAAATATAATTGGGTAGTTTTTGTTGTGTGAATACAAAATATTTTTCTATATTGTTCAAAAGCAAATGGATTCTTAGCTGATAAGTTTTCTTTTCAGTACATTAGTAGAAAATATATTGTAAGTTAGACTTAAATGACACATGGTTTGTCTCATGAACATGTTATTCATATTTTTAGGAAAGGGAAGGGGACGGAATGGTTATGTGTCCTACTATTAGACAAACGCATGATCACATGATAGATCGGACTTATTAAATAACTTGTCATATAATAGAAGTTGTAATTTAATAAATCAGAAGTCTTAACTATAACAAGATTTGAATCAGTCTTACCTATAACACAAGGTTAGACTAGTCTTCTTAGGAGTGTGTAATCTTGAGTTTAATTCTTCTTAGTATCTCCTTAATTTAATTGATATTTGTAATTTGTGGGTATTTGAAGGGATCAGGGTTTGTTTACCCTACAGGTGTGTCCAATATAATCCTTACCTTAAAAAATAAAAATAAAAAAATGAACACCCACCACTATATGACTTTAATTGCATCCACACACCATAAAAGAACAAAGTTTTCCACACGATGAGCATGAAACTTTGATGTGTCATGGGGTCTACCAATTGGAATTTCCAAACTTGGGAAGAAGGCTGGAAAAATAGAACCACTTTGACTGGAAATTCTGAAAAGTGAGTCCAAAGGCTCTAATTAAAATTGGCTTCTCACTAACATTATAGGTCAAAAAACACTATCACTGGCCCACTTAGCATGCATGTATTTTGGAAGTATCATTACCTCCTAGAAATCAATTGTCATAGCAATCCCCTTTACACATAATCACATCAATTTCACCTCTATCAGGTTAGACTAGTAATCTTTTTTAGAATTTGTAACAGATTTGATTTTTACAAGGCAAATGCTAACAAGTATTTTTAAAATACTGGTTGAAGTTACAAAACTGTGTGTTGGTTTATAAACTAGAAAGGAAATGTTTCACAGAGTGGAACAGAGTAATAAAACATTACAAAGTCCAGAGACAGCCATTGCCCTCATCTTTCTCTCCTACCAATGTGGGTTCTTTGAGCTTATTAATTCTGAGAAAGCATTTCCAGACTGGTTTTCTTCATAGTTTTGTTTATGGAGTGGTCCCTGTAAGCCAATACCCAGTAGGTGACCAATCAAATGCTTACCCATTTGCATGATAATATCCAGCTGGAACCTCGAACTCCTCTCCAATCAAGAGAGTTGGCACAGATCTTCTATCTCCAAATTCTTCTCTCTTCTTGATCTAAAACGTAGTCGTTGAATTACATTTTCAGATTCTCACATAGTTCAATGAAATTAATATTTTGAGATATGAAGACAAGAATTTAAAGATAAAAAATCCTCGGTCAGTTTGCAAAAGAAGGGGGTCCAAGAAGCACTACAAGTAGGGCTTATGGGCCAACCATAATTGGGAGCCCAGACAGAGTGGGGCTCTCACACAAGAAAGAAACTTGATGTGAAGTTTACATGGAAAATGTTTATGAAAAACAATTAATATTATCAATGTCACCACAATACAATTTTGAACCACCACCTTGAGAAAACTAATTGAAGGTAAAGTCAATTCCAGTGCTTACAGGCATTTTTGTCATGTGCATCATCAATCTGTTAAATGTGTGATTCAAGTAAGAACTCATTAGAACAAGTCATGATAAGATTACTAAAAAAAGTGTATACATTTAGAAAATGCTGCACAATATAACAATCCAACAACTTTCCTGATACTACACACACTATGCAAGATGAGGCGGCGTCATTTATTACAGGAATCTTTATCATGTTTGTCGATCCGCATGAAATAAGAGCGCTCACTTGAGAAATGTCGAAATGCTGGATTGTCTGACAGAGATGCACGCTAATAAGTGAGACGATCAGAGTGTTGCAAAAAGAGCATGGAAGAGTGGAACATATCTCATCTCCGATTTTCTTGTTTTCAGATAGGCATGCCCTTTGGAACAATTTGATCCTTGAGCCACATGTAAATTGGTACCAGCACAAAGTAGGTTGCTGCCATTGCACCAAGAAGGAACCGCAAGAAGAATACAAATGGATTTACAGGCTTCTCCACGTCCTCTGCCTTCGGACCAAGCTGCACACCAAGACACATCTCAGAAATAATCTAACAAGAGAATGAACATAAGAAAACACGAAAGGAAAGAAATCATGCCAAGTGCCGAATCAAAAAAATAAATCCTATGCAAAATATAGTATTACAAAGCAGAGCTTGACATCTAGTGATTATAGTCGTTTACATCTAATTTAAGGATAGCAATCTTGCAGACCAGTTCTAGAAATCACAGTCGAATCACATCTACTCGTGTTCTACAATTTGCTCATAAATTAAAAAAACTGGGGCATTAATTTATAAATTCATTATGCATCTCCCATTCAGTAACATATGTGCATGCACATTTCCAGCATCATTCATTAACCTCAATAACCAAGAGAATGTCTCCTCATGTTTTCTAATCCATCTCCCTAAGTTTTTAACTCCAGCAACAACAGATTAATACAAGGAAGATATAAAAATCACTGAAAAGTTTTTCGGATGAGGGAATTAAACAGAGGAGGCTGAGTGAGAACTTATTTTATTATTTTACGCGACACTTGAGCTGCTGATTCTGCTTTTTTATTCATTATAAGGTCATGAAATGCTTCAGATTAATCCCAGTGCCAGCAACTCTGCTACCTGACTGTTGCTCTTTCAAAAGAATAAACAAAAACTGAAACAAAATGTGCATAACCATTTTATGTCAACGCTCTTGAACTATCCAGCAATGTTTCTCTCTTTTATTGCAATCTCAATGTTTTTTGGGCCCCTACAACTGTCAAATATCTATCTTTTGTCTCATGGCCAAAAATTGATTTTGATGTCCATTGCGAAGAATTGGGCTGCACCTGCATGCATTGTTCCCTCACAGTGCATTCATAACAAGATTTAGTTAACATTTATCTATCAATCCCATGGGGCTGAATTAGAGAGCTTGATAATATTGTTGGCCCATTTCTTAATAGCTTAAACTTTTGGATCAATTAATGAACTAACATGGCATGAGAAGCCCAATTGCAAAAGGTCTTGGGTTCAGTCTCGTAATATGTATTTGTTCCCCTGTTATGATTATTATTATGCACTCCTTCATGTGTGTATGAACACCTTATTCAGTTTTCTTTGTTTGCATCTCCAAATGTGAGACTAGGCTGCACATGAGGGGTATTTTATTGTAGATTGTTGGGCTCATTTCCTATCAACTTAAGCTTTTCGGACAATTGGTAATGCAATAAGTCCACCTTAAAATCCTTCTTAGATTCGTAGTTTTATGCATTCAGCCTTCATCATATGATTAAAATAAAATTTTGAACATACATATGTTGTACCCAAAACTCATTTTCTGTAACATGAAACCTTTAAGCAAACCCCAAAATATTCACACACTGCTATGTCCTTTCCTTTGATGGAACTTACAAGTATGAAATTCCCAAAGAAAGATTTCACCATGCATCTGTTGATCATCCATACTCACAGAACTAAAAAATTTCTGAATAAGGATGACAATATTTACAACATTCTAACCATGTAATAATTGTGCTTAAATAGTAAACAAATTGCCAAAAGTTACCTATAAGTCAGTCAAGTGTCTATCATGGTAAAACCATAAAAAATAGATAATACCAAATGGTAATTTTTTCTAAAGTACAATTTCCTGGGTAAGAAATACATTACCTGTAGGGGAGAGTCCCCTGAGAAAGGCTTCACGCCTGTGACAGAGCATCCCATAATCAAGCCATGCCTGCGAACACCACGGTACCATTTCGGACCAATCCTTTTCAGTTCAACATCTTTGAAACCAGCCTTTCGAAACCACTCAATATACTCTTCCTCCTTTGGGAAAAGCATCCACATATCAGCAAAAAACCGAGACAACCAGAAGGTTGGGTACACAGGACCAATTATGCACGCTTTTCCCCCTATTTTCAGTACCCTATATGCTTCCTTGATGCCACGCTGTGGATCTGGCCAGTACTCAATACTGGAGAAGACAGTCATATTACATTAGTAGCTATGATGAATAAATAGTATGCTGCTCATTAAAATTTGCAAGACCAGTAAGCAATATCGTTACAAAATTATATGATGTGAGCTGGATGTAGTCATTCAGTACATCATGAGACAGAGAGAGAGAGGGAGTGGTGACTCCTACCTGTTTCCCCGGAAAATTGCATCCAAAAAATTAAAAAGGGAGCAAGCATTCTTCAAGGTAAGTTTTTATACTTTTATGATTTAGAAGAACAACAACAACAGGGGTCAATTCTAAGGGTAAACTACAAATAGTTCCTAATAATTAAACTTAATTCCCATCAAGTCCTAATAAAATCGTAGCTGAAAATAAATTTGTGACGATTTTTTGCATGTCGCTAAAAATTGACAATTAGTGACTTTTTTATGTAACGGTTTTTATAAATTGTCGCTAAAATTTACAATTAATGACTTTTTCTGTGACGAATTTTTCAAAATGTCACTGAAAGTTGAAAATTAATGACGTTCTTTTGTGATAATTTTTTTAAATTGTCGCTAAAATTTATAATTAGTGACATTTTTTGTAACAAAATTTTCAAACTGTTACTAAAACTTAACAATTAATGACGTTCTTTTAATAGTACTTGATAAAAAAATGTCATTAATTTTCACAAGACCTATTGAACAATATGTCTATCTATTAAAACCTACACGGAAATCCCCCTTTTTCTAATATGTCAAAGGGCTTGGTAACCAGCCGTAAGGGCATTGGTTAACAAAGCTTAAAATGGTTGAACATTCTTTATGGCATTCACTCTATTAATGAATGTACAACCATTCCAAGTTTATTAACAAACTATAACCTATGTCAAATGCAGCCGCAGTGCAGTCTTGCAATTTTTATCATCAATAAAACTAAAATGTGAAATTATGAAAATACATTAATGACAATGGGCTAGAACATTAAAATTTTCAATTGTCATAGATGTGTTTGTCTTGTGCCGGAATCCAAAAAACAATTTAATGAGCTTACCACAAAAACAAATTATATATATTATAAATCATTAAAACAGGTATCATAGGACTTATTCTCTAACAATCAAATACACACCCAAAATTAGCTTTCAAAATATATTGTACAGGGCTGCAAATGTCAGTCACAATATGCAAACCATACATTGACAAGGAACTCAAGAGTACTACCTTCCAGCAGAGATATATCGATCAGCATAATCAGTTGGGAACGGAAGATCCTCTGCGTCACCCTCAATTATCTTGCATTCTTTCAAAGCCTCCTTCTGCTTTGCCTTGGCAAGCTGGTGAGGTGACTGGTCAAGAATTGTCACATTTTTAGCATCAACATGTTTGACTATACCAAGAGTGGTGAAACCAGTGCCCCCACCCACATCAACCACTCTCATGTTTCGATCATAGAGATCGGCTGGCTCAAGTGCCTCATCGCGCATATCCTCAGTCCAATGCCCAGGGTTTATGACATGATCATACACTATGGATAGAAACCTATAGAACCAGAATGCTTCTTTCTTATGTTGTATGAACCTAGGCTGAGAAGCAGGCCTTGAGGCAGAGAGACTGCATTTGGGTGCTAAACTCTTGACACTTGAATTCCTAATTTGGGGCACTAGGACCTTATTAGGAAAGAACCTCCCATGAAAATCAGACCCAAGAAAACCTAACCCAGTTGGAGCTATGCCTCCAACAAGTTTGAGATTTTCAGCTCCATTGAGCATTGAAAAAGCCATGGAAGAACAAATACAGAGCAAACCCACTCAAAATTTTTGTAAATTACTTACTATCTGCAACTGTTGAGGGTTAGAGAGCAAAACCCACATGCTAGATCATGAGGGTTTCAATTATACATACAGTATAAATCTTGAATGAAAGGATAAATGAATGAAAAGAGGCTTACCAATTTGATTGAATTTAGAAGAGAGTGGAGTTGGGGAGAAGTAAAAAGATAGTGACTTGAGAAGTGGTTATAATCACGGTATTAGAGAGAGAGAGAGAGAGAGGGGTTCGCCAGGAGCTTTGTGTTGATCTCCAGAAGCTGAAGAGGTACTACTACCACATGTTGGGCGTACTGAGGAGATTGAAATTTCAGAGGATTGGGGGATTTAACGGCCTCAATACGACGGCGTTTGAGTGACAATTGTTTTTAAATTTTTTATTTTTGAAAACAAAAATAATAAAATTTTGAAAGTATTTATGCTTTTTTTTTTTTTTGAACATTTACACACAAATTCTAATTTAGAAATTTATATTTCATTAAGTTCTAACTAAGATATTTTAGACCTTCAAATCTCATTAAATTTTTAATAGTCAGAATTGCCTTTCAAATAATATTGTTCATCATTTATGATTATTTATAAAGAAATATAATGATTTGACATTTTTTTGATTTTCAAAACTTTAAAATATTAACTTTCAAATTGAAAAAACTAAAAAAAAAAAAATTATGTTTTTTGAAAAAATTGAAGAAATTGAATTATTTTGTGTACAAAACTAAACATTTTGTGTCTATAAAGGAGAATGATAACGGAACATTGATGTGTAAAATTGAAAAAAGAAACTTTAAAAATAAAAAAAATTGATAATATTCTCAATTTTAAAATTGAAAAAAAACTATTTATGTTCTCGGTCGGTTTTATTGGATAGTTTAATCAAAATCAATAAGTAGAAAGGTAAAAAAGTTTAATCCATACTCTGTTTTTTCATCAGTTAGTAAAATAATTATCTAAAATATTACAATGCAAAATTAATAATGTTCTTAGTTTTTAAAAATTTAAAAAAAAAAAACTGATAATATTCTCAGTTTCACTAAATAGAACTTATTGGTTTAAAAAATTTTAAATAGAACATGAGCTACCATAACATTTGTAAATAGGACTTTTAGGTAATTAAATTTTTATTTTTTTTTTGGGTACAGAAATAATTTCTAAAAAATCAAAAACAAGTGCTGATCTTTCTTAAAAAGTAGGTGGTTTTTTAAAGGGATTTTTGGTGAAAAGCCCCTTCCATGGGCCCTATTTTGTGTGAAGCCCACAGATGAAAACAATGGCCCCAAAAGCCCCTCAATTAAAAAAATAGCATGAATTGACTAAAATGCCCATCCATATAAGGAGGGAAATATGAAACAATTGCACCGTTTCTCTCCCCTCCCTCTGTTTCATCGATTGAAAACCCTCCTCTCCTCTGAATATCATCATTCGAAAACCCTAGCAATGATTGAAACCCTTCTCTGAGTCGCATTACTCTCGCTCTCTGGAGCTACTTCGTTACAGTTTCGTCGATTGAAACCCTAGCAACGTTACAGGTTCGTCGCTTGCGCTCGAATCGAACTCGACATTAGGCTTTAGTCTCTCTCTTAAACCCTTCTCTGAGTCTCATTACTCTCGCTTTTTGGAGCTACTTCGTTCCAATTTCGTCGATTGAAACCCTAGCAACGTTACAGGTTCGTCGCTTGCGCTCGAATCAAACTCGGCATTACGCTTTACTCTCTCTCTTGGACACACATTTTACAGATGATTTTTTCCTCTTTCTGCTAGTTTTTCGATATTATGAAGTCTGTCTGGGTTTGTTTTCATTTTGGGAGTGGTGTATGAGATTACGTTAGGTGAGTAGAATTTGGAATTTTTGGTTGCACTAAGGATCATCTATTCTAAAATTTTTATCAGTATCTTAAAATACTTTAAATTACTAAATCATGTAAGAATGTTAAGGTTTAAAAATTTTGAAAACTAATTTAGGTATTTCGGAATTACAGAGTAAAATTTTACTTTAACTCTAGCCATTGCTCATTACGCTTTGATTTCTGTAGTGTTTTGGTCCTACAATTTCAATGCTTTGAAATTCACTTGCTTCATGAATTCTTCAGAATAAAATTTTACTTCCAACCAGAGTAAAATTTTACTTATTACAGAGTAAAATTTTACTTTAACTCTAGCATTTGCTCATTACGCTTTGATTTCTATAGTGTTTTGGTCCTGCCATTTCAATGCTTTCAAATTCACTTGCTTATAATGAGAGTAAAATTTTACTTTAACTCTAGCCTTTGTTCATTACGCTTTGATTTCTGTAGTGTTTTGGTCCTGTAATTTCAATGTTTTGAAATTCACTTGCTTCATGAATTTTTCAGAATAAAATTTTACTTCCAATCAGAATAAAATTTTACTTCAATAAAAGTAAATTTTCTGCCAAACAGAGTAAAATTTTACTGTCTCATTACAATGCTTGTGCATTTTGTTTAGTGCTTATTTGTTTTTGTCACATGTTGTTTAAAGTAAAATGTTACACTGTTGATATAGGGAAACTTTTTGGTGTTTTAAATGTTGTTACAAGAAGCAAATGTGTGTGATGATGATGATGATATTTTGAAGTTCCACCAACAGTTATACAAAGAAGAAAGTCCCTAAAAAAAAAGAGCAAAAGTAGTAAAGAAAGTCCTTCGAAGTTAATATTGTACATGAGTACGGAGACGGAGAACTATATAAACATATAGTCAAATATGTTCATTGATAAACTAATGCGAGACACAAGGTTCACTAAAAAGACACATTACTGTCCTTGATAGACACTTTTTGGATGTTGTTTAATGTTTTGGGAAGAAAGATATGTGTGTTACAAGAAGTTCAAAAAAGTTGACGATAATGTCATGGATGTGATCAAATCTTATACTTTCAGCAAAGAGATTTAAGCTTAGAGGGAAAACATGTGACATACGGGACAGTGATGTTACTTTGATTTTGGGATAAAATCGGGAATGAAAAAAGTAGATGTGTCATATGGGAAGAAACAAGAAAACCTTTGTGCAGAGAAGGTTCGTAATATGTCAAGAATATCTGTAAAGAGTTTCGAGAGGATTAGGAGATGCGTTGGAGGCACAACGAGAGTTGATGTTCAGGATGTTGCAAGAATAATGTGTCTATTTGTTTGGCAACTTTGCTATTACCAACAACTGGTTTAACATTTGGATGGGCCTTTTGCCCTTGTAGAAGATTTGGAAATGATGAATTCATCATGGCGACTGCATTGCATCCACGTGACTACTTCAATCCATTTTCATTAGAAGTCCTGAAAATGTCACTGTATGTTTACTTCTTCTTTTGGTAAGTAAATTGAACTACTTGAAATATTATGCAATCTATCTTTAGAGAATAACTAATTTTGATTTTTATTTTATAGTACTGTTATGCGAGCATACTACCCTCATTCAACCTCAGGAAAAATTTGTGTCCAAAGCTCCTTCGATGGACTTATCAACATTGAGAAAAAGCTAATGAAGAGGTCATTGCATCACTAAAGCTCGAAGAGGTATCATCTTCCAAACTCAGCCTTACTGGTTCACTTTGCTTAACATTATACTTACATAATAAAATTTACTCTTGAACAGAGTAAAAGTTTACTTACAGTCAGAATAACTTTTACTTTGAAACATAGTAAATTTTTACTTACTCTTGAACAGAGTAAAAGTTTACTTACAATCAGAGTAAACTTTTACTTTGAAACAGAGTAAAATTTTAGTTACTCTTGAACAGAGTAAAAGTTTACTTTAAATCAGAGTAAAAGTTTACTTACAGTCAGAGTAAAATTTTACTTACTCTCTTGAACAGAGTAAAAGTTTACTTTAAATCAGAGTAAACTTTTACTTTAAATCAGAGTAAACTTTTACTTACAGTCAGGTAAAATTTTACACTCTTGAACGTAAAAGTTTACCTTTAAATCAGAGTAAAAGTTTATTTTAAATCAAAGTAAAATTTTACTTACAGTCAGAGTAAAATTTTACTTACTCTTGAACAGAGTAAAAGTTTACTTTAAATCAGAGTAAAAGTTTATTTTAAATCAGAGTAAAATTTTACTTACAGTCAGAGTAAACTTTTACTTACTCTTGAACGAGTAAAATGTTTACTTAAAATTAGAGTAAAAGTTTACTTACAATCAGAGTAAACTTTTACTTTGAAACAGAGTAAATTTTACTCTAGTGGTTAAAGTTTGCTTAATTGCTGGCTTCTTTTCTTTTTCTATTTTCAAATGCAGGTAAATCACAATGAACTGAAGCCCATTTCCAGAGAAGAAATGGAACTCATTTGCAATGATGATGAAGAAAATGCATTGGACATAGGGAAAATTTGGAGACTGAAGAAGATGCATTGGACATGGAGGAAAATTTGGAGACTGAAGAAGATGAAGATCATGTAGCTGAAGCTTTAGGAGATGATCAACCTTTGAAGGACTTCATTGATCCTCAAAAGGAAAACAAGAGCTGAAAAGTGATAATATGGCGTTTGGTTGAAGAACTAAAGAAAATGAGGGAAACAATGCAAAAATAGAAGAGATCAAGAGGCAAAAACAAAGAAACGATGGAAAAGATGAGCAACACAGAGAAAGAAATAGAGAAACTGAGAAAAGATATGAAGTACTCGAATCTGAAAATAAACAGTTGGTTGAACATTGAAGAAAATGCAGTTCATGCGGCTACCTAAGGTTTGCTTTAAAGAAATGCCACATGCTAAAGGAGTAGAACAAGGACAAAACTTTGGGATTCAAACTACATTGAAAGAAACACCTATAGTCGTGAGCCATTGCAAACATCCATGGTCAGGAAAATCAAAATCAAGGCGAGGAAGAAAAAAGAGATGTCTGATTTGAATATGAGCCAAGAGAGGCAAAGAAAAAAAAGATCCAAAACAAGCAATTGAAGTGATGTCAAAAGAAGTGATTTGTGTTGACAACTTACCTCTAAGCCAAGCAAAGCCAGTGAAAGGGTTTTGTTTCCAGATAAGGCTGCAATATGCAAATTGCTTGACGAGAATGATAAGTGTCTACTGAACAATTTACAATTTGGAAACCACAAGTAAACCATTTTAATTTTATCAAACAACAGATTTTTACTGTTATCAAACTGCAACGTATTAATCAACATTTTTTACCTTATGGCTAGTGCAATCATATGGTCCGGCACAGGAAATGGAGTATATGTTACATTGCATGAGTGGATGCAATTCTAAGAGATAGTGATACTGCAAATAATGTAAGTGGCCATACAGTTTCAATGACTAGTGTTCACTTCAATAACTAAAAATAGTTCATTTATTAAATATATTTAATTGATTTTTGTTTTTGTAGGTCATTGACAGCTTCGTAGAAATGCTTGAGATTGAGCAACAAGTCAAGAGCCAGAAAAGAATAAATCATTATTTTTCTCAAGCCTTTGTTGGGTAAGCCATCAATTTGTATTTAGTTTGAATTGATAAATTTTTACTGTGGTTTAGTGTAACATTGTACTGTATTTTGGAGTTAATTTTTACTATTTGGTTTGCCAAAGATTGACAACTCATACATTGTGTCACCATACAACTTGAGACATGACACTCTTATATGATTAAATGCAGTCTTTTAGTGAAATGGGGGTTATGGGGAGCTGAGAAATCATTTAATTGATAAGTCCTTGAAAAAGATTTGAGTTGGATATAGATAACCTTCATTTTTGCATGAATTTCCAATGGAAAACAAAAAGGAAGAAAAACCCTACCACTGGACACTTCTTGTATTTGACACTGAACTTGATGAGTGGAGACATTACAATTCTTAAGGCCAAGAGACAACAGGAAGATCATTACTAAGGATGCAAAAAAGATCGTAGTGCTTTGCATTAATATTAACAGTAATTTTTTGCTGTGTTTTATTCTTGAATTTAATCGTGACCAAACAATTATGCAATGATGTTAGATAACATATGTGGATAGCAAGTTGGGCAACAAAACGAAGAGAGGTAGAAGAAAGTTTTCAAACTTGGTTTCGGTGAAAGATAGTCCACAACAACGCCCAACATTGTAAGTATTTCACGCTACTATTACATGCTTGAATTGGTAGTTTTCAAATTTGACTAAATCTAACAAGATATTGATTTTTATTTAACAGTGTTGATTGTGGAATTATTGTATGTTATATCATGCGCCAAATCATAAGATGAGCCTATTGCAATTCTCTGGAAGATGATGAAATTAACAATTTCCAGCGTCAATAGTGCATCAATTTTTTAATGATTATCCAAAAGCATGGACTGAAGAACTTCAACTCAAAAAAAACGGGCAAGAGCTAAGACCTCAAGGATGACAATGTGGACAAGTTCTGGGGAACTACTGTGAATGATGTATGTAATTTCGGTTTTTGTAAATGAAAGAACGGTGAAAAAGTAATTGTAAGTGAAAGAATACTAAAAGAGTATTAGATAGTACATGGTATGTCTATTGTTCTAGTAAATTTTACTTTGGTTTGGTGATAATACATTATTATGGAAGGATATTGTTTTGACTGGGAATGAATGTTGTTATGGATAGAATACAATGATACAGGTAGAGGCTTAAATTTTTTTTGACTGAATGTTGCTATGAATGTTGCTATGAATTTTGTTTTGACTGGGAATGTAAGTGGAATGAATGTTGCTATGAATGTTGTTTTGACTGGGAATGAATGTTGATGATATATGAGTTGTGTTGTTAGATTTTTTTTGCACAAAGATTGCATGATGATCATCAGGGGAGTTTGTGTGTTGTGGTAAATTTTGATGTAAGGTTGGAAATGTTTTTCTAAGGGGACTAACATATTTTCTAAAATAAGTAAAATTTTATTCTGAAATGAAGTAAATTTTACTTGATAAAAGTAAAATTTTACTTGAAATGAAGTAAAATTTTACTCTGTATAAAAGTAAAATTTTACTTTATATGCTGAAAGATGAGTAAATTGTTGCACTTGAATCTAAAAGTAAAATTTTACTCTGCATAAAAGTAAAATTTTACTCTGAAATAAGAGTAAAATGTTACCAGAAGAATCTAAAAGTAAAATTTTACTCTGCATAAAAGTAAAATTTTACTCTGAAATAAGAATAAAATGTTATACTCTGAATTAAGAGCAAAATGTTACACCTGAATAAGTAAAATTTTACTCTGTATAAAGTAAAATTTTACTCTGTACAAAAGTAAAATTTTACTCTGTATGAAAGTAAAATTTTACTCTGAGAGGCGAGTAAAATTTGGACTCTAAATCTAAGTAAAATGTTACTCTGCACTAAAGTAAAATTTTACCCACTATAAAAGTAAAATTTTACTCTGAAATAAAGTAAAATTTTAATTTAAAAGTAACATTTTACTCTGAACATAGTAAAATTTTACTGTGAAACCATAGGCTCATCACACCCATAGACAACCATTCAACCACAAAACAAATCAGAAACTAGAACAGACAACCATTCAAGAACATAGTAAAAATGTATTTTATTGCAATGTCTCCTTACAAATCTAGTCTAAAAGACTATACTATTATTGCTATGGACTACTTATTGCAGAAGAACTGTATTATTTTCATACTTCTATTACAAAATCAATAATGTCTTTCACGGCAATGCCTCCTTGCACGTCTTTCTATTATGACCGTACTTCTCGCATCTACCACACTGTACTCGTCTTATCTTCTCACCCCTAGATGGGATCCTATTTTTCCTTGGCCTACCAAGTGGCTTCTTACAAATTGGAGAAAGGACAACAAGATCATTCATAGCTACAAGAGGTTTCTCAACAGTGGGTATTGGATAAACGGACTCAGCATAGCAATCTTTGAACTTGCTAGTGTAATAAAATGGTTCCACATGTGCATACAAATCACCTCCGCTCTTTTGGATAACGGTCGCTGCATGAGCACAAAGAAATCCATTCAATTGCCATTGGTAACATGAGCAAGTTCTATTCAAGAGATCAACGCTAACCGATGGCCGGGATTGAACCTCAAAAACATGATCACTTGAACGACTAACCAACCAAGTTCTTCCACTTTTAAGAGCATTTACTAATGTTGAATCCATCTCCGGACAAAGAAAAGTATTCCATTTCTTAGCTTGTTCTCTTCTTCTTGACATCAAATCCATGATCTTCAACCTAATTGAATCAATCATCTTTGTAGTGGGCAAATGGCGAGCTTGACAGATCCATGAATTGAAAGACTCTGCCACATTCAAGTGCATTTCACCGTATTTTTGTCCTTTAAAATATGCATTAGTCCACTTGTCATAGAGCAAATTGGATAGAAACCCACAAACGATCCATTTCCCCTCATCTTGTAATTCTTTCAAGCACTGATTAAAACATCCCACTGTCGGAGCGTAAGCACACGAAGAAAACAAAAAAACAATTCTACTCCTGAAAGTATTGCTAAAACTTGGACCAGAGAACCTATCCCTCAAATTGGCCTTCAAGTGTTGGAGACAAAAATAGTGGTAAGTAGTAGGTAAAACCTTGGGTAAAGCCTCCAAAAGTCTAGCGTTCCGATCAGATATGAAGGTAATTGGTCTTTCATCCAACAATATATTCGACAAATGCATAAAAAACCATTCACAACTGTCTGTAGTCTCCGTATCGACAATTGCCATTGCAAGAGGAAAAAAACCTAAAAAATAACATTTTACAATTAGTAAGTATATTAAACGAAAAAGACAAATATAGTAGATTTTTACTTTGAATAACAGTAACATGTTAATCTGATAATAAGTAACTTGTTACTTTTGAATAAACTATAGTAATATCTACCTTGATCTCCATCCTTCGTTGTAGCTGTTAACAAGGTGCCCTTATATTTCCCCTTCAGAAAAGTTCCATCGATAAACAATAGAGGACGGCAATGCCTAAACCCTTGAATGGAAGCATTAAATGCAACAAAAAACCTCTTGAACCGTCCACTTTGATGGTTATAGTCAAGACGCAAATAGCTACCAGGATTTGTGCTGATCACAATATCCATATACCATCGAATCTCATCATAAGACAAAGAGAAATCTCCAAAAGTAGTAGTCCTAGCTTTTTCAACTCCCAACCAAGCGTGATTGTACGTAATGGTGAGCCCGTATTGATCTGTAAATTGACACACAACATCAATTGGACGAGTTTGGGGATTCCCACGAACTTCATTAACAATCAAACTTGCAACTAAATTTGAACTCATCCTTGAGTTTTTAGAAGTACGAACTGCAGCTCCACAAGTATGCTCATCATGTAGAGTCCTAATGTAGAAAAAATTATTAGCACTTTCTAGAGATGCATATACTCGCCATAAACAAGCTTTCGACTCCCGCATTGAACACACAGCAGTGACCCGACACTTCTTATTCTTCACAAACACAAATTCAAATCCTATCTCAATGGCATATTTACATAATGCAGTCCGGAAATCCTTTGCACCTCCAATAAATCTTTGACCTACATGAGTAATTTCATTCACCCATCCACAAGACAACAAAGTCCTTTCTTCATGTTGACAAAACATAAGGAGTAAATCCAGTTCATCATCAGTAATGTTGGATCCAGTAGCGTCCCCTGATTCTCCAACTCCATGTTTTTCATTTGAAATGCCCATTTCAGTAATAGTCACATCAACCCGGTCAACACCAAGGAGATAAACAAGCGACAACATATTCTGAAAATCAGAATCATCATCAATCATGTATTGCGAATGTCCAGGCAAACAGTACGATAACAGTATACAACCACTATTGTCAAACTTCTTCAATTTACAACTTAAGAAATCAGTTAAATCCTTCAACGTGCAGTTTGACACAACCTTGAACACAATGGTACGATCACCATACTTGCATAACAACATAAGAGGTGGAACCATTTTACAAATCTGCAATCAATTAACAGTAAAATTTTACTGTCACTATCAAAGTAAAATTTTACTATCACTACAATTTGTGTTTAGTTTGAATTGATAAAATTTTATTGATTTAGTGTAACATTGTACTATATTTTAGAGTTAATTTTTACTATTTAGTTTGCCAAAGATTGACAAGTCATACAATGTGTCACCAACACAACTTGAAACATGAATCTAAAAGTAAAATTTTACTCTGCATAAAAGTAAAATTTTACTCTAATATAGGAGTAAAATGTTACAAAAGGAATCTAAAAGTAAAATTTTATTCTGCACAAAAATCTAAGAGTAAAATGTTACGCCCTGAATTTAAAAGTAAAATTTTACTCTGTATAAAAGTAAAATTTTACTCTGAAAAACAAGTAAAATGTTAGACTCTGAATATAAAAGTAAAATGTTACTCTGCACAAAAGTAAAATTTTTGGAGACAATGAACTTGTTTGGTACAACTTTTTTGCTAGTTAAAAATTCATAACTAAAACACATAAGCTAAAAGAACATATCTCCCCTATCTTCTCAATAATCAAAATTTTACTGTCATTCTAACACCAGAGTAAAATTTTACTCTCATTGTAAACAGAACAATAGAACCAGAGTAAAATTTTACTCTCATTCTCTGAAACAAAAGACAGAGCAATCGAACCAGAGTAAAATTTTACTCTCATTCTCTGAAGCAATAGACACAGCAATAGAACCAGAAATCAGATCAAACACAAAAAAAATAAATCAAAAAAACAAACAAACAAACAAAAAATTAATTAACAAATCAACATACCTAATTGAGAAGAAAAACCTCTACAACTCATCAACAATCACAAATCTCAATGAAACTCTCGTTTAATTGGGAGTGTTGATCATCGGCCACCAAGCGAGAGATGTTCAGCGGCGAGATCGTCTATTGTTGAACAAGTGAGAGATGTTCGGCTGCGAGATCTTCAGATTTGGAGATTGTCTTCATCGATTTTGTGAAGTATCATCGATTTGGAGATCGTCTTCATCGTCTGCGAGATCTTTAGCTCTGATTTCAAATTTTTCAAACGTATGATACTATATATATAAGGGCAATATTGTGATTAAAAAAAAATAGAAATTATAAAATGTCCTTATTGAGGTAAGCATTTCCTACTCAAGGACTTTTTGAAAAAAATTGATTGGGTTATCCTTTACCCTAATAAAAAGCCCAAAAGGGAAGTTTCACCAAAAATCCCTTTCTTAAAAACAAAAAACAAAAAATTGAAAACAGCTCAAAATCAAATTTTGTTTTTCAGAAAATAAAAACATAACCAAACATTGCCATGTAGTAGAACATTTGAATTTTGATCTTTATTAGCCATCTTAAAAAAATAAGAAGAAAATGTTGTGAGTGGCGAACATATCCGCTCACAGATCAAACCAGAACTAGTGATGAAATGATATAGAATTGAAATGTCCGAACCAGCTATAAAGAAACAACATCAAATTTTATTGCAGCAATACTGTTTCACTTTGATGATACAACTATATTTAAGAATACAGATTTTGTTTATAAAATAAAAATAAAAACTGGACTTATTAGCTTTTTATTACAGTGTAAACATAGAAAAAAATATTCATATCTCATGACCATTCAGATGGGTTTTGGACTTCGCGGAGCTGGACTGAGTTGTCGAGGCAATGTTGAAAACCGAAGTGTGGGTATCTCTCATACCACGTGTCTTCCTTGACGTGCGTATCCCAGTGTTCGCCGCAGCTGCTTTTCCCATACTTGTGCACCCATCCAGAACCGTTGTGACCCTCACCCCAAGTCCGATTCCAACGCTCCCCATACTCACCTTCCCACCATGTCTCCCCTTGCTTGACTCCATGACTGTTTGAATCGAAGTGCTCGTCCCATTTGTCACCCCATTTTGTCCAGCCATCACCCTCGGAACGCTCAGCCCATTTGTCAGTGTATTTCATGCTGCTACCCTTCCCATCATACTTCTCACCCCACCTGCCAAAAAATACTTACTATAAGTGAAAAGTTTTAGCTGATTATACCGTACAGAACAATTTGGAATATCTAATGATTAGAGTTTTCCAAGTCATTACTGTGATGTGAACTACGAGAATTTCGACAGGACGAGTAGGCATTATAAAACATCAATCCAGGTGTGAAGAAAAAAAAATGTGTGATTGCACCTCTTAAGTTCAATTTCTCGGTTAAATCTCATAGGAGGGTTACTCAAAACACCCTATAACTGAAGAGTGAGTAAAAATCCCCTTGCTATCAGGATGACAACCACCACCAGATAAATAAATAAATGGAAACAAAAATGCTGAAGAATCTGACTCTTTGAATTTTATCAGGACTAATAAGAGCAATAATGATGGATAAATTAGAATGGTCACTAGATCCAAATCTAAGAAAATAACAGAACGTTGTAGGACTTGTACTTTGCCACAGTTAAGCAAAGACAACTATGATCTTAATTCATGCCAAGAAAAACCAATTTAAGGGTCATCCATTGAGAATGATGACTGATTTGGGATAGTAACTAGAACCATATCCAAAGAACAAAGAATCAGAACAAAAATCTAAACCCAGCTTGAAAATGAGTAGATTTAATACCTTTCATGCCAAACATGAGCATGACCAGCTTCAAGGGGTGTGCTGGGGTCAATGCTGCACCACTTATGGGCCCATTTCTCTGCTTGGCCGGATTCATCATATTGTTCCCACCATTTCTCCTGCCACTCATCACCTTTACCGTTCTTCCCCCACTTGTCCGCAGTTTTCTCAAGATGCACAACTCCACAATCCTGCAAAAAGCACAATATACAACCAAAACCACAATCAAATACAATTCTTTGAAGTATTTTGTGGAATCTATACATCTTGACGCATAAACAATTAAACCTGCCACAAAACCAGTTTGATTTATCTCAAGGAGAATTAGGAAAGCCAGAGGTGAGTGAGGTCATTTTTGTTTAACTTGGGCAAGGCCCAAAAAAAAATTCTAAAGTAAGAACTATATAATGAATTGCATGTAACTAGGGCCAAAAAAAATGTAAATCAAAAAGATTCTAAGGCTTTTTTTTTTATACTAATTTTATGATTTTTCATGTAAATTGTTCCTTAGACTTCTTGTTCACAAAAATTTTATTTGCAAAATATTTTGCATGCTACATTGTGCTATTCTAAAAATTACAACAGGACCATCCAAAAAAAAAAAAGGTGTCAAATTCAGTGATCTACTCATATTCATAGTATAAATATAAAGAATTCAAGGAAACTTCATATAAGATTGCGGCTGCAAATCCCTTCCAAAATATTCATCTATGTACTGCAGTCATCGGTGGTAGAGGGTTGGAACTTGGAGAGTGGGTGGATTCTTTAAAAACTCAAACCATTAACACAGACATCATGTAATGTTGATCTATACAGAGCACTCTGACCTGCCACATTGATTCTTTCCAAAATTCACGCCAAACATTTCCAGTAGCATCACGTCCTGATTTCTCTGAACCAAGCTCCTTGTAGTCAAATTGGTTAGCCGCCTCCCAATACTTCTCCTCCCACTCAAGGGACTTGTCAGCACTGACACCCCGGGTAAGCGTCCACCTGCAAACCACACCATCAGGTCTTTCTTCAACTCCTGTCTCCTTCCACCATTTTGATCCATCAGGATTCACTCCTTGGGATAATACCTCCTCATCCCCTTCATTAAGAGCATACGCTGCTTCTGCTGCATGGGCCGAAAATAGAACACCAAGTTCATGGTTCTCTTCTACATGAGCCATCTCTTGACTGGAAGTAGAATCTTCCACTTTCTCAACCTCCATTAGGGACTGAAGAGGTGGAAGAGGAGGGTAGTGGTTGCTTCCGAAAAGTTTACTCTCAAGGGGGATTGACAGAAAATCTACAGATTGTTCTTTCTCCATCACAGGATCTGTTTTGGTAGGATAAGTTTGTCTGGTTAGCTTCAGGTTGCTTTCATCATCAAAATTTCTCTCACTTTCTGGAGGTGTCCAGGACCAAAAATCTGGACCTGGTGTTCCCTTTGCAACACCACTTGACTGAAAAATAATCGAGCCCTCATTCTGTGCACCTGTCAAAATTAAAGATTATGAAACAATACTACAATTACACCAAATAAACACCAATAATTGACTAAAATAAGCAAGGTAAAGAAATTAGACCACATAACAGAATAGTTAAACTTGCAATGCATCACGCATATGTTCCATAAGTCAGAGAATACTTGCTTTCAATTTACTAATACAGAAATATGCATTATCAAAAAATAATTAACAGCATGACCAAAAGAAGTCGTCCATTTCCTAATCAGACAACAGTCCTGAAATTCAAGTCAGCAATGAAAAACTCCAAATCCAGCAATCACTTGGTCAGATAACAATTTTCAAACTATAAGAAACTAGTTAGTCAAACAAGCTACAAGTAGATGACAGGAAAATGCTCTTTTAAGTAGTCGACATTCATTTTCTACAATAAAACAAATACCATATCGAATACAGGAAATTAAGCCACAATAACATAAAATATGACAATGCTACAAGTAATGCTTCCAATTTGAACATGTGATCTTGAAATTTAGAACAAGAAATTAAAAAAGGTCCTGCTATCATGAGATCATTTAATTACTGCCAAGCTAACAAATAAATCTTCAATGTAATAGATGATAAATTAAAGGCATCAGTTTCAGCAGCCAAAATCATCTCAGAAACAATGGGAAGGTAAATTTAGCACCCAAAAAAAAGAACACCATGCGAGATCCATAACTCCTCCTAGTTGAGATTGAAGTTCTGAAATTAGGAGAGAGGGTATTGGGATTCTCTAACTTTTTATGATGTTTGAAGAAGAAAAATCCCACATTTGGTAGTGAAAAAACCCACATTTTCTTTAACATATACATTCTGGGTTACAATCAGTGATATGGTTTGTTAAGCATACACACATAAAAGCAACAATTACATATTAGAAACTTTGTTCTCAGCTACGGTGAACATGCCCAAATTGGAAGCTTAAATTTTTGGAAGATATACACAATTGACAATACAACAATGATTCATTCCCAAATTAATTGGGAGCACTAATGGACCACTAATGAGGTGGAAATTAAAAAAAAAAAAAAACACACAATACCATCAACTCAGCCAAATAAGGAAAGAATTCAAAAGCTATGAAATACCTCTTTGCTGAGCCTCTATGCCTCCACCATTCTCAGCACTTGAAATCACAGTCCCAGAATCACCGGAAAACTCATTCGGTGGCAGCGGCAAACTCTCCTTGAGAAGCGCACGGGCAGCCGAAATAGCAGCAGCTGCCCGATCGATCACCTGCATTCGCTGAATTCTGTCCCTCTCTTCCTTAGGAACTTCCAAAATCTTCTGGAACTCATTGCTCTTCCTCTCAAAAACCTCCCGACTCTCACCTTCTCCATTATCATCATCACCATCACCATCAATTCGTGACGAGTTCTCGGAGATTCTCTGGAACTCCGAAGCCTTCCTCTCTCGATCCACCGCCTTCTTCCACATGTCGAGGTACGAGTCCCCTCCATTGGAAACCCTAATTCCGGAGCTCTGTCTCGCTCTGGCTCTGCTCTTCCCGGTTGGTTTCGAGTAGTTCGGGAGTACAATGATGGTGGATATAAGGGAGTATTTGGAGGCGGCGCGTGGGGTGGCTCGTGGGTATACACGGAAGTGCGACGCCATTTTCTCAGTTCAAAGCCAGAGAGAGAGAGAGAGAGAGAGAGAGAAGACGGTGGATTTGAAAGCTTTGAAGTTAAAGAGTGCCCGTGTCCGTTAAAGGAGGTGCGAACCGTGCCACTGGGCTTTCGTGAACTCTGTTTTTTCTCAAGAGTTATAATTAAGTTATTGGGAAGATTTTAAAATAAAATTAGGCACCATAGTTCTTGAAAATGATAATTGGGCCCAAAAAAAAAATCAAAAGGTGATAATCAAAAATTTTGAGAGAGATGGGTTGTTTGGTGCAGCTTTGCCAAACTAAAATGTTGATTAAAACTCTTCTTTCTTTTAACTTTTTAATTATCATTATTCGAGTTGTATTAAATATTTTTGTACAAATTCTCGAATTAAAAAATATAAGCATCCTTATAAATTGCACTGAACTATAATGAAAATTGATGAATAATTGTAGGCGTGGTTATTAACTTATTGGTAATGTATTATTTTTTGATTTAAAAAATTAAAAAAAAATTAAGATTGAGACAGAAGTGGGAAATAATTAAGAATGAACTATATACAAATGATGGTAGAGAGTACAATGGAGGAAGAGGTTAGTTATGATGCAGACAAGAAATAGAGTAAAGGTGCGTCATTATTTTTGTGGGTGAATAAGGTGCATCATCTTGCTTGGTGGTTTTGGTGAGTGATGGTTGATAGAAACCAAATGAGATAAGTTTAAATGATCATTAGTTAATGGTGAAGCAAGATGTGGTTGTGGGTTAGGGTGATAGTTAAATGGTGGTGTCTTCTTTCTCATTTGTAGAAGAGATGTAAAATATGTGACAGAGGAATAGGTCATGAAATATGAATAATTAGTTTAATAATTTCACCAGTACAATTGACACTTCATAAAATATTATTACTTTTATTAACAGTAATCATCAAGTTAATTAATGAAAACAAACTGAGGAGACAATGTGTAATATCACAATTAATTTTTCAAAAATGTTTGGGAGCACTAAAAATAAAACACTAGGAGGAGCTCTAATGAGCTGGCACCTCTCATGATGTGATGGTTGTTTCTGTGTTTTTTTTTTTTTTTGCATTTCCAGCTCATTAGAGCTGGTTTAATGCTCTATTTTTAAAGCTCTGAATCAACTCTATTAATTTTTAATATGAAAATTATAAATTTTGAAGATCAATAGTATTAACGTTTAAATCAGTCAAAAATTTCAAATGTTTGTATAATTTTTTCCATAACATATAAAAACTTATTGAATAATACTATATGCATCAATTAGTGTACTAACTAGTGTACCAATTGATGATGTGGCGTAATTTAATAAGTGGAGTCAATAATAATGTCATAATTAATGTTGGTACACTAATTAGTATACTAATTAGTGCATGTAGCATTACTGAAATTTCTTACACTATATATTACATTCATGATATAATTCAAAACTAAGATTTACTGACTATGATTTTTAGAAAATATTTATTCTTGAATTTATTATAGAATTATGTTCAATGCGTTAATATTAATTAATTAAAAAAAAACTTTATAAAAAACAAAAAAGGTAAAGTTTATTTCTTGAATTTGAAGGAAAGTAGTGATGCTCTCTTTCCCTCTCCACCACTCTCTGCATTGGGAATGGTCCAGTTTTTAACAGATTTTTTTAATAATGAAAAGTGTAATGTTAATGAGTATTAAATTTTTTATTACAAGATATCGCAAAAGAGAGTAGAGGTGGGTTTGACACGTGGCTGCTGTGCTATGGAAAACTTGTGAATCGACCAGGCATTGATGTTGCATACGCGGCATATAACATGGGAGCCCCACAATCCAGGTCGGTCTCAACAAAATATGATTGCTTGTTTGACATGTAGAAGAAAAAATATATACAATTTTTGAGAATTGCATCAGATCGCTACTGGGGGTGATCCCAGGACCTCCAGTGAGGCTTGATTGGTTAAAAAAAAAAAAAAAATTTCTTTTTTTTCTTGTCATTTGCAGCTCTTCACCTGGACTAGGGTCGTCACCCCCACGATTGTATTTTTTTACATATATATATATATTTATTTATTTAGGTTATATTAATTAATATTTATCAATATTTTCTCTTTATTTTTTTATTTATTTATTCTAGTTTTTACATATTTTTTATAAAAAATTTAAAAATACACTTATTTAAAACATACAAACATCACTAATTTTACGTACCTCACCTTAACCATCTGAAATTATTCCAAAAAAAAAGAAAAAAAGAAACAAAGATTGTGTGATTGTGATTGAGAGCTCAATTGGAAATATGGTAGTTTCGCTTGTTTCGGTAATATGGTTAAAAGTGATTATTTAGGGTTTTTTATATATTATTTCTTTATTTATATATATATATATATTAATCTATAAACCGTGTTACGTATAAAATAAAATAATATATTATTTATTAAAAATATAATAATTATATTTAATTTTTTTATATTTTGTTTCTCGTAAATAAATTTCTATATATAAATTTAAAGATTTTGCTTTAAATGTTCTTTTACTATAATATATAGTATAGATAAATTAAAATTGTTGTATTGACAATTAATAATTAAAATTATGCTTTATTATAATAAAAAAAATGACATAATTCTAATATTTCACTATTTTAGAATAAAAATATATGAATTTTAAAAAATTATCATATTGATTTTTGAAAAGAAAATAATTAAAGAAATTTTAAAAACTTAATGAATAAGAAAAAAAAATTATCATAACATGTAAAATCACTAAAATCATGGTTAAACCAGCAAATCATTCAAATAAAAAATAATTTAGCTTAATCAGTTAGGTCAAAAGACCAATCAACTTATACAAAAATTAATTAATTAAAACTTTTAAATTTTATTTTATTAAAATTTAAACTATCACTAAATATAGAAAGCAATCTATTAATTTAAATTTAAAATTGATACAATATAAATTTAAAATTATAATAATCTATCTCATAATTTATAAGTTTTAAATACAAATTTAAGATTATCATAATTTTTGTATTAAGGAACAGTAAGAGTGATATTAAGATTATCGATATATCTATATATTTTTATAAAAAAATACTTTTAAGGAGAGATCTAATGAGAGTTTCAAAATATCATACAAAATTATTTTTAAAATCAAAACCTATATGCGGGATTGTAAAATAAAAGTTAGATGGAAGCTAGCCAATGGGGATTTTCTTAATTGTTTAAAATTAAGAAAATTAAAAAAAAAATTAGTATGAGATATTGATTATAAGGCTTCTCATTAAAGATCTCCTTTTGCTTAGATAAATGGGAGCATAAGATTCACTTTATGTAAGTGAAACAATTCAATTTTTCTTTCTTTTCTCGATGTGAGATTATAAAATAAAAATTAAATGAAAACTAGCCAATGGGGATTTTATTAATTGTTTAAAAGTTAACAATTGTTTGGGCAGGAAGTTTACTTCGAATCAAACAATCTTAGTCGTTTGATCTTTAATTAGGTCAATCTTTAATTTATTTCGAATTAAACAAATTTAACCAATATATTTTGATAAAACCGTTAAAATCGCAGTTAAACCACCGAATCAATCAAATCGAAAACGGTTCACCTTATCGACTAGGTCAAAGGACCAACCAATTTATATAAAAACTAATTAATTAAAACTTTTAAATTTTATTTTAATTTTAAAATTTAAACTGTCTTGAATTGAAACGTACACAATACTACAATATTAAATGAGAGCATAAGGTTTATATAGTAAAACAACCCGTTTTTTTTCTCTTTTTCCTGATGTGTGATTGTAAAATAAAAGTTAACAGTTGTTTTTAAGAGAAGTTCATTTCTAATTAAGCAATCTCAGTCGTTCAATTTTTAATATGGTCAATCTTAGTTTATTTCAAATCAAACAAATCTAAGTAATATATTTTGATAAAACAGCTAAAACTGTGGTTAAACCAGTGAATCAATCAAACCGAAAACGATTCAGCATAATGGATTAAGTCAAAAGATCAACCAATTTACAACATAATTAATTAATTAATTAAAAATTTTAAAATTTAAACCATCTTGAACTGAAACATTCACAATACTATAATATTAAATAAGAATATAAGATTCACTTTATATAAAGTGAAATAACTCACTTTTTTTTTTTTTTCTCGATATGAGATTGTAATTATTTTAAAATTAAATATTATGAGAGTTTCAAAATCTCATACAACATTAAACCTTTATGTGGGATTGTAAAATAAAAGTTAAATGGAAGTTAATCAATGGAGATTTTCTTAATTATTTAAAATTAAGGAAAAAAAAATGGTATTGATTTAAGGTTTCTCACTAAAAATCTTCTTTTACTTATATAAACGAGAATATAAGATTCACTTTATATAAGTGAAACAATTCAGTTTTTTTTTTTTCTTTTCACGATGTGGGATTGTAAAATAAAAGTTAAATCGAAGCTAACCAATGGGGATTTTCTTAATTGTTTAAAATTAAAAAAAATTCAATAATTTATATAAATTGGAGTATAAGATTCACTTTATGTAAATGAAACAATTTACTGTTTCCTTTTTTTTTCCGATGTGGGATTGTAAAATAAAAGGTAAATGGAAGTTAGCCAATGGGAATTTTCTTAATTGTTTAAAATTAAGAAAATTGAATAGTTTTATAATGAGAGTCTGGAGCTTCTAGAAGGCTTCTCTGTCAAAACCCCATTTATAAGATTCACTTTATATAAGTGAAACAACTCGCTTTTTCTTTCTTTTTCCAATGTGGAATTGTAACACTTTATATAAGTGAAACAACTCACTTTTTTTTTTTTTCTTTTTTTTCTCTATTTGAGATTGCAATTATTTTAAAGTTAAATATTATGAGAGTTTCAAAATCTCATACAAAATTATTTTTAAAATCAAAACATTTATGTGAGATTATAAAATAAAAGTTAAATGGAAGTTAACCAATGAGGATTTTCTAAATCTTTTAAATTAAAAAAATCAAAAAAATAAGTTTAATATATTGATCATAGGGTTTCTCACTCAAAATCTCATTTTTCTTATATAAATTAGTTTATTTCAAATTTAATCAATAAATTTTGATAACATCACTAAAATCGCAGTTAAATCAACGAATTAATCAAAGCAAAAATGATTTAGCCTAATCGGCTTGGCCATAATTAATTAATTAAAATTTTTAAAATTTAAAATATATTGAATTGAAACATGCACAACACTACAATATTAAATGGGATGAGAGTATAAGATTCACTATATATGAGTAAAACAACTCATTTTTTTTTTTATTTTTTCGATGTGGGATCATTAAATAAAAACTAGCCAATGGAGATTTTCTTAATTGTTTAAAATTAAGAAAATCAATAAAATTAGTATGAGATATTGAAACTCTTATAAGGCTGCTCACTAAATGAGACGAGAGTATGAGATTTACTCTATATGAGTAAAACAACTCTTTTTTTTTCCCGATGTAGAATTATCAAACAAAAGTTAGCCAATGAAATTTTTTTTAATTGTTTAAAATTAAAAAAATTAGTATGAGATATTGAAATTCTCATAAGACTCCTCACTAAAAATATCATTTTCCTTATATAATATATAGATATATTTTTTAAAAATTAAAAAATAATTTTTAATCCACTTTTCAAAAGAAGTCTTTATAAAATTCTTATTGACTTATTAATTTATTTAAGTCATTTTATTATTTTTTATTTTTTTATATATCTCTTTGTAATAAATTAAAAAAAAAAACTATATAAGTCATCATAGAAAAAAACCCTTTGTTTGTTGTGGAGTTCATGTGTAGAATAAATTTGAATCACAAAATAATAATTTTAAATAATTAAGTTTGAATTTTTAATATTACTGAGTTTGAATCGATTTAAAATAGGATAAATAACACTCCAGTTGTATTATTACAAAATATTTAGAGAATAATGAAAAATTTTATGAATTTAAGTATTATACTTTGTAAGATTTACCATTAAATTGAAATTTGTTTCGAAAACAATATAATGGGTTTTGATTTTCCCTTTAAGATGTGAGAGAGGCTTCTATTGCTGATACGGTTGGGCAAGTATTCATTTAATTTGTTAAAATCAAATGATTGGAATTAATCCATCATAGAATGAAGGATGATCTTAATAATTGGATGCATATGTATTTTTTTTAATCCGTCAAAGTTTGAATGGATGATAGATGGAAGGGCAGTCAACCCAACCTGATATTTCAACACCTCTAAAAAAAATAATATTATGCTTTTATAATTTATATGTTAAAAAAGATATTTTATTTAGTAATTATATTTTCTATTTATCAATTATAAAAATTGAGCTTTTATTTTTATTATAAAAATTGAAGAATAAAAAAAATTAGGCTAAAATAAGGATCAAATAGTAAAAGAGTACGGGAAAATTAAGGGTCTAGATTTAAAAACAATGACTCAGATTTACTTTCACAAATATCTCTCTCACAATTTATCTTCAATGGTCTAGATATCTTTAACTATTAACTCTTACCAACCCATTCATTGCACTTTATTACCTATCAATGTGAAAGAAGCTTACAATCGAAGGAAAGGAAGTGAATCACAATCGAAGGAAGAATAAAGCTCCAAAAAGCTTTTTGCATTCCTGAAGGAAGAACAAAGCTCCACAAAACTCTTTGCATTTCTTTTCATTTTTTCTCCACCATTACCAGGTAAGGCACTCTTATCTCTTCACTTTCTTTTTGTTGTTCCATTCATTTATTTTACCGCTGTTTTTTTTTTTTTCCAATTCATAGCTCTATTTTTTTACCTCTATTCTGGACACGGGTTCGTATTAGAAATGGCAATGAGACGGGGCGGGGACGGCGACTACACTCCGGGTCCCCGATCCTCGAAAGTGATAAATTCTCCAATCCCCTCCCGCCCCGTGGGGACCCACGCCTGCCCCCCCCCCAGGCCCGTCCCCGCCCCCGCCCCTTGCCCCTGATCGGGGATCGAGTATCCCCGACCCCGAAAAACCCACCATAAAATTCTTGATTTCAGAGTAAGATATAGCAAAGAAGTAGTGAAACAGAGTCAGATGCCACAAAAGATGGATTCACAGTAATCTAACCCGCAAAGTATATATTTTTATTATCATAAGAATAAAAGGAACTTTAAGACATTGTTCATACACTAAAATAGAATGTCCATCATTTTGAATCTTATCTTACAGCACATTTGAGTTAAGCCCCAAGCTAAATTTGATGTAAGAATTTAATATTACAAAAGGAATTTGAGAGATAGAGTAATCTGAAAGCATCAAACACATGATCAGAAAAAAAAGAAAAAAAGAAGCAGAATCTGATTAGAAAAATAAAATATACAAAAGGAAAAACAAAATAAAGTAAAAGTCTAATTGAACAAATCCTCTTGGAAACTCCTCTTCAAAAAGCCACCAAGAATTTACTCATTGAACACTGATAAGCACAAAGAACGCAATTATAAAAGAAGCCCCGATCCATTGAACAAAGCAGAAGTCACAGAGAGCTCAAACAACAAAATGGGTGGTGTTGAAAAGGCATGAAAAAGGGTTGATCTTCTTGAAAGCTAAAACATTGCAATAAAAATTGGAGTGGATCTGCTGCCTTCTGGCACAATCTTTACTAGAATCGATAGTGAGGTACAAGCGACGGTAAGGGAGGATCGACGGTGACGGAGGATCGGTGATAACGGAGGAGCGGTAGCCGTCGACGTGTGAAAGAGAGAGAGAGAGGGGAGGCGAAACCCTAAACTAGCAGCGGTGAGATAGAGAGAGAGAGCAGAAGCAGCAGACGCAGCTTTGTGTTTGTGTGTGAGTAAGTGTTCAGCCAACCCTACCCACACACATATATTATATATATAAACAGAGGCAAAATAGTAATTTTATGTCAGGGGCAAACGGGGTAGGGATCGGGGGCAGGTCGGGCCAGGTCCGGTGCTGAAACATGTATCCCCGTCCCCGGCCCGAATATCATCAGAGATTCAACTTTTAAAACCATCCTCGGCCCGACAGGAGTATTTTTCGGGGAATAACCGCTCAATTCGGGTTCGGGGGATCGGGTCCCTATCAGGTCGGGTTCCGATTGCCATCTCTAGTTCATACAGGGGTGTACAAATAGTTCGCGGCCCGAGATGGGCCCGGCCCTTTTAGGCCCGCTTGGGCCCAAGCTTGAGCCCAGCCTGAGCCCCTAGGCTAGGGCCTGGGCCATCGTTTTGAAGCCTGGCTTGGCCCGTGGCCCAACCCATCGACCTACTTAAGGCCCACTTAGGGCCTGGCCCAAAGTCCGGTCCACCCGAGGCCCAGTGTATTTTTTAATGAAAATAATAAATTTTTGGTAGAAAAAATTTTAAAAAACAAAAAAAAAATGGTCAAGCCCACCTAAGCCCGGCCCAAGCCCGAGGCCAAGCCCCGAATACCCCTGGGCTTGGGCTTGGGCTTGGGCATGGGCTTAATTTTTTGGCCCATGGACTGACCCAGCCTGGATTTTGCGAGAGCCTACGAGGCTCGACATGAGTCGGGCCGGGTCGGGCCAGATTTACACCTTAGGTCCATAGTTTTTTTTTTTTTTTTTTTTTTCTCTTCTTCTTCTTCTTCTTCTTCTTCCAATTCAAAGCTCTGTTTTTTTTTCCCTCTTTTCAGTTCATAGCTCTGGGTTTCATATCCCAGACATGCATCATGTTAAAGAAGTGATGAATATCAAAAATGAAAGAATAAATGAATTTCCCATGTAGGATTTTCCTCAAAAACATCAGTTAACAAATCCATGTAGAGCGAATGTTGACATTAAGAATTTGAAGCAAAAATAAATAAAAATTATGTGCTATGTTTTATTCTTTGTTCTTAGTTCTTTTTTTTTTTTTTGGTTTATTTTTTCAATTAAATGAGTGCGTCATATAATATGCCAAACAATAAAGAAGTGGACTATTGATAGCTAATGTTAAAGAAGTGATATTTGGACGAAGTGGACTATGTAGAAGTGAAATAATGAATATCAAAAATGAAAGAATGAATAAATTTTCCACATAGGATTTTCCTAAAAACATCAGTTAATGTTAACATTAAAAAAAAATAAAAAATTATGTGTTGTGTTTTGTTCTTTGTTCTTAGTTCTTTTTTTGGTTTTATTTTTTTAATTAAATGAGTGCATCATATAATATGTCAAACAATAAAGAAGTGGACTATTGAGAGCTAATGTTAAAGAAGTGATATTGGGACGAAGTGGACTATAAAGAAGTGAAGTAATGAATATCAAAAATGAAAGAATGAATGAATTTCCCATGTAGGATTTTCCTCAAAAACATCAGTTAATGTTAACATTAAGAATCTGAAGCAAAAAAAAAAAAATGTGTTGTGCTTTGTTCTTTGTTTTTAGTTCTTTTTTTGGTTTTATTTTTTCAATTAAATGAGTTAATGTTAACATTAATTGGGTTGGGATTTTCTTTGTTAATTGGGAATGGGACATGTGTCCAAGCTAGCATACTTAGATGAAGGGCTGATAAATATTGTACTATAAATCAATGGTTGAGATCACACATACCTTTTCTTTGGTTTCTTTTTTTATTTTTATTTTTTTAATTTTATATTTTGTATCATTCTCTATTCTCTCACCCTCCTCTTCTCAGATTTCAAATTTCAAACACCCCAGCCCCCACCCACATCTCTCTCTTGATATTTTCCTCACAAACCATCGCTCTCTCCGTGTCTCCACCATGGGTTAGTCAGCAAAGAGCCCCTCCAATCGAATTTGTCCAAGAATATCCTACTAAAGCTCAAGTTTGTTTCTATTCCATCTAAATCTCTCTTTGATTTGAAAACCCTAAATCTAAACTTCATTATAGTTGGGTTTCGATTGTGTCTCTAATATATATTCCTATTCTGTCTAAATCTCATTTATAGACATTGTCTGTAAACTTCATTTATAGATATTATTCCTATTCTGTCTAAATCTCTCTTTGATTTGAAGGCCTTTGATTTTGTGAACACGTGTAAGGTTTTGATGGTGATTTCTCTCTCAATCTGTCTAAGTTCTATTCTGTCTAAGTTTTATTAGTGGTTGGAGCACAATATCTTCTGTCTCAATCTCCATTTCTCTCTATTACATATGGTGTAACAATCCGAAAATTTAAGTTGTCCCTTAAATTTTATAATAATATTATTTAAGTATAAATGAGAAAAACCCTAAATGTTTAATTAAATATTCCGTAAGAGTAAAATAAAATGTGACACTCTAAATATTTAATTAATACCATAATCAATTATGACAATAACAATAATAATAATAATAATATAATAATAATGGTGGTAATAATAAAATTAAATAATTGATTTTATGATTAGGAATTAGAGTTAATCTAATTGTTGTAGATAAGTTAAAAAAAAAAACAAAAACAAATCAAATGCTTATCCTTACGGATAAGCATGGCATGCAAGCAAGTGAGGCCACGTAGTGATACCACGGGGTTCCTTGGGGGAAAAGGAAATGGTGCCTAGAAAGCACCTATAAAAATGTGCTTTGGGTAAATGTATGGAGCAAAAAAGGAGGTGTAGTATGTCTGTAAAAAAGGAAAATTTCGGTGAACAAAGAAGTAATAGTAAGGGATTAATATTAAGGTGGATTATATTATATCTTAAGTTATCATTATATGTTTTACGTATGTTTTGAGTTATCATAGTTTATTTTATATAAATTGTGTTTTATAAATTATATTAGCATTTTTAATTTATGAACCTTATTTTATATAATAAGGAAAACCTATGGATGTAACTATTTATTAAATATATTTTTGAGCAACTATTTTATAAGTACCACCACGAAGGTCCCATGTCTTGAGGGACTCAAATAATCATTGGCCTCTGATTAGTTACTTTGTGACCCTCTGTCTGTCATGAATCCACTGACACTCTGATTTCTAGTGTGGAGCAAAGTGTTGTACGGAACTAAGTGTTATACTATTGTGGAAGCCACATCTAGAGTTCATACGAGCCACCTCTTGAGTCCATACATTTGTTCTGTTCTGTACCGTGGTTATGATTTATGGTGTGGAGTAAAGTGTTGTACGGAGCTAAGTGCTACACTATGGTAGGAGCCACCTCTAGAGCTTATACGAGCCACCTCTTGAGTCCATACATCTGTTTTGTTCCGTTTTGTACGGTGGTTATAATTATTTTGTTTATATGATTTTTGTATTATATGTCAAATGATTTACATATTATATATTCTGTATTTTAATATCAAACTCTATTTAGCTCCATAATTATCCATGGTAAATTTTATACCCTTATGCTCTTAGTATAATATTTCTCACTCTGCCATATACTTATAGCTGTTTACTAATTTTCAAGAAACGACGCAATTCAAAAATAGCTTTTGGAAAGTCTTAGAAGTGAGGATGTGGAATAGACACACAAAGCACTTTTATAATATTTACAATTCTATTCCTCATATGTAAATATCGCCCTTTTGGTCAATAAGTTTTTGTTATAAAAGCAAAAGCTCCAATGATTATTTTAGTACCCTTACTTAAATATTTTTCCACTCGCATTTAGTAATTTGTTTAAGAATTGGCTGGAGGTAACTTCAGTTACTGGCCATCACAATGCTTAACCCTTATGTACGAGGAGCGGGTTGTGACATATGGAGCACATTATTTTTTTTTTTCTTCTTATTGTTCAGATTCATTCTTAGCTTTCAGTCGGTAGAACTCTCTAATTTTTTTTCAATATTTGATTACTTTGATCATGTCATTCAAATTGAATGTAGATTCTTTGGTTGAGCTTAATTTCAATTATGGTAGGAATTTATATTGTGAAGATGTTAATCTGTTGCATTTTCTACAATTGTCCATTTTTGGTCCTCTCTTTCTTTTGAACATGTATGTGTGTTTTACACAATTTATTTACTAAAAGAAATTAGGTTTTAATGTTTAGCTAATATTTCTTCGGGTCAAGAAATTTTCTTTGGTGACTAGCCCAAACAAATTTATTTACTAAAAGAAATTAGGTTTTAATGGTGACTAACCCATGTATGATGAAATGCCTCCCCTAAAATGGTGATTTTTTGAGAAAATTTTGTGATTTTTTTTTTTCCTTTCTATATTCTATTGTTGGCTAGAAGGGTGGGAGGGTCCTTCAATTATAACATTTTTTTCATATATAGCATGTCATTTCATGGTGCATAGTCATTTACTCTATTTTTATTTTTTTGTGTAGTTTTAGAAGATTTGAGGAGTGAAGGAATTGAATTTGCCTGGAATCATTCCAGCAAAGACCTGACAATCTAGAGGTTGTGTTGTGAAATTCATGTATTCAAGACCATATAACACAATAAGATATGGTTGGCTTTGGCTTTTCTCTGTTCATTAAAATATTAATTTGCTTTTAATCCGTTCACCATTTAAAAAACCATCTTCCTTTTTATTTTTTGATTCAAAATCAGCTCTTGTTTTTCTATTAAATTTTAGTACTTTGACTATTCTAGCTTTGCTCTTTACTTTGATTATTCTATTGATTAAAATATGAAATATGCTTTGTCAATGAGGGACACAATAATCTAGATTTAAAATATGAAATATGCTTTTATCATTTTCTCTATCCTTCTTTCTTGCTGCTGTTTGTAGTTTAAACAACTGTTTGTAGTTAATGTTTGGAGTCAAATTCTTTGAAGCAAAGTACTAAGTGATTGATGTGTCTTATTGATAGTTTCAGTTGGAAACACAACTCATTTTGATAAATTGTTTAATTTTAGTAAAATTTGGTGGCAGAAAATGATTAGTGGGTTATTAGTTTGGCATATGCATATTTGTGACAACCCTCACCTCTGATTAGCGTTAATTCGTGATTTAGCATGATAAGTAACTGATTAAGACGAAATCCTAAATTGATTATGTGAGCGTGTTATTTAGATTACATTTATATCTGTTTGATGCAAAACAATCTGTTCATGTTTTGATTTCAAATTGCGAATTGAAAGCCTTATCGGCAACCGATTCGGAAATTGACTTGATTTATATGCTAATTAGGAATTATAGAATTTTATGGTAGATTTAATTAAAATTCGATTTGGAATGATTAAATTAGAATATATGATGCTAAATTAATTGGATGTAAGTTACCTACATGTTTGCCATTGAATGGGCCACCTTCAAAACCATTGTTTTGGTCTTAATTCACATATTTGACACATCATTCTTCATCTATCTCATTGCAAAAACGTGAGAGAGGGAGAGACTTGTGAGAAATTGAAATCAACAAGAAACTTTGCTTGAAATTTAGAAGAATTAAAGAAAATTTTGAAGACTTGTCCACATTGCTCAAGAGTTTGGCTTAAGTGAAGTTTGATTGAGAAGTCTAGGTAAGAGCTCAACCTTTAATCTTGTAATTGAGCCATCTAGGACTTGCATATGAAATAAATAGGTGAATTAATGGGAGAATTGAGCTTGAATTCAAGGGAGTTAAGTTAATTCATGCATGCATGTCCATACCATGGAGTTTTGAAGTTTATTTTTATGAAATCCTCACATGCATGTTCTTATCATAGTTAAAATCCAAGAATTCACCGTGTTTTGAGTTGAATATTGCACATGATCATGGTTTGAGAAGCTCAAGATCAAGAAACTTCATGCATGTTGTGTTCTTGCATTGTTCATAAAACTTACATTGAAATTGTGTTCAATTAGCATACCTTTGGGCTTTGATTTTATGTAATGATCTTCAAAACATATTGTGTTATGAGTTTCTAAGTGTTTTCCAGAAATTTGGCCCAAAAGAATGAGTTTTAGCATGTTTGATTCATGGTTTGAAGCTTGGGAGCAAATCTGGAAAACCCAGAATTTGGCTTCCTCGCTCAAGCGAAGGATTCCACGCTCGAGCGACCACCTTTGTTTTCAGAATTTCACTCGAGCGACGGAATGTTGGCTCGAGCATAAATTGCAAGCTCTCAGGTTTTTGCGTGTGCAGACGCATGCTCGAGCGACGAAACCTATGTTCAAGCGAAGAACTGTGTCTCACGTTCGAGTGAGCATCGAGCGGAGAATTTCAGTAACCAGTACTTTTCACATTTTTGCAGATCGCTCGAGCGAGGGAGTCTACGCTCGAGCGACCTCTCTCATTCAGAAAGCTTGCTCGAACGAAGGATTCTACGCTCGAGCGAGACCCCTATTTTCAGCAAGTTTTGAACAATGTTTTTAAGTACATTTTTGCATCCTCATTCCATCCTAGGCATTCCTAAGCCATGTTTAAGGCATCATAATGAGGATAATGTTATAGAACCACACCAAATCAAGATAGGGGCCAAGTTATTAATCCCGACTGTGTAATTTAGTGTGCGTTCGTTTTGTAACTGTGTAGGTTTGGCACCCAAGGACGCTGATTAGCCTGCCCATGGCCCAGAAATCTGTGAGTAACAATGTTGTAAAGCTATGTTCAATTACAATTATTTTCTGAATGATTAATTGTACTGTTTTCAAAAATGATATTGTTTACTGAATGAATGTTTGTCCTATTTTACGAACTGTACTGTTGGCATTCATAGCAATTGACTGTTACTGCTACTGTTACAGAGATCTTTGTCAATTCCAATGTTTGGAACTACTACTGTTTACTGTTTTGATGGCCATCAACTGACTGTTCGGTCTATTAAGACCTACTGTACTGTTCCGCTATTGGATGTACCACGTATGACTGCTATAATTCCTAAATGACTGATATGACTTGAAATATGAGTCACTGATTGAATAACCGATTTACTGATGCAAATGACTGTTTCAATTACTGAAAGGACATTCATTCTTAACCTCTTTACACATTTGTTATTCACTGGGCTTTAACTCACTGTTTATATATATGTATGTAGGCGGCCAGGCACCGGACCAAAGCTAAAAGCGTCGAATTAAGCTCATGTTTTGTCAAGCCAAACATTGTGCCTCACTTCGAGGTTCCGAGTCTACTCGAGCCAAGGCTGTTTTTGGGGTGTTTCAGATTCACCCTTTTGTCTCCGCTATGTAATGAATGTTTAAGCCTTAACTGTACATTAATGGTGAAGGGGCTAAGTCCCTAACCTGTATGCTATGTGTATTTGAGATGTATATATATATATATATATGGTTATGAGTGTGGTTTTGTCCATGGAAGTCTTTTTCCATTCAGGTCTTCATAGCTCATTGGACATCTGTTTATTACTAATTGGCTTCCGCCAGCCTCTTTATACTGTATTATTGTCATCACTGTTAAGCAGGCCTTTGGTAATCACGAATTACTGGCCGGTTATGATGCTAAACCCTTAGGGGCGGGTTTGGGTCGCGATAATATCTGTGTGATTTTTTATTAATTCCTTGAATGTAATATTTTATTCATGGTATATGAATTAGTTTTATAACTTTTGCAATTCCATTTAAACCTCTTTTAGGTCAATTAAATTCAAGAAAGCTTAAGCCATCGATATGTTTGATTCCATTTATCTATCTATTGATTGCTTCATTTGGTTTCACTTGGTGAACTAAAATAAGCTACGTATTGCTACTTTTCCATGAACAAAAATAACTTTTGTATTGCTTGGATTAATATGTATTTAGTGAAATTAACTTTCATAAAAATTACAGGTTTTAGCAATATTAAGCTGTAACGACCTCTAAAATTATGGATAATGTAAGTTGTCTTTTTCAAAAAAATTGTTTCATAATAAGTATTACACCCTTATTATTATTTTAATTTTACATCTCATATATAATTTTCTTATTATAAAATTTTTTTTCCTCATTTTTTACAGCTAGATGGAGACTTACAGCGAACTACAATATTGGTTCCCTTTACTCATCTTCTTATAAAATTTTTGAATATATAAATTGCATTTTTTAACATATTAACTACTCATTTGCTTTTGTATGTATAGGTTCAGTTCTTCAAGAAAGAAATGTCGATGTCGTGATGAGCGGGATCTTAAAATCTCTGGAGCTGAAAAGGATTAGTATAGCTAGATTTCTTTGATGGCAATATGCTGAGGTAATTTATGTCTCAAAGTATTCCGATATGTATATTTCATACTATTATACTACTTTTATCATTTTCGTAAATTACAAGTTGGTATGAAGACTTTTTGAAAATTGATGAGGTGTTTGTACGAATTGTGGGAAAGAACAAATTTGATGATATTGTCAAACACATATTTTTGTAAAGTATACACATTTTGTAAAGCAATTAATAGCTATGACCCACTTTTTATAAAGCTTTCCACCGATGTCGACTTTGTTGCATTCCCAATATTTTTGTAGAGCCTTTTTTCTTGAGAACTATATAGCTAAGTTTGGCTTATGGATTATGTAGTGACAAATCTTATTTTATTTTTTTACCTCCAGTTAATTTAATAACTTTACTTCTGTCTAAAGATGCACACGTTAATTTGGGACATCTCTGTGTTTTTAGGTGTGTTTGTATTTTGTTTGGTTAAGGTCTCCTTTGTTTTCATGCATAATTGTTGATTTCTCATCTACAACATGTTTCTTTGCTAGAACAGGTTTCATACTCCTTTGTACCAATAAAATATATCTAAGGTCAGTTGCTTCTCATGCTCCTTTTAAAAATTTATTGTTTGATATTATTCTGCTTCTGAAACTCCATACCGTTTGTTTTCCTTTTCTGCTTATAAATGCACAATTTGCGGATTTGAGCAATATATTTTTGGTACCTATTAATACTTGGAGCTATTTGATGTTTCTTTAAACTAGTTTTTGTTTTTGTTGCAATATCTATTTGTAGCATTTCATTACACCATGTTAACCCATTAAAGGTATCATATTTTTAATAGGGTAATTGGCTTTCATTGGGAATGAAATTGGTCAATAGGGAAATAAATTCTTTAATAGCATTTCTTTAATGGGGAAATAAATTTTTTAAGATTTAATATTGTCATTTCTAAGTTACTGAAAATGATATAATGAAAACAAATCCATTTATTTCCTATTGCATAACATTTGTTTAGGGTGCAATGCAATATGTCATATGGTTGCTTGGTCTAATTATTACTTCCATTTTTTATTTTTTTTAGTTTAACAGGAGAGCTCTGTTTTTGGTTAGTTTACTTTTTTGTTTTTGTTTTTGTTTTTTCTTTTTTTTTTTTTGGAGGGGGGAAATTTTCTTGGGTTTACTCGCAGTGTTTATAAAATAGATCATGGTTTAATTACACCTAAAAATCATGTGTTCAACCCTTTACTTGATTGGTATATTCAATTACAACTCTATGTTTTGACATGTGTGTTGGATATTATTGACTTGGTTAAATGGATTTCATATAACATGATGACTTAGTTAAATGGATTGATGTAAATGGATTAAATAGAATGATTATTTTATTAGGATGTTTTTCTTTTATTTTATCAAGCAAAAGAAAACACAACATGACATAGTATATAGCCTTTGTTGTCCTATTGTTCTTTCTATTTGGGAGTAGATTATTTTAAAAATATGGTTCAGTTGGTCAGGAAAAACATGCGTGCTCATTTTTTGTCAAGCACTTCAAAGAAGGTAGTAAAACTAGAGGAGGAAAACATGTTAAGATCATTTTTTTTTCTTTTTTTTTTTTAGGTACAACAGAAAAAATAAAAGGCTAAGCCCTCTCCCTAAAGAGGCCTATCAAGTCCGCAACAAGATAGCTCCTAATTTCCATTGGTGGTTCATTGACCACCAAGATGTCTTCAGGTTACTCTGCTCCAAATTTGGCCAAAGCATCAGCGCACAAGTTGCCTTTTTTGTAGATGTGGTGTATGGTGCATTCACACCCTCTAAAAGAATTTTCTTTAAGGTATTGATACTAGCAACAGTTGATGGCAATTTGATGACTTTAAAAAAAATTTAATTTGGCTATTTTTTAATGTTGTCTATAGTTGATGTAATTGATGATTTTCACATTAATTTGACAAACTTGATGAGTTACAGGAATTATGTTTTTTACAAAATTAAATTTCACCGTTTAAGCAGTTTTTCATAAGCAGTTTTATGAAAAATGTATTGCTATATTGTTGGGATGCTATGGCATAGAGTTGATTTCTTCTTGATGATATGATGAATTTAGTTTTTCAATTTATAGTTGACTGCAAAATTCACTGTTTTAGGATGATGATGATTCGTATGTTTTGTTATATAGATTGTCTATTTTTTGTTGTAGAAACTTCAATATTAGGGCTCCATCCACGATGTAGGGAGGTGTCAATGCTTTTTTTAGATTGATTGGAAAATTATTCTTCGAGATTTGATTTCCTTATCTTTATATGTAAACAATTTCTAAAGATTACTATTTGTCAGGTTATACTTTGCATTTGGCCTAATCCATGTTGTCTGTTTTATGTTATTTCAATAAGATATTTGTGGTTCGGGGTACTACGACACTCACCAATGTATCAGGTGTTAGCCACAAACTAATGGTAAGAATGCTGATTTGACCTTTTATTTTGAATCGGTTTATTACAATTGAGTTCTCCACGTGGTACCAAAAAAAAGTTGAAAAATTATAGTCATTTTGAATTGATTTATTACTTTGGATATGTAAATTGTCACTACTTTGGACATGTAAATTGTCTTCTTTTTTTCTTTTTCTTTTTTTCTTCCTTTTTTTAATACACTTTTCCCCTCTAATTGTCTTCTAATAAAATTCTCTTTTCTTTTATTTTCATAGGACGATGGAAATTTGCACCAAATTGTAATATGGACTCTCTTTACGCATCTTATTTCATTGGGAAATTACAAATCAGAAAGTTTTTAAATATTTTGTGAAGTTACCACCCATTTACAATTTTTTTTTTTATTTAATTTACTCATCTTCTTACTATACATTTTCTTTTGTATATATAGGTCCAATGTCTACAATAGATAAACGTTGTTGTTCTGATATGTGATGATTAGGATCCAAAATTCGGTCTTACATTCACATTTGAAAAGTTTTCTATAAGAATTGACTTTAATTTATTTTTTATTTTTTAAAATTACAGAGGATTGATTGGTGTGCATTGTTTGTTGTTTTGTTTTAATTAAATTATTTTAGAATTGCAGAGCATTGGTGTGTGTGCATTGTTTGGTATCCAATTTTAATTTTTTAGAATTGCAGAATACTAGCTAGTGTTTATTTTTTGGTTTATTTTATTTTATTATAATTGGAGAACATTATTTTACCATTTTAGTTTTAATGAACATTATAAATTTTATAGGTTTATTCCTTAATTTGCATTAAGACTAGGTGGAGTTGTTATTTTTAATTGAATTCTGTAGAATATGTGGTACAAACAAAATTGTTAAAAGTTTTTTAAGAAAAATAAAAAAATGGTATAGATTTTACAAATTTTAACATGACACGCATATAAATTATAATTACATTTCAATCTCAATATTGTTTACACCGTGCCTTTAGGCTCGGATATATACTAGTATATATATATTTTTTCCCAATTTTGTCCCGACGTTTTAATATATTTGAAACTGAAACCCGATTTTTGTGGGCCCTTTAATTTATCCGAAGTTATAATGGGCCTGAATGTCAAATCGGTCCCATTTTCAATTTTCTAACATTATGGATTTGGCAATTTGGGGACCCAAGGCACGGCCTTTGTAGCATCTCCTTAGGGCTGGGCCTGGGAGTGAAGGGATTGCAATGGGTTAGTTGGGTCATGGGCGACTCACAAGCCAAAATATGTTTTGGGCTGTCATCAACTTGGCCTATCTGTGATAAGGAGACTGCATTCGTCAAAAAAAGATTCACGTCCCTTAATTTTATTTTATTTTTAATTCTAAATTAATGTTTATTTGATAATGAAAATTTAATACTGAGAAATAGAAATAAATATACATTTTGGAACTATTTCCATTTCCCCAAAAAAAAAAACAATTTTATATATAAAAAAAGTGTTTTTTACTTATTTTAAAAAATAAAAATTTTATTCCCCCCTCTTTCTCTCAAGCCTTTGAGCACTAGCACCAAGTCTAGCCACCCCTTTCCTTAAAAAATTAATAATAATAATACAGTAGTGATGTCACATTATCACCGTTATATAGTTTTTGTTTGGTAATTGGCTAAAATGAGGTTGGTGGCTTTTTTAGGTACAAAAAGATAAAACAAATTAAAAAATTATTTCACTTTTTATCTTACAAAAATAAAAATAAAAAAGTCAACACAAGCAAATTTTTTAGCCCCAGGCGGCTTGTTTTGAAAAGTAGGTAAAAAGTTAATTTTTTTTTATATTTTAAATATGTGAAAAACTATAGAAGTAATGTGATTTAAAAAAATCAAAGAATAAAAAAAACTACTTTAACCGAATCGTCAAAACAAGCAAAATAACTAAAACCTAAAAAACCAATCAACTTTCCAAACAAAGCATCATCATACAACAAGAAATTACCGTATAAGTATGATTAATCCCACCATATATCTATGTGATGGTTATATGGCTATCATATGTTATAGTAGGTAGTTACATTTTAATTAAGAAAATCACACTTATATATAAGTTTATTATTAATTAGTGATATTACAATTTAATGTTCATGTGATATCACCATAATAATAATTTGCACTCCCTGCTTGGGCTTCTAATATTTTAAAAAATAACTCATTAATTATATTTTTAATTTTTATTATATGTATATTTTGAAAAATAAGCCTATGCCAAACATTTTTAAAAGGAAAAACAAAAAAAAAAATGCATAACAAACGCCACTTAAGAAGCTCATTCTTTGGTCAACTTTTCAAATTTATAGTAGGCATATTCAGACCAATATTTCTCACTAAATCTGATTTTTAAAACAAGATTTCAACTTGATTACAATTTAGGGAATGACTTTCCTCCAGTCCGTGATCGGACTGCAGGGTACTGTTAGACTTGTGGGGCGCAATCACGGGTCCCATTGTGATAATCCAAACCGTTTGATGTGTATAACTCGTTGAATATTATATACTTATAAAAAATCACATTAATCGGATATCAATAACTATGTGATCAAATCATATTTTTGTAAGCTGTTTATTTTTTAGAGTCCATTTTTTTTCATACAAAATTGATTTGATCACATAGCTATCGATATCTGATCAACGTGATTTTTTACAAGCATATAGTACTCAATGAGTTCTACACATTAAACAGTTCAGATTATCGAAACGGCATCCATAGTGGGCCTCCACTGATCTAACAATACCTTTTAATCTGTAATTAGACTAAAGAGAAGGCATTCCCTACAATTTAAAACTAACTTTAAAGAGATTCATTTTCCAGCCTCCAACTTAACTACTCTGAAAATAACCCAACGGGACATTTTGAGCAGAATTTCTCGACGCTCTTAATTTTTAAATTAAAGAATGTTTACTATATATTCTTGGATATTATTAAAAAAAATAAAATCCAATGGACTAAAATAACGCGTTTGGCAATGGGTTAAAATAAGGCAAATGGCACTTTTGTTATTCTATTACTCAAATATTTTTTTCCCTAAATTGTGCGCATTGTTTGTGTTGGTGATAATTACAAATAAAATATTAAAAAATACAAATAATAAAAATTACAATAACTATTGTAAGGGCTGAGGTGCGGAAAATTCGCTCTCTTTAAGGAGATTCAAGCCCTCTGCAGTTAGGCAAAGCCTCACACCGGTGCAGCAAAAAAAACCTTGACTTGTCCCCCCCAGAATACAACAGCCCGACTGAGTCGTATGGTTAACCAATACTGCACAATTGGTTGAACCCAAAGCTTTACACATACACTCTTTTTTATTTGCCTGATAATCTCACAAATAAGAAACTTGAGCTACAATAAGAGAGGTGAAAGGCTCAATTTATAGGAGAGGAAACTTGGTAGGCAAGTGTCTTGGAGAAGAGGAAACTTAGTGGACAAGATTCTTGGAGTAGAAGAAGACTTGACTTAGTGGTCAAGACTTGGAAGACTTGGAGAATAAGACTCAATTTGAAGGATTCTTGGAGGAAAAGTATAGAAAGTTGTTTGGAGGATTCTTGGTCACCAAGAAAAGGATTAACTTGGAGGAAAAGAAAACAAATCAAATCAATAACACATTATAATATTAAAATATCTGCTAACATTCCTCCACCTATTTTAATATTATAGGTAACAAAAACTGAGATTATTAGGCAAATAAAGATATTATGCATCATGGTAGATGTGCTCTGTATTGAACCTCCCTTAGTGAAACAATAATATCTACTCCAGAGCCAATAGTATGCTCAGCATTAAACTATGACTACTTAAGGGAAATAAATAATTATTACACACACATAATATTCCAGGTGTTCACATAAGCTTTAAGAGCCAGCACATTACGGCCTTGTACGATCTCAGGATTCATGAGTGTGTTTGAGAATTAGCCCAAATCTCATAGGTAGCGGCCCTACTACCACACTCACATAGGTGAATTCTGTCAAGGATGCTCCTGTAACTATGACACCCCACTCAATAAGAGCTATAGAAATTCATTAAGAGTTTTTTAATAACTCAACCTCTACAACGTTACAGGATAAATGCACTTACATCATAGGGATGGGTAAAAAGTAATTTAGTGCATTTCTCACGGCCATCATATGATCGTTTTTTTCATTAAACCCAGTTACAGGATCTCTGGTCCATGGGTTAAGTATCCTCATACATGGCTCCTACTGTATTCAATGGGTTTCAAGCCCATCCCCTTCGATGTATTCCAGACTCTATTTCTTGCTAAGGCCTTAGTTAGTGGATCTGCAAGATTATCACAAGATTTAATATAATCCACATTTATGATGCCATTATTCATATAAATCTCACAGTACTGTGTTTTCTTCTGATAGGTCTGGATTTACCATTATAATAATGGTTATTAACTCGACCAATTGCTGCGATGCTATCATAATGAATCAATATAGGTGGAATCGATTTTTCCCAACAAGAGATTTCATTTAACAAATCTCTTAACCAATTTGCTTCTTCACTGGCTGTAGCTAAAGCAATAAGTTCAGCCTCTCTTGTTGAATTAGCAATAATGGTTTGTTTTTTCGATTTCCAACTTATAGCACCACCTCCCAAGATAAATAAGTAACCAGTGGTTGATAATGAATCACCTAACAAGGTATTCCAATCGACATCATTGTAACCTTCAAGTATTACAGGATACTTATTATAAAACAAGCCATATTTTATGGTACCAGATAAATATTTCATAATCCGCTCAATAGCTAACCAGTGATCACTGCCAGGCTTGTGTAACAAGCCGCGAGGGACCTCGCTACAGTTCGGACTCCCTTTTTGTTGTCACGGTTCTTATCTGAACCAAAGAGTCCAAAATCTGGCAAATCTTTGAGAAACAGATTTTTGAAAAGAAGTGCCAAACATGGACTGCTTTGCAGATACAGAGTCGCCACCTAAATATTTTAATGAGGGAATTTAGGAAACCCTGACTCGGTGCCAAAGGCCACGTGTTCCGTCATCACCAAAGTTGCCTCGGCTCGGGAACTTGGGTACGATTGGGAAGGTCAGCTATGAGCACCCCCTCTCGCCCGGTCCGAATACCGGCCTCTACTAACCGTGATATCGATTTTGAAAACGTATGTGTTCTTATTCCGGTTATTAGCCTAGAATTACTATGTTATACGCACAGCAAACAAGTATAGACTAGATGCCTAATTTGAAATAAACATTGCATATCCGTTCGTTTGAAAAATGTGTGGATTTTGCTTACTCCCAAGTAGGCTAAAACACGGATTTCAATGAGTTGTTCCAACTCAAACAATCCAACCTTCACCCACAGGCATTCAAGCAGTTTATAACACATAAGCATCTAGCCACATGGTAAGCATACTGTTCATGAACACCCACACGCATGCGGTATGCTAAAGCATGAAAATACTTACATCGTACTCCGTGCCAAAACATAAACTAGTTAGCAAACATACGTGATCCTAGTTCATGTTAAATGCTAATGCACACAAATGCAATTAGGATAGCTCGGCTAGTCCTAAAGTGGCATGTGAAATGCAATCATTGATGCACGTATTCAATTTGGAATTGAAGTACCAATGCAGTTAGCATAATGTACCGAGCCTGGTGCATTGAGACAATGTATGGATGCACGCATGCATAGCATAAGGTATGCTTAATTTAAATATGCCCTAATCTACCATCGTAAGCAGGTAAATAAAAGGGAATGAAGACGTGGGGTTGGAAGGCATGCACACACTCACACACACTTATTACACAATACGCCCTCGCTCGAGGGACCAAAAGAATATACAGGCCGAATGAATAATACTGAATTAATTACTACAAAACTCCTAATCTAATTAAATTAAATGCAAAGAGAAGATGGCCTGCAGCCCCCGCCTCGGAATGCGTGAATGATGCATGCTTCAGTCTGTCTTGCCTGGAAAACCCGTGCCATGCTATTGCTGCCTCTGTTTTACACTGTCCTACATCTCCAAAGACTGCAAAAATCCTGGGACATGTTCCTTGCACACTGTAGAATACCATCTGCTGGAGGAAATCCCACCGGCCATAGAGAATTTATATCGGCTGCTGATGAAGTTATCGGCCATTCACCAATGGCCGGTCGGCACTAAAATGCTGCCGTCGGCAAAATCTTCCTGCAGAAAACAGTTTTGACAGCAACAGAGGACAAGCAGTGCATGGCATAGAATTTCAAGCACATGTAAGCATGGCTACTCTCCCAATCATATAACGGACTCAAGGGAGTATGGCCCTTGGCCCTTGGGCTATCAATTGTGCATTTGATGCATGATAGCCTAAGGAGCTAAGGTTGCAATTCAATGTGAAAAATGCATGTGACAAACAAATGAGGACCAAGACCCTATCATGTCGAAGTCAAGGGCCTCGGTGACCGAGAGTTAAGACGTGTTACATCACTTATAGTATGAACACTTCTTAACCCTCACACTTGGTTTGACACCCCAAACCAAGTAATGCAATGCATGTTGTGCAAACATGGCTCGACAATGCATCCTAAGGCTAAGAGGCAAGGCATGCCAAATGCAATGCAACCTATCATGGCAAGTATGCAATGCTAGACATGCAAGATGCAAATACGATGCAAACAAGACAATCTAAGCAATAGGATCATCATGCACAACACCTAGTGAAGCAATTATGCAAGGAACATGAGATAAAATGCAATGGTGGACTGAAACCATAAAGGGGCAGACCTCAATCCACCCCAAAACAGTGGCCAAAAGTGCCCAAAATGGTGGACAAACTCTCATGTCAACATGCAAGCCAAGGGCCTAAAGCTAAGGCACAAAAAGGGAGTACTTTACTTCCACTAACATGACCACTCATGGCATGATTTAGACAAGCAAAAACAGAATTCTAGCATACAAAAATGGGCTCCAAAACCCACTGATATGGCAGCTTAAATGATCCAAACACATAAGCATGCACAATGACATTTCAAGGCATGAAATCACAACACTTCCGAGCATTAAAAGAGACACAAATGGCAATGTAAGACCACATTATATGGACTGAAACATGATATCAAATGACCCCAAATGATGATAATAAGCTCATGCTAAGCATGTTAGTGACCCACATAACTAAGGCTTACAAGCCAAAATACAAAGCAACTATACCAAGTATGTCAAACATGACAAAATCAGTGGCCAACAGACCTAAAGCATGACAAATCATGACAAAAGCTTCAATAATCTAAGCTAAAACATGAGGATATACTAGGCTAAACACCATGGCACATTTCTAGGCAAGATAGAGAATTACAAAGCAAGTATAAAAATGCATGCTAAGGGCCAATAAACCACCATTAGATAGGGATATAATATGACCCAAAACACCCAAAAAGGTCTGAAATGGTACCAAATGCAACTACTCATGCATGCTATCCTTATGAGCCAAAAACATACACAAATGAGACACAAAGGGAGAGGGGTGTCCCTCCCCTACACAAGACCTCAAAATCACTTCATCACCACTGAAAATCCACTGGATTTCAGTGGTGAGAGACCAACACAACAAAGTAAGAAAAGCTTAAGAGAAAAGGCACAAAATAGGCCAAAGAGGCCTAAGAGGGGGAGTTCGACCCCAAACCACAAACACCCTTAATGAAAGTTCTTAAGCAAGAAAATATAAGACTTTTTTATGTTATTCACAAAGCCTAAATCAGCAAGCAAGACAGGTAAAAAGTTGTTGCAAAAATGGGGAAACTAAAGCAAAAGTCTCACCCTTGAAGAACACCTCAAGAACAGCCAATGCAGCCCTCCTCTTCTTATCAAAATCAGTCCAAAAGCTCAAGAATCAACCCTCAAAGCCTCTCAATCTCGGAGCAAGGTGTAATGGTGTGTGTATTAGTGCAAAAGTGAGGTCAAAAATGCACTTTTAGGCCTAGAACACACACACAAGAGGAGAGAGAGGGAAAATATAGAGAGAGGGATATATGACAGATATATAGATACAAAAGCTCTGGTTTTTTGTTCAAAATGGCTAACCCTTGACAATGGAGGAGGTGGGATGCTTAAATAGGCAAAACAAAGCATTCTAAGCTTCTCCAAGAAGCTATAACAAAAAAGGCAAAGGGTGCAAAAGGCTCTTGGCTTCTTGGAGAAGCTAAGACAGCTGGCCAAGCTTCTCCAAGAAGCTTGGCCAAAGGGTGCAAGCTTCTAGAAGGAAAGGGAGGTCAAAGGCTCAAACCAGCCACAAGCTGCACGGGGAGTGGTGATGATGCATTCCAGCTGGCACAGCTGGCATGCACCATGCCTCAAAGGTGCAAAGGAGTCAAGCCGGCCAGCAAAAACGGTCATCGGCAAAATAAAGTGCCGGTCGGCCAAATATAGTGCCGACCGGCCATTGGTGTTAAGAAACCATGGCCGGTGGCACCCATAAATGCCGGTGATGCAAGGGAGGGGCCGGTGGGATATGGGGATGGCCAATAAGCCACTCCCTACCCTTCAAGGCAACAACACAAGTGTTTGGTGCAAGACCAAACACAAAGCAGCGAGTCAGAGTCCTGAGGCAAGGCGCGCAGCCAAGGCTTCCGGGAACTCGAGACGAACACAATCATGGATATCACCGAGTGTTCAAGCGGTGACGTCAAGTCTTGAGGACGGTCAAAAATGGGGTGTCTACAGTTGCCCTTCTTTGACAGAACTCGAAAGTCATAACAATGACGGGAGTGAATGTCAAAGCCCAGAGACGCCCATTTTTGACAAGGCCGAAGACTTAGACAAACATGGAAGACAAACAAGGTATGCGCCTGAAGGCAGGGGCAAAAATGCAAGACAATGCACGAAGCCGAGCATAACTTATGATCATGCAAAGAAAAGCTGTAACGAAGCACACATGCAACAGTTTTAAGCTAGCATACACCAAACTACACTACAATGCAGAAAGGATGTAAGAGAATTATGCGATTCTCGAGACGTCTCACGCAGAGGATACAATACCTGTCTAGTTTGTCTGGTTTCACCAGTCGCAAATGAACCGTACATACAATATTGTGCCTGCAAAGAAAACAAACTTAACAGGTACGATTTATTAGTAACGCGCACATAATGCAATTAAACATGCATGACAACGCGAATCGAGTGGGAGGCATGACAATGCCATGAAGGTACAAACACATGTACGTAAAGCATGCGGTCCACGCAAGCAATGAATATTGGACACGTGTAAGTGACGTATGCGGTCCATGCAATCGATGGGTTTGAACATAAGTATGTGGTCTACGCGAGCAATGCATGCGGTCTACGCAAACGAGACATGCGGTCTACGCAAGTAATGAAATTTGATTATAAACAGCGGTCTACGCAGTAAAACATGCGGTCTACGCAAGTAAAGCATGCGGTCTACGCAGGCAAAGATAAAACATGCGGTCTACGCAAGCAAAAACATGCGGTTTACGCAAGCAAAAACATGCGGTCTACGCAAGTATAACATGCGGTCTACGCAAACAAAAACATGCGGTCTACGCAAGTAATGAATCGATACAACATGCGGTCTACGAGTAACATGCGGTCTACGCAAGTAAGACATGCGGTCTACGCAAGAAGACATGCGGTCTACGCAAGTAAACATGCGGTCTACGCAAGTAAATGATACAAACATGCGGTCTACGCAAGTAACATGCGGTCTACGCAAGTAAGACATGCGGTCTACGCAAGTAAAACATGCGGTCTACGCAAGTAATGATGAACAACATGCGGTCTACGCAAGTAAAACATGCGGTCTACGCAAGTAATGATAAAATGCGGTCTACGCAAGTAAAGCATGCGGTCTACGCAAGTAAACATGCGGTCTACGCAAAAACATGCGGTCTACGCAAGTAAAACATGCGGTCTACGCAAGTAAAAATGCGGTCTACGCAATAAAGATAAAACATGCGGTCTACGCAAGCATGTGTATAAAACCTGAGGCGTGTAATGCAAAGCACTGCAACACAATACAATTGAAGCATGTTGTGGAGCTCACAAGATGCAAAAGGATACGGGAAGGGATGTTCCTCGCACTACGGAGCGTCGCTCAAAGAGATACGGCCTGAGGTCAACTCGAAAGCCTACTAATGTTTTAAAAGTGCGCTTTCTTGCGATATCTTGAATAATGAAGGTGCCAAATCATATAGTTGACCCTGAATGAGGGCATAGGTGGTGCATCGACCTCAAGGAAAGGAGGGGTTATCAGTAGCAATCCCGATACTCTGCTGCCTACTCTTCTTTTGTTTTACTTTCCTTTTTTACTGGTAGTTCAAGCACATTGCACTGCCTCAGGCAGGTTTGTTATCATTTTTCAAAACTGTGCATTTTTGCAAAACACATGATGGAAATGAAACTGCTATTTTGTTCAAAAGATGTTATATTTGTGCTTCTATGCATCGCATCGCAAGGCATCACATAACAATGTGAATGAAATTGAAATTCATTTGAAAATTAAGCACTTGCATCGTAATAATCAGGTAGCGAACTGACTTACAACTCGATAAGCAAAACGAGAAACTCGATAAGCTAACTAAGTGCGAGTACAACTCGATAAGCAACACGAAGACTTAAAGAGAGTGAAATACAACTCGATAAACAAATGTACAACAACTCGATAAGCAAATGGGTGCGGCCCCGCAAGAATTGATCACTGGAGGGCGTTGGAAATGGTGGGATTCCCCAACTTCTGAGCATAAACAACTCAGGGAACCAAGGGGAAGACCACCGGCCCCGGGAAAACCACCGGCCATGAGGAATTCCACCGGCCAAAAGTGATGGCCGGTCGGCACTACTTGGCCGGCCGGCCAAAAATGACAGAAACCAGCAGAATGCTGACACCTGTCCTTCATTCAACCTTATCCCCTACAAAAGGCCCCAGCTTCGTAGTTTTTCTCATTTCCACACTGATTTACTCCAAATGGAAGAATTTCTTGCCCAAAATCTTGCAGCTTGGATTAACAACTTGGATGGCTCGGAAAAGCTAAATTTCCGGGGTTTCGGCATAAATGCACTATTCACTTTGGGTCGTATCCCGCTGCATTTTCCATTTCTCCATGCCGCGGCAAGGTTTTGGAATCCGGTGACACATGTTTTTAGCTTTGGCGGGCAAGAGGTATGTCCCACCTTTGAAGATTTTCAAGTCTTAATGGAGTCTGAGCGCAATGAAGAGATCCTGCCCCAACCGTTTTGGCCATGCCCAAGCCTTAGGACAAATGTGTGGGTTCTCCGTGCCTAATGCTTGATCTCTGATTTGTGACGGAATGCTGGATATTCCGAGTTTGGTTTGCCGTTTTTCTGACACTGGTGACCGCGGTGACCGTCATTGGCAAGGTTTTCGGCAACACGCACTTTGTTTGTGTATGCTATCTCATTTCTTATTTGCCTCGGGTTCGGGAGGATCTAGCGTCCGATTGATTGAAGTTACCCAAGGTTTGAGGAGGGTAAGAGTTGCATTGTCATGACTCTGGCTGAGACGTTGATGGGTTTGGATGCTTTCTATCGTCGCGAAGCAACCAAATTTGCGGGGAGTCCACTACTGGCAGGTAAAGTTTCCCACCCAATCTCTCATATGTATTGCTCACATCACTCGGCTCTCAAGCTCGGTTTTCTCACAAAACCCTTTTCTTACTTTTCTCTCATCGTACACCTCTCTATTCTTTATTCTCTCATTTTTCATCCCTCCCCAGATATGGTTGATGGACAAGTTGCAGGTTGTGGACTCTTGCCCAACATACTCAGCCCGTGGTTACTTCTTCAGGCAACGCCTAGTCGACGCCCTTGATGAGGGTTGGTGGTTTGACTGGATGTGTAGCTTGTCCGCGGATCGCATTGCTTGGCGATGCCTTGGCTCAATCTCCGGCAATGAGTACAGTATGACTCGCAACCTGGGATTCAGCTGATTGGCTTGACTCACTGCGTCTTCTATTTCCGTTCCGGATCCGACGTCAATTCGGTCATGACCAGACTTGTCCACCAGAAGAGATAGAATACCCAGCTGCATTCCCGATCCGAGGCGCACAGCTTGCCCGATATGCTACAGTATGGAGAACCAGAGAGCTCCTGGCCCCGCTTCCATTTTCAATTGCACTTTGTCTAATGAGTGTTGGGATTGGCTCAATGAAGAGGCACAGAATGGGCCTAGCTTGGCATCAGAGACTTCGACTAGCTCTGGGAGGGGGCGCAGGGACACCTGACTTGACTATGCCCCGGATTTATTGCTTTATTAGAACTTTCAAGTTTCCTTTATGATTGTAATAAAAAGCAACTTCAATTGTATGCAAGAGCAGGAGAACTCTGTATTGAAATCAATGAAATTGAAGATTGTGGTACTGAAAATTTTCCGCTTTGGTCCAAAAATGGTCTTAGTTGTAAAAAGATTAATTTTGAACAAAGTCAACTTTTATTAAAACTTTTCAAAACCATTTTCGATATGGATCAGAACTGGACATGCCTGAAATTTGTCACTGAGATGTACAATCCCGAATCCCAGCAACTGGAAAGTTGCCCCTAGTCTGAATAGCACCGCAGCGCTGCACGGCAACGGAAAGTTGCCCCTAGTCTGAAAAGCACTGCACCGGAGATCACGATGAATGCTGATGGACAAAGATGACTGAGATGATCAAATGGACAAAGTTGATCGGGGAAAAAGGTTATGGCTGAACTTCAGGATGAAGTTGCCTACGTATCCCAAAGATGGGAATCAAGCCTTACGTAGTTCGGCTAGGGTTCACTCGAGTATTCTCACTCTCCTTTTACGCTCTAACTTTTGCCAAGGCCGCCCTTTGCGGGTTTTCAACCTTGCGAGCTCAGTTTTTCTATTTTCTAATTTTCTGTGCTCTAACTTTTGCCTAGGTCGCCCTTTCGGGTTTTCGGCCTAGCGAGCCTCTCAAGGGTAATATTTCTTCAACTTGTCCATGTTGATCGGTTGTGAGAACTCCAGGCCATCTAGGTCCATCAGAACCACAGCTCCACCCGACCAGATAGCTTTGATGATGTAGGGACCGTCCAATTGGGTCTGAACTTGCCCCTTGGGTCATGGATGGGAGCTCGGTTGTCTTTGAGCACCAAATCTCCTTCCTTTAGATTCCTGGACTTACTTCTTGTTGAAAGCCCGGGCAATTCTGCGTGATAACCCTGAACATGGTACAGTGCTTTCAGTCTTCTCTCATCAAAGAGCATGAGTTCCTCAAACTGCTCTGCTGCCAATCTGCTCGGCTATTTGACACTCAGCCAATACTCGTAATGACGGAACCTCAATCTCAATAGGTAGAACGGCCTCCATCCCATAAACCAATGAATACGGAGTCGCCCCAGTAGAAGTTCTGATTGAAGTCCGGTAGCCCCACAGAGCGAACGGCAACTTATCTGGCCAGTCTCGATAGGTTTCCACCATCTTCTGCAATATGTGCTTGATGTTCTTGTTGGCGGCCTCAACTGCTCCGTTGGTCTGCGGCCGGTATGTGGACGACTTATGAAAAGCCACATTATATTTCTCCAACAAATCAATCACCTCCTTCTTGAAGTGGGAACCATTATCCGAAATAATCTCGTTCGGGACTCCATAGCGACAGATGATGTTGTTCCTGATAAACTTCGCGACATGTGAAGCCTTCAACACCGCATAAGATTGGGCCTCAACCCACTTTGTAAAGTAATCTATCGCTACAGGATAAACTCGTGCCCATTCGACCCTTCGGAGTAACAGCCCCGATCACATCAATTCCCCATACTGAAAATGGCCATGGCGAAGTCATGTTGTATACTTCGACGGCGGGATGTTCATGTTCATGCGGTTTGCATGGATCTGGCATTTGTGGCATCGTCGAACAAAGCCAATACAATCCTCCTCCATGGTGGACCAATAGTAACCCTGTCTGAGGATCTTCGCGCTAGCATTACCCCATTCATATGTGCACCACATTCTCCTCCATGGATGGCCTCCATCAGGCGCTTCGACTCTTCAGCTTCTACACACAGCTTATGCATTCCCAGATGACCTCTTGTACAGTTTACCCCCGCAGATGATGAACTGAACAGCCATTCTTCTGATTGCCCTTTTATCTTTGGCATTTGCCCTGGTGGATACACCTCCTTCTCCAAGAAGTTCCAAATGTCGTAATACCAGGGGTTTCGTCCTGAACCTCATCTATGGCAGAAATTGACTCATACGCTGGTGCAACTTCTGATCAATGATGACTGGACGCATCCGGACTCCAGACGGAATGTCTATCATGGAAGATAGAGTTGCTAGTGAATCTGCGAACCTGTTGTTCTCTCTTACTAGGAGTGAAATTTAGCTTTCAAACCGAGGAATTAACAAATCCAAGGTCTGGTGGTAAATTATCATCTTTTCTTCTTTGACTTTCCAATCTCCTTTTGCTTGAGACACAACAAGGTTCGAGTCCCCGATGACGTCCAATCGTTTTGCCCCTAGTTCTAGGCTGCTTCTAGACCGGCGATGCACGCCTCATTCCGCTTCGTTGTTCGAGACTTTGAACGGAGCTTAATGCTAGAGGGATACGGGAATTGTCGGGCGCTATCAGCAACACTATCCCATACCCATACTGGTTTGACGCTCCGTCAAAGTACATTGTCCAAGTTTCATCTTCGACATACAAAATGGCTTCATCTGGGAATAGGTACTCAACTGCTTCATCCCCTTCAACCGGGTGGTCGGCAAGGAACTCCGCTACTGCCTCCCTTTTACGACTTGCGTCACATACTTTAGATCAAATTCAGAAAGCAACAGCAGCCAACGAGCTAGCCTACCCGTAAGTGCCGGTTTCTCGAAAAGATATTTGATGGATCGAGTCGTGAAACCAACATTACAGAGTGAGCTAACAGGTAGTGCCGCAGCTTCCTGGTAGCCCATACCAAAGCTAAGCAAGCTTCTCCAGCGGAGTGTAGCGGGTCTCGTAATCCAGCATCTTCTTGCTCAGATAGTAGATGGCCCTTTCCACTTATCCTCTGATTCTTGTGCGAGCATACAGCCCATCGTAGTCTCAGTTACTGAAAGGTACAATATCAACGGTTTCCCTGGCTCCGGTGGTGACAACACGGGTGGGTTTTGTAAATATTCTTTGATCTGTTCAAAAGCTGCTTGACATCGGCCGTCCCATTGGAATTTCTTTCCTTTCTTCAGGAGACCAAAAAGTGGTTCACAAGTTAAGGTTAATTTTGAAATAAACCGTCTTATGAATTGCACTTTACCCAGAAAGCCTCGCACCTCTTTTTCAGTCATTGGTGGTGGCATTTCTAAGATGGCCTTGATTTTGGAAGGGTCGACTTCGATGCCCCTTTGCGTAATCAGAAACCCTAGCATTTTTCCCGCTGTAACACCGAATGTACACTTCTGAGGATTCAACCGCAGCCGAAATTCTCTGATCCTTTGGAAAAACTTTTGCAAGGCGGTGTAGTGACCCTCTCTTTCTTTGGATTTGACAATCATGTCGTCCACGTACACCTCAACCTCTTTGTGGATCATATCGTGCAATATTGTGTCGCTGCCCGTTGATAAGTAGCCCCAGCATTCTTCAACCCAAATGGCATTACTCTGTAGCAGTATGTACCCCACGGGGTGGTAATGCAGTCTTCTCCCGGTCTTCGGGTGCCATTACTATCTGATTATAGCCTGAGAAGCCATCCATAAACGAAAGCAAAGCATGCCCCGCTGTGAAATCTACCAACTCATCAATGTGTGGCAAGGGAAAGTCGTCCTTCGGACTGGCTTTGTTCAAATCCCTGAAGTCTACACATACCCGAATTCTGCCATCCTTCTTCGGTACTGGAACAATGTTGGCCAACCAAGTCGGGTATTCGGATACCAGCAGGAAGCCTGCGTCGATTTGCTTGGTGACCTCTTCCTTGATCTTAATGGCCCAATCAGGGCGGATCCTCCTGAGTTTCTGTTTGACCGGTCGGGCCTCGGGATCGAGAGGGATCCGGTGCTGTACAATCTCAGGATCGATTCCAGGCATGTCTTCGTAGGACCACGCGAAAACATCTTTGAAATCTTTTAATAAAGCGACTAAGCGCTCGCGTTCCTCTGAAGACAACGTGGACCCGATCTGGACCAGCCGCGGGTCCTTCTCAGTACCAACATTCACAGTAATGATTTCATCAACTAAAGGTTTACAAACCTCTCCTGCTCTTGTTCAATTAAACGTTGTAAAACCGGAGGAATTTCGTCCTCGTCGTTTTCATCAAAATTTTGAAAGTCCTGATTTAAGCAATAAATCAAAGGCACAGAAAAGTACTCGGAAACCACATTCATATCATTCTCATTATGTACTTCCAAACCGTCCGATTCTTCTGTTACAACAGACTCAAAAGAGAAAGAAAAAGACGACCTGGACAGGACTGTGGCATCCGGGTTATCACCCCCAAGAATACCGGACTCAGACTCAGTCGAGCTGGAACCTGATTCCGACTCAAAGATTCGGAGGAATCAGATTCCGGCTCACTACCTGACCCGGTGCTGCTAAATAAAAATCCCTCCTCGTACTGCCAAAGGAGGGTGCGATGGATGCATCCAAAATAGTTGATGGCAGGCCCGCAGCCGTTTCATTCCCGATCATGGACACCGAGAAGTTATCCCCCAAGCACAGCTGGTCGATCGAAGGATCTGAAAGTAGACATGCCAGTGCTACCCCCATTTCAAGTTCGGTGTCCTCAGACTCCACTTCCTGTTCTGTTCAACCTCACTGTTGGGTCTGTCTGCTCTTCAGCAACATCATCCCCAGGTAACTGTAGGTCAAAGAAAATCTCGAACCCTGGTACGCGCTTCCTCTCTACGTTTAACCACGGCTCTGGGAAGCCACAGAATGGAAAATCCTCCCCCTCCCGGACGAAGCGTCCGTTTAGGGTACCCTGAATGGGCCGGTGCATTAAGTCGAAAGGTCTCCCCATTTGTTTCGCTCTGGCTCTCCCAGCCATCTCCTTTCCTTTCCTTTCCTTACCCAATCCTCCTTGGTGGGCAGATAACCGAAGCCAAAGGTATGGGGGTTGTGTGGCACTTCGGCCAATGCTGCGACGCCCTGGCGGCCGCTCTTTCCTAATCCCATCCTGGGGATATGTTGGAGCTTGTTCATGAGATACACTGCTTGGGCACTGACATATATCCCCTCGTTAGCAGCCATGATGTTCTGTACAACCTGAGCCTCAGCTAGGGTAAAACCTGATATGAACACATCTTCCATGCCATGCTCGATTTCTAGAACAGGCGTGGATACCTCCGGTGGCGGATGGATTGATGAATTTCCGAAAACAATGGCTACTCCCTTCCCATAGGGGTATTTCACCATTTGATGCAGAGTGGATGACACCGCCTTCACCTGATGCAGCCACGGCCGCCCCAAAAGCAAGTTGAAAGTTGCGGGCACCTCCAAGACATGGAAATCTATCTCATGCTGTCCCGGCCCAACTTTAGTCTGAACTTTTACGGTTCCCATCACTTCTCTACTTGTATTGTCATACGCCCGGATGACTTGGGCTGTTGGTACAAAATCCGGGCTTTCAAGCCGATTGCAAACGCCGTCCTTGCCGGGCAGACGTTGATGGCGGATCCGGTATCGACGAGAACCACCGGTATCCATTTATTCCTACATTCCACGGAAAGTAGAGGGCTTGTTATGGTCTGCCCCTCGGGTGGCAATTCCTTGTCGGAAAAGTCAGCGTCGGGGTAGCTCCTCCCGGAAAGACTAATCCCACCAGCTGCTCTGGCGTGGTTTCTATTGAAAGCTTCGCTTTGTCCATGGCTGATAAGACAGCCTGTCTATGCACTCGCGATGCCATGAGCAATCCCCAGCAGTGTAGGAATTTTAAAGTACAGTAATGTAAAGAACTGTAAATGTAAAACTGTAAATGTAAAACTGGAAAGGAAAATAAGTATAAAGGATTGGTTTTTTGGATCTGAGTCTGGGGTTTTTTCTGGGGCCTTCTCTACTATTTATACTGATCAAGGGTGACCATCGAATTGCACTTCCAACCGTCGAACTGCTCCTCCATGATCATCGATCATGTTGCCCCAATATTAGCTCTATTACGCCATTACTTGCAGTTAAGCTTCCCTCCTAAATTTGAATCTGAAATGCGAGTAACCGTTGAAGCCACTCACTTTGTATCTCTTTGTTGATCCGCTGCTACTCAGATCTCTTAATAATCAATACTAACTGCCACGTGTACGAAGGATCGCGGACCTGAATAGTCTTCCTATATTACCCTTATTTCGCCACGCGTCGAATTGTAATTGGCTTGTACAAAATATATAGCCAACAATATAGTATCAAAAAAGAGTAAAAGATAGTTGGTATTATGAATTAATTCACTTGGTATTCCTAATCTATATAAATAAACTAATAGACTATTCAATGTGCAAACTTCACAAGGCATATATGTGAAAATGTCTCACATATTGTCATAGAATTAACACATGTTTTCCAAATATTATGTTCGGTGACATTTCAAGTGATTAATGAAATTTAATTACAGTACGAAAAACGTGAAAATATTATATCAGTTGTCTTTCATTGATTTTTGTATCTATAACTTATATCAGTTGTCTTTCATTGATTTTTGTATCTATAACTTTTCATGTTATAGTAATACATATAGCGATAAAAAAAAACACAAATTAATTAATATTAATTCACGCATGACATGTACTTACATTTGATAATAAATATTAGGGGTAGGCAACAGTTTATCCGATCCACACAATCCGTCCAAACCAACCTTACCCGCATGCATAAATAAGACGGGTGCGGATATATTTTTCCATACAAAAATGGATTCGGGTTAGATCCGATCCTACCCGCGAAACCGCATGACCGCCCGCCGCAATTATGTTTAAAATAAAAAAAAAATCTCGCTCCCAAATCACAGTTGAATTCATTTTTTTGGTCCTCTATCTCTCTATCCAACTCTTTCTCTCATCTAGCCCTTCTCTCTCTCTCTCTTTCTCTCTCTCTCTCTCTCTCTCTCATTTCGCCTACCTCTCTCTACTCTCCTTGCTGTCGCCGTTACCACCACCATCTCTCGCCCCTTGTCGTTGGTTGCTTGCCGTTGTCCCCTCCTTTTCTCTTTGTCGCCATCGCACACCAGATCTAGAGATCGTCTATTGCAAAAAAAAGAAAATGTTTGATACTTGGAAAATATGCCAGATTTGGAAGATACTTGTTTTGTTTATTTAATAAAACAAAATGTTTTCACTAAGTTGGAAAGCGATGGAAGAGAGAGAAGGAGAGGGGTATGGAATCCATACTATGGATGGTTTGATACTTGGAAGTTGGATGCAAAGAGGTAAGCAGTACATGGGAAAAAGTGGGTACTTGAAATTGGTATGTGATAAAGCTAGCTGGGTTGAATACTATAATAATAATAAAGTTGGTTTTTTTTTTTTTTTTTTTTTGGTTATACTTACATATTCAAAGTGCAAAAAAAATGTAGTTTTTATTTTTATTTTTTTAAATTTTTATGACTTCAGAAATGGAGAAGGTCCAAAAATAAAATTTCAAAAAAAAAAAATCTAATTCACAAACCGCCCACAACTCTCGCACAACCACATGACTCACCCCTTCAATCCGCACTGCAGGCGGACGAGGTTTCATTTTTCCCAACCCGCACCCTATCAGGTGGGTCCAACTGTCACCTGAACCGCACAGAACCAATCCGTGACCACCCCTAGTAAACATGAATAACCAATTATTTAGAGTAATGAAATCCACACTCCAAGAAAAGTTAAATTTTCTCAAACTTGTTTCTCAAAGTTGATCGATGTTTTACTAACAAGAGGAATAAATGTTTGTCTTTACTTTCATGGTTTCTTATCAAATAAAACGATTATCCTATTGTTGAGTGTTTTTGATTGCTTTACTCACAAATTTTGAGTAATTTGCAGAATGCTTATTTTGATTAGCAATGCAGGATTTCATGGTTTGCCATCTTTGGTGAGCCCATTGATTGTCAATTGTGAGTTGCAGGTAGATAAATTTGTTATCAGGGAAAAAAAAAAAAAAAGGATTAGGATTAGTATTTAACTAGCTATCAAGCATTGTTAGCTTCACTATATAGTACTAATGGGGGAAGACAAAAGTGATACCCATTGAATTTATTTGGAGTGCATAGAAGAACACACTAAATGGGCCAGTAAAGGAGGGTGGGTTTTTGTATTGTGAGGTCCAAATTCTTGACTGGAGGGGACACCAAAGGTCTTTTCCCTTCTATCCCTTGGATAGATAGAGAGGGAGGGTAGAGCTTTTGGTTTTTTCATGTTGTCAAAGAATTGAATGATGAAAATAGATGGCGAGTTCCTAATCAAATTGATCGAGTCATTAAGGACTTTCTTTCTCGTGATTTGTACCCTACAATATTCTCAGGTTATGAGGAGTGTACATTTTCAGTTTTGGATATTATTACTCTCCAGCTTTTCTTCTCTAAATGCCATGTTTCTACAGTTATTTTCAATTGTTTATAATTAGTGTGATAAATTTATAACATTATTTGCTGAATGTTTAATTATTTAGGATTAAACATTGGAGCACTGAAATGTGTTTATTCACTTTTGTAGCTGAAATCTTGCTTTTTTAATAGCCTTCTTGTCCAAAAGGTAGATATAGTAATGGAAATTCAATTTTGCATGCAGATGCTTAATTATTTATCTTTAGTAACTGATGCATGTGCTGATGCAGTGGAAAGATGAAGGAAATTGCAAAACTTAAAGCAAAAGAAGAGAAAAGGATATTAGAATCTGAGGTTAGTTACAAGAATGCACTACGGGAATTGATTCACAGGTTCACAGTAGTAGCAACTGTTAATATGTTTTAAAAGTCCCATGATTTATTTTCCAATTTCTGATATATATATATATATATATATGTACATATGAATGTTACTTAAAGCTTGACATGATCTGAAGTACCTTGTGAAACATCTCGAGTACATTATTGTGAAACATCTCATTGCAATTGCCAAAGTCACAACTATACAGATATTTTTCAAAGCATTTGGTGCTATGTAGGACTATATCTAATTTTTTTTTGTTCCCCTCCAATTTTCACTATGAGAGAGAGAGAGAGTGACTGATACAGGCATTCTTTTATTAGTTCAGTTTACTACTGTATCACAAATGGCATTCTCTCCTTGGTTGTTGCAGTTTCCCATTATATTACAATGTGACTTGCCACCTTTCAATCCATGATCTTTTCAAATTTGATTGATACAGGCTGTAAACGATGTGCGCATGCCATCTACTTCATTTTCTCTGGCTGCTACCTTCAAAAGAAATCTTCTAAAACTAAAGGAGCCAACTAAATCTTCAAATGTTGGTTGTGTATTTGGAACAGAGCTGGTGCTTCAAGCAGTTGGACATTTCTTGAGCTATGTTTGGAGCTTAAGCAAAGAGTCAAGCTCTCTGGTGCACTGTCTATTGCTAAAGCAAGCAGAACAGTTCTGGTTGCACGTATCGTAGCTATGTTTGGAGCTTTCATCAGGTAATTAATTTGCACAAAAATATGAGCATCATGAATCAATAAAATTAGCAATATATGGGCATCCTGATATTTATGTACTATATGGTTGAACAATAGGAAATAAACAAGGAGAGTTGTTGAATTGTAGAAGACTATGACTGCCCAAAAAAAAAAAAAGAAGAGTAAAGAAGAAGCATAAGAAGAAGAATCCTGTGCCACTCATTCGAAGTACTAGATCCACCCTTGTAACCAATTAAAAATGAAGGTATTGTTAACAGGTGGGTAAATAAAATGTAACTTATAAATTGGTGTAAGAATCTCTTTAAGGATAGTAATTGTCATTTTAAGTAATTATCATTGGCATCTTTAGACCTGTATCCTTTTCCTGGTAGTGATAAAAAATTGATCCAAGAATACAAGAAGAAATTTTCGTACTAATTTGAAATCAAACAGTGTCAAAAGAATTGACATTTCCAAAAATATGATCAACCCAGTTCAAGAAGCAAAAATCCTATAGCCGAAGGCCGATGAAATGAAATTATCAAAGTTGTTTGCATAATTTTTTTTTTTTTTTTTTTTTTTTGCATGTGATTTGTTCCTTTTTGGTGATAATGAAATTTCTTGGACAGACATAAGTTTTAAAAAAATAATAATAAAAAACAAAAAACAGAGAGAAAAAAAAAAAAAAACAGTACTTTTAGTGCTCTAATTTCTTTTATATTCTTCGTCTTAGTCACTTAAATTTCTCAGCTAAAAATTTACCAAATGCAATTAGAAAGATAGTGAATTGATTGTTATTTGTATGTAATTAAACACAAACCTAGTTGAAAAGAAAAAGAAATTAATTAAAAAATGAAAGGCCCAAATGCAATCTTTGGTTTCATCTGTTACTCTATCTATTTCCTTCATATTTTCATGCTTCTCTTTCTTGATGGACTCCACCAGGTATGCCTTGCTTGTTTTCTTGCCCCTCTACTATCGTATACAGTTATATGTATGTGTTGGCTATCGTATACAGTTATATGTATGTGTTGGCTAATATTGTGGATTATCTAGCAATGAATCTGTAACTGTTTCTTTTGTTTTGTTTGTAGTGCTATATAATTTCATTTTGAATATTTAACCTTCATGTAGTGATAAATGATGGCTGGGTATATTGTGTTTGATCCTGAGACAATTTTTACACATGGATCATCCTTGTTGAACGCAAGTGTTGGAAGACTTTCGGAGAATATCTTGTCTGTGGTGAAGACCAGTTGGAATTGGAAGACTCCAATTCTTAAACAACATAGGTAATTCGTGACCCAAATTTTGGTTCCATAGGGTCTTCTATTTGAATTAAAAGAGGAAAAAGAAAAATGGAAAATTCTACTTTCTTGAATATGTGAAATAAGATATTTTTGTCACTTTAATGTTTACAAATTTTATTCTAATTCTTTGTTATTTTGACAGACTACTGATTTTAAGTGTGACATATTTTCAGTCTGTTAATGTATTCGTATAATATCTTCATACTTTAACATATTGTTTCTATTGGAACAATCTTCTGTGTAAATAAAATAAATCGAAACAAACTCAAACAAATAAATAAATAACGTACCGAATTTATTTATTGACCGAATTAAAAATCCAAAGACCAAGTCGAGTGTGTGACACTCTGTCCTTAAGACAGATTCGTCCCCGCTACGGTGCTTACGGTTGAGTGGCGTCTATCTCCCAGGATACAATGATCTTCACAAAATTGTTGTAGCACACCAAACAAAATTGCACGGCGAACCAAACCTTGTGTTCTATACTCTCTTAAATTTAATCTAAAACTAATATATGAAGAATAAATGCACTAGAACAAAATGGAAGCAAAGAGACAAAAATCAGACTCATTTTTTTTCGGATCTCCGGACTGCTAGAAAAAGATTATATTTATAGGCAAATATAAGACCCGAAAGGTTCCAAAGTTTGAAGTGAAAAGGTGCACCAAAGAGTTGAACAGAAAACCAACTATTCAAAGTTGTTTTAACCGTTCTAAGACAAAAAATTTCAAACAATCCTGACCGTTGCTTTGAACACATATTCAAACAATTTGAAGAAAAGAAATCCGTTGGTATTAGAGGTGGAACAGTTCCTAAACAAATGAAATACTTAAATTAAACTATTTGAATAGTTTAATCATTTTTTAGGAAACCACTTTAGGAAATCAAAAATAAATTTATATTTAAATTAAATTTAAATTTAGAATTAAATTAAAATCCCACAATTACAAACTTTAGGAAACCACTTAGGAACCCAAAATTTGAATTTAGAATTAAATTAAATTCCCACAATAATTTTTATTGAAAAAATTCAAATGAATTTTATCTAAAAAATTAATGTTAGACCCGAAAACGACGTCAACTCCCATTCACTCATAAATGGTTTTGACGTTCCGTCTTACCGTGTGACTTGCCACGCGGCAAGGAACACTTCACCTCTTCGGACCCACCCCAAAAGACGTTTGGGGCCCACTCAAATTTGGGCTAAAAAATATCCTATATTAAACCATTTTTCCAACAATCCCCACATGAATGGAATTTGACGGAGAGAAAATGCAACAACATGATCTAATTACAGAGAGTAAGAAATTGAAATATTTGCAAAGGATAGGTAGCTTTTGGCTTTGAACCTTCCCTTGTGAGACACTATCGGATTTACTAGCTAACCAGTGAACATGATGTCTTGAACTGTTCAGCCGTTTGTGTAAACCAAGACAATAGAACTCACACAGTATATCCCCAGACACAGTTTAGTTCTCACTATTGTGTTCATTTTGGCCCTGAACAACCTGGTCTTTCATGAGTGCTCTAGAGAATTGTAGCCCTTCACAAATCTCATAAACCGGCCCAGTTCACACTCACATAGGTGATTCTTATGAAAGTATCCTGCCATACTCCACTAGGTTTACCTAGATATAAAATCATTAAAATTTTACTTAACCTCAAACGCTGCAGACATCACTATTTCATCAAAGAAATGGGTAGGAGTTAGACTCCCAGTGATCTTCTGAGTCATTCACAACTCGGTTGTCCCTTTGAACCTAGATCTTGGGATCTCCAGTCAACTAGGTTGGGTTGCCGTTGTGGTAACTCTTATTTAATAGGCTTTAGTCCCATTCCCTCTCGATGAATTCTCAACTACTCTCTTGCTAACCTTTGGTTAGTGGATCCGCTATGTTGTCTTTAGACTTACATATATATGGAAATAATTCCATTAGAGAGTATTATGTCGACGACGAATATGTGAGACTTAGATTATACATATGACTCTGTGCTCTACCTATTGCTGATTGACTATCGCAATGTATGCATATAGCAGGCACCGGTTTTGGCCATATTGGAATATCTTCAAGGAAGTGGCGAAGCCATTCTGCCTCTTCCCCTGCTTTGTCTAAAGCTATGAATTTGATTCCATATAGTAGACCTAGCAATGCAAGTCTGTTTGGAAGATTTCCAAGATACAGCCGCCCACCAAGAGTAAAGACATACCCACTGGTGGACTTTGAGTCTTGTATCCGATATCCAATTTGCATCACAGTATCCTTCAAGTACTGCTGGATATCTAGTATAATTCAGCCCAATGTTAGAGTAAATCGGAATATCTTAGAACCCTTATAATTGCTTTCCAGTGTTCTACTCCCGGATTACTCGTATATCTACTTAATTTACTTACTGCATAAGCTATATCTGGGCGAGTGCAGTTCATCAAGTACATTAAGCTTCCAATAATTTGGGCATACTCTAATTGAGAAATATTTCCTGTACATTCTTAGAAAGATCAAATTAACATCTACAGGTGTTCTAGCAAGATGATCATCATCTTTGCTGAATTTGTCAAGTATTTTCTCAATGTAATGAGATTGTGACAAAGCATACCTTCTGATGTTTTGGTAATTTTCATACCAAGAATTACATCAGCAATGCCCATGTCCTTCATGTCAAAATGTTTATTCAACATTTTCTTGGTAGTTTTAATCATGTCATTATTACTACCAATGATGAGCATATCATCTACATAAAGACATACAATGACATAACCTTTTCTGTGTTTTTAATATAAACACATTTGTCACACTCATTAATTTTAAATCCATTTGACATCATTGCCTTGTCAAATTTCTCATGCCATTGCTTTGGCGCTTGTTTTAAACCATATAATGATTTAACCAATTTACACACTTTCTTTTCTTTTCCTGGAACAGAAAACCTTCTGGTTGTTCCATTAAATTTCTTCTTTAGACTCACCATTTAAGAAAGCGGTTTTCACATCCATTTGATGAATTTCTAGATTGTATAGAGATGCAAGGCAATTAGCATTCTAATGGATGTTATTTAGTAACCGTGAGTATGTGTCAAAGTAATCAAGACCTTCTTTTTGTCTAAATCCTTTGACCACAAGTCTTGCCTTGTACTTTGTCAATTGATCCATCCGCTCTCATTTTCTTTTTGAAAATCCACTTGTACCCAAGAGGTTTACAACCTGGTGGCAAGTCCACTAATTCCCAAGTGTGATTTTGCAAGATGGATTCAACTTCACTGTTGACAGCTTCTTTCCATAAAGGAGCTTCAGGACTGGATATAGCCTCTTTAAAAGTTAAAGGCTCATTTTCTAACAAAATGTTAGAAAATCTGGACCAAAAGATTTTGAGTGTTCTAGCACGTTTACTACGCCTAAGTTCCTCTTCCTCATTTTGATCTAACTCTTGTTCTTGATCATACTAGTAATAGCATATGAGATCTTTATTGTTACTAGTCTCTTGTCCAGTCTTATTTGGAAATACATGTTCAAAGAAAGATGCATTTCCGAGATTAATAATAGTATTTACATGCATTTGGAATGTTCTGATTTATGAATAAAAACGATATGCACTACTATTCTTGGCATAACCAATGAAAATGCAATCAATGGTCTTAAGGACCTATCTTAGTCTTTTTAGGACTAGGAATAGCCACTTTAGCCAAACACCCCCACACTTTTAGTATTTGTAGGATGTACTCTTCCATGCCACAATTCATAAGGTGTTTGATTCACTTTCTTTCAGGGGTACTTTATTAAGTATATAATTAGAGAAAGTATTGCTTCCCCCCACAAGTTCTGAGGTAATCCAGAACTTATTAATCATGGCATTCATCATTTCTTTTAAAGTCCTATTTTTCTTTCAGCAATTCTCATTTTGCTGAGGTGAGTAAGGAGCGTGGTTTGATGAATTATTCCATGTTCTTTACAAATCACCAAAAGGTGATTCATATTCACCACCTCTATCACTTCTAAGTTTCTTGATTTTCTTACCAAGTTGATTTTCAACTTCATTCTTATATTGAATGAAAGTTTCCAAAGTTCATCTTTGGTTCGAATTAAATAAACATAACTATATCTAGTATAGTCATCTATATAAAAGTGATAAATATTTTTTCCCACCTCTAGTTTGAATTGATTTAAAATCACAAATGTCACTATGAATTAATTCAAGTGGTTCCGTACTTCTTCAATTGAATGAAAAGGAGTTTTAGATAATTTTGCCTCAACGCAAATTTCACATTTATGTTTTGAATCAATGTCAAATTTAGGTAAACATTCATATTAATTAATCTACGCAAAGATCCATAATTAACATGTCCTAGTCTACCATGCCATAGAATTTGAAGACTCAAGCAAGTAAGAAGAAGATGTATTATTATTAATAACTGAGGGTACAACGGTCATTACATTTAACTTGAAAAGGCCATCAGACATGTAACCTTTTCCTACATACATCCCATTCTTAGTAAGTTAAAATTTATCACTCTCAAATAGTAGCCTAAACCCATTCTTACTCAACAAAGATCCGGAAACAAGATTCTTGCGAATGTCCGGTACATGCAGCACATTGTTGAGAGTGAGTTCCTTTCTGATAGTCATCTTGAGAACAATCTTTCCTTGTCCTTCAACTTTGGAAGTTGAGGAGTTGCCCATAAAAAGTTGTTCACCATTGTCCACTGTAGAATAAGATGTGAACATCTTTTTGTCGGCACAAATATGGCGAATAGCACCAGTGTCCACCCACATTCTTTAGGATTTCCGACAAGATTTGCTCGGAAACAACTGCAGAAAGATTGATGTCATCGTACACCATTGGAAATATTTTCCACTTCGGTCATATGGGCTTGAGCAGGCTTCTTGCTTGTTCTTCTTTTGCTTTTGCCTTTGCTACGGCAATCTTTGGCCGATGTCCCTCTTTGTCACAATGTAACATTTGCCATTAAACTTGTACTTTTTATTTTCCCCCTTTAGAGCCTTGTGATGAACTTTCTCCAAAGATTTCGTTTCTTGGTTTTTGAAGCATGTTCCACCACATTTGCCTTAGACTCCATAGGATGCTTACCAGCCCGCTTTTCAGAATTGCGGTTGTTCTCCTCAATCCTCAAACGCACAATTAATTCGTCCATAGAAATTCTTTCGTTTGTGTTTGAGGTAGTTCTTGAATTCCTTCCAGCCTTTTGGTAATTTTTCAATTAAGGCTGCAACTTGGAAGGATTCACTGAGAGACATGCCTTCTGCGTGAATGTCGTGCAGAATGAGTTGAAATCTTTGAGCTTGGCTGATCACAGTTTTTGAATCAACCATTACAAAATCCAGGAATCTGCCAACCACAAATTTCTTTGAGCCGGCATCTTCCAGTTTTGTACTTTTTCTCAACGATTTCCCAAAGTCCTTGCTGTCTTGATTGGACTGTAGACGTTGTATAATGTGTTGTCAAGTCCGTTCAAGATGTAATTCCGGCAAAGGAAATTCGGCATGTTTCCAAGCATCAACCGCAGCAACCACTTGCCGGTCGGTTTCATCCTCTTTCAGATAGAGCATCTTCACGGAGGAAACGAGCCAGGTTCAGAGTTGTAAGACTAGAACAACATTTTCGGTTGCCATCTTTTAAAGTCAGTTCCTGAGAACTTCTCTGGCTTTTCACCGTGATTTATGGATACTGTTCACAACAGGAGAGGGGGTTGGGTCATTGCAGCCAACCAGCAGTATACTGTTTGGGCATTAGTTTCAGTAGCCATCAATTTCTAATTTATAAAACAAAAATTATTAGAATTTACACTACACAGAAAATTAAACCAAATTCAAGAATTAAATTCTGTAAAAAATAAAAGAAAAACACGAATGTAACTTTTATTTTCCAATTAATTGAAATAAAATAAAATTTTATTCAACAAATTAATTCCACACAGAAATTAAATTCTGTAAAATAAAAGAAATAAATATAACTTTATTTTTCAATTAATTGGGAAATAAAATAAAATTTTATTCAACCAAATTAATTCCACACAGGAAATTAAATTCTGTAAAATAAAAGAAATTAAGAAAATAACTTTTATTTTTCAATTAATTGGAAATAAATAAAATTTTATTCAACCAAATTAATTTCACACAGAAAATTAATTTCTGTAACACTTCAATAATTAAAATACTAAAACAGAATTTTAAGTAATGAAAACTCAAAAAATAATTTCTAAAAACCAAAATTAATTTCTGAAAATTCCACAAAAATATATTCTAGAATTGTTAATGACACCAGTATCGTACTACTAGTTGTCAAAAAAAAATAGACAGTATATTACTACTATCTGTCAAATAGCATATAATCACTATTTGTTTTTCCAACCAAATATTTATTTTGTAAATCCACAGAAAATAATTTTCTTAAAAGAAAAGAGAAAAGGAAACAAACGAAAAAATTCTGTAAACAGAATAAAATCGAATCTGTCTTAAGATTGTTGGAACAATCTTCTGTGTAAATAAAATAAATCTGAAACAAACTCAAACAAATAAATAAATAACGATACCGAATTTATTTATTGAACCGAAGTTAAAATCAAAGACCAAGTCGAGTGTGTGGACACTCTGTCCTTAAGACAGATTCGCCCTCGCTACGGTCTTACGGTTGAGTGGCGTACTATCTCCCAGGATACAATGATCTTCACAAAATTGTGTAGCACACAAACAAAATTGTATCGGCCGAACCAAACCTTGTGTTCTAA
>JAPPVO010000036.1:14523097-14543097 GCA_030407325.1 Camellia japonica
CAATGTGTACATGCATGCAAGCTACAAGCTTCAATTCAACAATTCAAAACCAATATATGACCTTAGGCTCTTATCTACCATGAACCATGCAAAACTAGCTTGAATTCACAATTAAAAAGGTAAATGTCCTACCTTAGGTCTTTAATGCAAGATACACAAGCTCAATTTGGAATCTATACTTCAATTCTTCAAGCCAATTCACAAAATCAAGTTGAAATCACTCATTTCCTCTCACTCTCTCACTCTAGTCAGTTGTGGCCTCAAAAATGGCTAAGGGAAAATGTTATGTGATCAAGTGTAAGGCTCAAATGTGTTAGGTAGTGGGCCGCTAGGATGGCATGTTGGTAATTAAGCCAACTATTGCAATTTATCATTATTTAATCTAATTAAATCATACCAAATCACTTTTCAATTAAATATGCCATAAAATCACATAAATTATGATTAGCACATATCACTAATCAATTTCAGATTCGGCCGCCGTTAAGGCCTTTAATTTGCAGTTTAAAGCATAAAACATGGACAGATAGTTTAACAGTCAAACATATAGAATGCATTTAAACTAGCACATTCAATCAATCAATTCAGAATTTCAATCAATTCAATGACTATTCATGATCAGTCTCAGTTCAGCAGTAATCAGTAGGGTTATCAGTAATCAGTGGTGAGGGTTATTACAGTCTCCCCTCCTTAAAAAGAGTTTGGTCCTCCAAACTTGAATTACCTTCATTCTGGAAGAAAACAGGATTCAGTGGAAATAGTTCAGGATATCTCTTGGCCATGTCATCTTCCCTTTCCCAAGTGGCATACACGCCACCATGGTTTTGCCAGTCAACTTTCACTAACGGAATCTCTTTGTTTCTCAACTTCTTGATCCGTCTGTTTACAATCTGAACAGGCCGTTTCTCGTAAGTGTAGTCATCACTCAGCATTACACGAGTAGGCTCAATCACATGGAAAGGATCCCAGAGGTAATCCCTCAACATAGAAATGTGGAAGACGTTATGCATATGCTCCATTTCAGGAGGAAGCGCTACTTGATACGCCACCGGATTGATTTTCTCAATAATCTCATACGGTCCAACATATCTCGGCGCCAGTTTGCCCTTGACTCCAAAACGAGTCTGGCCTTTCATCGGTGTCACTTTCACAAAAACGTGATCACCTACTTCATACTCTCTGTCTTGTCTTTTGACATCCGCATAACTTTTCTGTCAGCTCTGTGCGGTTTTCAGTCTCTATTGTATCAGTTTTACTTTCTCAGTCGTTTCATATACAATCTCGGGCCCAAGCAAAGGCCCATCTCCAACTTCTGCCCAGCAAATCGGAGATCTACATTTTCTGCCATACAATGCCTCAAAAGGTGCCATACCAATACTTGAATGATAACTGTTGTTGTAGGCGAATTCAGCTAAAGGCAAATGGCTTTCCCAATTTCCTTGGAAATTAAGAACACACATTCTCAGTAAATCCTCCAGAGTCTGGATGGTCCTTTCTGACTGGCCATCCGTCTGAGGATGATAAGCACTACTCAGTCTTAGTTCAGTACCCAATGCAGTCTGTAAGCTTTTCCAGAATCTCGATGTAAACTTAGAGTCCCTATCAGAAACAATGGACACAGGCACTCCATGCAATCTAACAATCTCATCAATATAGAGTATAGCCAATTTGTCTGCATTAAAAATTGTTTTGACAGGTAAGAAGTGAGCAGATTTAGTCAGTCTATCAACAATAACCCAAATTGAGTCCATACCTTTACTGGAGCGAGGTAAACCAACGATAAAATCCATGGTGATATGTTCCCATTTCCACTCTGGTATCGGTAAGGGCTGCAATAAGCCTGCAGGTCGTTGATGTTCGGCTTTGACTTGTTGGCAATGAAGACATTTTGATACAAAACCAGCAATTTCTTTCTTCATTCCCGGCCACCAGAAATTCAGTTTCAAATCTTGGTACATTTTTGTGTTCCCTGGATGGATAGACAGCTTTGAATTGTGGCCCTCTTGCAGGATTCTTCTTTTCAATTCAGAATCATTCGGTACACACAATCTTCCCTGAAATTTCAATACATTATTTTCAAATTTAAAATCCGGCCTCGGTTTGGATTCCCGTTCTTCGATGATCTTCTTCAAGAAGTCATCTTGTTGTTGTTTCTCTTTAATTTCTTCAATCAGTGCCAGATGAGCAGAAATAGCAGCTATTGTTCCACTTTGTTCTCGCAAAACAATCTCGATTTCAGATTTTTCAAGGTCACAAAGCAACTCTTTTTGTTCGGTGAGCAAACATGCTAAGTTTCCAATCAATTTTTGACTCAGTGCATCGGCAACGGTATTGGCCTTTCCCGAATGGTACAAAATCTGTAGATCATAATCTTTTATCAGTTCTAACCATCTCCACTGCCTCATATTCAGTTCTTTCTATGTGAAGAAGTACTTCAAACTCTTATGGTCTGTATACACCTCACATGTTACCCCATATAGGTAGTGACTCCAGATTTTCAGTGCAAACACTACTGCAGCAAGTTCTAGATCATGGGTCGGGTAGTTCTTTTCATGCGGTCTCAGTTGTCGGGAAGCATAGGCAATAACTCTCCCATTCTGCATTAAAACACATCCCAAACCCTTATGAGAAGCATCACTAAATACAGTGTAACCATTCGTACCTGAAGGTAGGGTAAGAACCGGTGCAGTCACAAGTCGAGTTTTCAACTCTTGGAATAATGATTCCCTTTGGTCAGTCCAGTCAAATGATATCCCCTTTTGAGTCAATTGAGTCAACGGTAAGGCAATTTTGGAGAAATCTTTGACAAATCTTCTGTAATATCCAGCTAATCCCAAAAAGCTTCGGACTTTTGTAACATTTGTTGGTCTAGGCCAATTTACCACTGCTTCAACTTTTTGTGGATCAACTGAAATTCCATCCTTGCTAATAACATGTCCCAAAAACATAACATGATCAAGCCAAAATTCACATTTAGACAGTTTAGCAAAAAGTTTTTGTTCTCTTAGGGTCTGTAGAGCAAGTCTCAGATGATGTTCATGTTCTTCTTTACTCTTGGAATAAATCAGAATGTCATCTATGAATACAACAATAAAATCATCTAGGAATGGTTTAAAGATTCTGTTCATGAGGTCCATAAATGCAGCAGGTGCATTGTAACTCCGAAAGGCATAACTAAAAATTCGTAATGTCCATACCTCGTTCGAAAAGCAGTTTTGTCAATGTCCTCTGGTTTAACTTTCAGTTGATGATATCCGGATCTGAGATCAATCTTAGAGAAAACTTGAGCACCCTGTAACTGATCAAATAAGTCATCAATACGCGGCAATGGATATTTATTTTTCACAGTTACCTTGTTCAGTTCACAGTAGTTAATACAAAGTCTCAGTGAGCCGTCTTTCTTTTTCACAAACAAGATAGGTGCGCCCCATGGCGAAGTACTAGGCCTGATGAACTTCTTATCTAACAGTTCTTGCAGTTGCACTTTCAATTCTTTCAATTCAGTTGGAGCCATTCTGTAAGGAGCTTTAGATACTGGCTGTGTACCCGGAATCACATCAACAGTGAACTCAATCTCCCTATCAATCAAATCCCCTGGTAGATTATTTGGAAAAACATCTGGGAATTCTCTGACTATAGGAATACAGTTCACATTAACAGTAACATCAGTAGGTACAGTCAATACAAAACAGAAATACCCTTTACACCCCTTCCTAATCAGTTTGTATGCTTTCATAGATGAAATCAAATACGGATGAGGTACTACTCCACTTCCATTAAACACAAATTTAGGTAAGCCCGGTGGACGGAAAACAACTTGTTTTGTTACACAGTCTATGGTAGCATGATATTTCGTTAACCAGTCCATTCCCAATATTACATCGAAATGATCAATGTTCAGAGGCAGTAAATCAATATACAGATGTGCATCTCCAACAATAATTTCACAAGCAGGGTACATATATGCACAAGTCATGGATCCCCCAACGGGTGATGATACAGCTAACAGATAATTCATGGGTTCTAAGGTCTATTCAATTTTCGCGAAAAAGCATGCGATACATATGAATGTGTAGACCCCGAATCAATCAGTACATATGCATTTTGAGTACAAATAGAGAGAATACCTAACACAACGGTCTCGGTATTCTGCACATCTCCCGGTACTAGTGCAAACACTCGGCCGTGCCTCATAGACTCTTTCCCGGTAGCTTTAGGGTTAGGTTTTGGTGCTACAGTTGATGCTGCTGCGCTTGGTGCAGCTTTACTATTGCCCGGAGCAGTGGAAGGGCAATCTTTGACCATGTGGCCCACCTTACCACACCTGTAACAAGCACCAGAAATTTTATAACAAACTCCCTTATGGTTCTTACCACATTCAGAACAGGGCGGTATAGACCGGTTCCCTTGACTAGAAGTAGTCGTTGACCCTGTATTTTGCTTTTTGTTCAACGGGTTGTTTTTGCCTTTCTTGAACTTAAAACCCTGCCTTTTACCACGCCATTCAGACGCTGGTGTTTCAGTCTGTTTCAGTGCCTCAATGTTCGACTCAGCCATTAATGCTCGGTCAAGAACATTCACATAGTTCGATAGCTTTAAAACATTTATTCGGTCCAGTATTGCAACATTAAGGCCGCCTTCAAACTTTCTGGCCTTCTTGTAGTCAGTGTCCACCATATGTGGTGCATATCTAGCAAGTTCGGTGAACTATGTTTCGTATTCAGCAATGGACATGGTGCCCTGTCTCAGCTGTTCAAATTCGGTCACTTTTCTGTCCCTGACACACTGAGGGAAATACTTTTCGAAGAAGGCTCCTTTGAATTGAGCCCAAGTCATAACGGTGTTGGTGTCACGGACTAGCATCCACCACCTTCTAGCCTCTTCTTGCAAGGTGAAGGTAGCTAACAGTACTTTATGTGCCTCCGAGCACGGAAAAACTTCAAACAATTTTTCTGTCTCAAGAACCCAAGCTTCAGCTTTTAGCGGCTCAAGGCCTCCCTGAAAGGATGGCGGTTTCATTTTGCTGAACTTCTGGGTAAGAGCAATTATGTCCCCATCATTAACATTCTGTTCCGGCTGTACCGGAGGAGGAGGTGGGGGCTGTTGGTTCTGTTGTTGCTGTTGCCTTAAGGCTTCAGTTAATAGTTCAACAGTTCTTTCCAGTCTTGCCATTCTGGCTTCGGATGATTCAGTTTCATTAACAGTGCTTGCATTAATCATAAACATAGGAAGTTGCATACTTTAAACATTTAAACATAACAGTCATTTGTTTAAACACATTAATACATATTCATGTCATGTCCACACACACTTTTCATGCTCATGCGATGCCCTAATTGCTTTTCTAGGACACCCTATAGCTCATTTGGACACGTGTGTGCGGTATAACTCGTGGTTAAGTATCGCTCTGATACCACTCTATCACGACCCAAACCCGCCCCTATGGGTTTAGTACCGTAACCGGCCAGTAATCCGAGATTACCGAAGGCCTGCTTAACAGTAGAACAGTAATACAGAGTACAGGGGCATGGCGGAAGCCAAAACAGTAAAAAAAACAATGTCCAATGAGCTGTGACAGTCTGTATGCAAAAAGACTTTTCATACATATATATACTCAGTACAGAACAGTATGCACAATATTTACAATCATTCAGAACAGGACCAAATCCCTATTAAACAGTACGGTACAGTGCTATCAGTCTATACAGTTACACAAAACAGATACAGAGACAGACAGGGGAAATAAAACACCCCTAAGCCATAGCTTGACAGGCTCGGAACCTCGCAGTGAGGCACAGTGGTTGGCTTGACAAAACTGGAGTTACCCACGCTCCTAGCCCGGTCTGGTGCCTGTACACCTACATATATATATGAGCAGTGAGCTAAAGCCCAGTGAATAACATAATGCGTAAAGAGGTTTAGAATGAATGTCCTTACAGTAATGAAAACAGTTCATTGATTCAGTATTTCAGTCATTCAGTCATAACAGTCATATGTGGTACATCCATTAGCATAGCAGTACAGTAAACAGTAGGTCTTAAAAGACCGAACAGTAAATGATGGCCATCAATCAGTAAACAGTAGTGGTTCCAACAAGGGAACCGACAGAGATCTCTGTAACAGTAACAATAACAGTAACAGTAAACAGTAGTTGCTAAGGATGCCACAATACAGTTCAGAATATAGGACATACATTCATTCGATTAACAGTATCAGTTCAGAAAGCAGTTCAGTTAAACAGTCAGAAATATTCACAGTTGAACATATCTTTACACAATTGTTACTCACAGAGTTCTGGGCTACAATTAGGCTAGAGCGCGTTCCGATGCCAACCCTACACAGTTTACAGGATGAACACACACTAAGTTATACAGTTGGGAAACAATAACTTAATCCCTAATTTGCCTCGGTGTGGTTCTAAATCAATATCCTCATTAAGATGCCTTAAACATGCCCTAGGAATGCCTAGGATGGAAAGAGGATGCAAAGTTGCAGTTAGAAACACTTTTCAAATTTTCAGAAAACAGGGGTCTCGCTCGAGCGTGGCTTTCTACGCTCGAGCGGACATGCAGACAAAGGATCTCCGCTCGAGCGTGACTTACGTCCTCGAGCGGACTGCAAGCTACAGTGAAAATACTGGATGCTCAAATTCACGCTCGACGGGCGCTCGACCCTCGCTCGAGCGTGAGACACAAGTCCTCGCTCGAGCATGAATTCTCTCGCTCGAGCAGATTGCAAGCTCATGCAAAGTACTGGATGCACGCATTTCACGCTCGAGCGTGGGTCCAAAATCTGGAAATTCCAGATTTGAACCTCAAGCTCAAAACCAAGTTTGAATGCACCAAAAACGATTCCTTTGGGCCAATTTCCTGGAAAACACTTGTAAATACATAATATAACATGGTTCAAAGCTCAATTTGTAAAATCAAAGCCCAAGGGTAGTTTAATTAAACTCATTTCAAACCAATTTTCAAGAACATGATCTCAAATGAACATGCATGAACTTTAAACAACTTCCAAGCTTCAAAACATGCTCTAATGAGCCAATTCTTTTCAAAACAAGATGAAATCATGGTCTTAAACATAATTATGAGCATGCATGTAACATTTTGCCATGAAAACAACTTAAACTCAACAATACAAACATGCATGCAACAATTAAGCTACAATTCAACATTATTAGACTAAATCTTGACTTAGATCACTAGAGGCTCATGAAACATGTAAAATCAACTCAAATACACAATTAGGAAGGTGAGTCTCCAACCTTAAGTCTTGAATTATAGGCAAGGAAGCTTAATTTAGCAATCTACAATTCAATTCCTTCAATTTCCAAGCAATTCAACAAGATGTAGCCAAATTCTCTCTTAATTCTCTCCCTCTCTCTCTCTATTTCGGTTGAGACACGAAATGAGCTGATGAAATGTGTGCCTAAGTGTATAATAAGGCTCAAATATAGTTCATGTAGTGGGCCACTAAGTGGCATGTTGGTAAATAAGTCCAACAATGCAATCTAGCTTATTTTAATCCAATTTAATCATACCAAATCACATTTCAAATGAATATACCATAGAATCATATAAATTATGATTAACACATATCATTAATCAATTTCAGATTCGGCCGCCGATAAGGCCTTCAATTTGCAGTTTAAACATAAAACACAAACAGATAATCAAACAGGCAACAGATAGATATACAATTAAATAGATATACTCAGTCAATTCAGTTCCAGATTTCAGTCAGTCTGTTCAGTATTTCAGTTGATTCAATTACTTATCATAATCAATCTCAGTTTTACAGTAATCAGTAAGGTTATCAGTAATCAGTGGTGAGGGTTATTACAGTATTGAACCGGATTTTTGCTTAAATTGATGGCACTAGTATTATCACATTTAATAGGGATATGATCATAATGCAAATCAAAATTCTCCAATTGTTGTTTCATCCAAAGTATTTGGGCACAACAACTTTCGGAAGCTATACATTTAGCTTCGGCCGTTGATAAAGCAACAGAATTTTGCTTTTTGCTAAACCAAGATACTAATGAGTTACCAAGAAAGTGACAAGTACCACTGGTGCTTCTTTTATCAAGTTTGCATCCGGCAAAATTGGCATCCGAGTAACTAATTAAATCAAATTCAACACCTCTAGGATGAAACAGTCCCAAATTTTGAGTACCAACAAGATATCTACAAATTCTTTTAACAACACTGAGATGTGATTCCTTAGGATTTGATTGATATCTAGCACACATACAAACACTAAACATAATATCGGGTCTACTTGCAGTTAAATAAAGAAATGAGCCGATCATACCTCGATATCTTGTTTGATCAATGGACTTACCTTTTTCATCCTTGTCTAGCTTAATGGATGTGCGCATAGGTTTTCCAGCTATTTTTGAGTCATACATACCAAACTTTTTGAGTAGTTCTTTTGTGTACTTAGCTTTGTTGATAAAAATTCCTTCTATATATTGTTTGATTTGAAGCTCAAGGAAATAATTTAGCTCTCCCATCATGCTCATCTCAAACTCACCTTGCATACACTTAGCAAATTCCTACACAAGGTTTCATTAGTAGCACCAAATATAAAGTCATCCACATATATTTGCACAATAAATAAATCATCATTTTTAGTTTTAACAACAAATGTTGTGTCAATCATTTCTCTAGAAAAATTATTTTCAATCAAAAATTTACTTAATCGTTCATACCATGCACAAGGTGCTTGTTTCAAACCATATAAAGCTTTTGATAGTTTAAAAACATGATTTGGAAAAGCATGATCTTCAAAACTTGGGAGTTGTTTAACATAAACTTCCTCATTTATAAAATCATTAAGAAAAGCACTTTTTACATCCATTTGATAAAGTTTGAAATCTTTAAAACATGCAAATGCAAGTAACATACGAATGGCTTCTAATTTAGCAACCGGAGCCAAGGTTTCATCGAAATCAATATATTCTTCTTGATTGTATCCTTGTGCAACAAGTCTAGTCTTATTTCTTATAATTGTGCCGGATTCATCAAGCTTGTTTCGAAAAATCCATTTGGTACCGATAATGGTATGATCTTTAGGTTTTGGCACAAGTTCCCACACTTTGTTTCTCTCAAATTGGTTAAGCTCTTCATGCATAGCTATCATCCAATGTTCATCGAATTTGGCTTCTTAAAAGTTTTTAGGCTCAATCTGTGAGAGAAAAGCCAAGTTACTACAAATATTTCTAAGTAAAGAACAAGTTTCAATACCTTTTGTAGGGTCACTTAGGATTAAATCCTTAGGGTGATTATGAACAAAATTCCATTCTCTTGGCAAATCATCATTGTTTCCTCCTTCTTCTTGAGGTGGGAGAATAGGTTATTCAATCTCTTTGTTCAACTTACATGGTTGGTTCTCTTCTTTGTAGATACTTGAATCTTTCACATTTGGTTCCAAATCTATATTATCACTAACAATTTGCTTTTGAGCAGAGATGTTAGTTTCATCAAATGCCACATGTATAGATTCTTCCACAACAAGAGTTTTTTTATTAAAAACACGATAAGCTTTGCTAGTTAAGAAATAGCCAAGAAAAATTGTTTCATCAGATTTTGAATCAAATTTACCTAAGTTATCCTTACCATTATTATGCACAAAACATTTACAACCAAAAACATGCAAGTGACTAATGTTGAGCTTTCTATCATACCAAAGTTCATAAGGAATCTTTTTGGGAATAGATCTAATTAATGCACGATTTAAAATATAGCATGCGATGTGAACAGCTTCGGCCCAAAAATATTTAGGAAGATTATTTTCGCAAAACATTGTTTTACTCATCTCTTCTAAAGTTCTATTCTTCCTTTCTACTACACCATTTTATTGAGGGGTTCTAGGTGCTGAAAAATTATGTCAAATACCATGCTCATCACAAAACAATTCAAATTTCTCATTTTCAAGTTCTCTACCATGATCGGTTTGAATATTAGTAATAAGAAAGTCTTTTTCATTTTGAATTCTACGACAGAGTTTTGTGAAAGAAGAAAATGTTTCATCTTTGTGTGCTAAAAACACAACCCATGTAAATCTTGAACAATCATCAACAATAACAAGACAATAACGTTTACCACCTAAACTAGATGTCCTTGACGGACTAAATAAATCCATATGCAATAGTTGTAAAGGTGTAGTTGTGGAAATATGAGATTTTGATTTAAATAATGTTTTAGTTTGTTTTCCTTGTGGACAAACACTACAAAGATGATCTTTTTCAAATTTACTTTTTGGAAGTCCAATGACCAAATCATTTCTCAAAAGTTTAGCAATTAAATCCATATGAGCATGACCAAGTCTTCTATGTCATAACCAACTATTTTCATTATTAACATATAAACATTTAACATCACTAACATAGAGATCATTAAGATGAAAAACATAAACATTATCATGGGGATTACCAACGAATAAAGTTTTATGATCATTAGTGCTTTCAATTTGTATAATGTGATTTATCAAAAATAACTCGATTACCTTTATCACATAATTGACTAATACTAAGTAGGTTATGCTTAAGTCCATCAACAAGTAAAAGGAGAAATACCGATGCTACCAATACCGATGATTTTTCCTTTCTTGTTGTCTCCAAAAATAACAAATCCTCCATCTTTCAATGATAGTTTAGTAAAGAATGATTTATCTCCGGTCATGTGTCTGGAACATCCACTATCAAGGTACCACTTCCCTTCTTTAGCTTTGGACTTAAAACAAACCTACAAGATGACAATCAAGTGTTGGTTTTTGGTACCCATAGTTTCTTGGGTCCTTCTTGGTTAGTTTTGTTAGATCCCTTAATAATCCAAATCTTTTTAATTCCCATGTTTATATTATTTTTGAATGGACAAGAAGATATATAATGGCCTTTCTTTCTACAATAATGACAAGTAATATGAGGGTGAGTCATGAGAGGTGCCTTTTCAAAAATTGTATTGAGATTCTTTTGTTTTTTAATAGGGTCATATCTAATGCCCGCATTATCGAAAACACATCTTTAATTTCCAAAAAGTATGTTAAGATTGTCTCTACCTTTTACAAAATTTTCAAGTGTTTTTGTTAAATCATCAACATTGTTTTGTAAAGCAGTTTTCTCATTAGAGATAGTGTCAAAATCATTTTTCAAAATAATTTTTTCTTTCTTTAATTCTTCTACATTAATAGATAAAGATGCAATAGATTTCTTTAACACATTATTTTTGGCACAAACTTTTCTATATTCATCTTGTAGTTCATGGAATGCACTTTCAAGTTCTTCATAAAGAGTAGTTACCTCACTTGAGTAAAGTCTTCATCTTCAAGAGCCATGAGACATAAGTTGGCTACTTTATTTTCAATTTCATCACTTGAGCTTTTATCTTCACTTTCTCCCCAAGCTGCTACCATGGCCTTTTTGTTTCTTTTGTAGTCTTTTACATGATTCTTCAATTTTGGACAATCCATCTTCATATGTCCAGATTTTTGCACTCATAGCAAATTATAGGCCCTTTCTTGTTATCTTTGTTATACTCTTTCTTGAAATATCTTCTTCCTCCATAATTGTTTTTCTTGAAGTGCTTTTTGAGATTTCTACTAAACATGGCATAGCTTTCATCCTCACTGGAGTTTTCATGTTCTTCTTCATTTGATGAGGCTTTGAATGCAATTCCACTTTTTTTTTTTTGTTTTCAACATCCTCAGATCCTTTCATGGTGATCTCATGAGTCATAAAGGAACCCATAAGCTCATCCAATCCAAGTGTGGAGAGATTTTTGGCTTCTATAATGGTCGTGACCTTTGCTTCCCAATTCTTTGGTAAACACCTAAGAATTTTTCTTACCAACTCACTATTAGTTTAAGTTTTGCCAAGAGATTTCAAAGAGTTTACAATTTTAGTAAATCTAGTAAACATACTTGAAATAGATTCATCAGAGTTCATTTTAAACAATTCATAACTATGAACAAGCATATCAATACGAGATTCCTTCACTTGGTTTTTACCTTCATACGTTACATCAAGTTTGTCCCAAATTTTTTTTGCCGAATCACAACTTGAAATTCTATTATACTCCTTAGAGTCTAATCCACAAACAAGAGTGAGTTTGGCTTTAGTATTGGCTTGCAATAATTTATGATCTCTCTCATCACATTCATCTTCAGTTTTAGGTACACTAATATTGTCTACTAATTTTGGTATGAATTTTTGAACCTTTGGTGACAATAATCCACATGGCATAATCAGTGGCTTGTAGGTATAGAGTCATCTTATCCTTCCAATGACTATAGTTGTTTCCGTCAAACAATGGCTGCCTATTTGTGGCTTGTCCTTCAGCTAAGGTTGCCATGGATCGAAACTCCTAGATGGTTAAATCTAAAACAAGAGTCTACGCTTTGATACCAATTGTTACCCAAAAGACAACCTAAGAGGGGGGGTGAATTAGGTTTTTACAATTAAAAATTAATAATATCCTAATAAAAATTATGACTAGCACAATAGATAAATATAGTTAATGAAATAAAAATAATTAAAACAAGTGTTCTAACAACTATGTCAGTTAATGATTTTAGCACAATGAAAATGTGAAATATAACTACAGCAATTTAAATAAAATAAAGAGATAAGGGAGAAAGAGGCAAACAAATTTATAGTGGTTCGGCTTCAACTCGGCCTACGTCCACTCCTCAAGCTTCACTTGAGATTTTTCACTATACTCTAGCTTTACGGGGGTGCTAGCAATCTCTTTACAAATGGAGCAATCATCCACAGATTTTATACAGACTTTCTAAGTCAAGAATACTGAATGTACTACACTCTTATAAGGTTGAAAAAAAAGTGTTTTTGCTTTCACAGAAAACTACAATAATTATCTCTCAAAGATAGATATAAAAATGAAACTCTGGTTTTTCTATAAATCTCACACAGGAAAGATGGACTTAAAGCTATACGTCTCAGTGTATAATTTCTGAAAAATGATGTAAACAAAAATTTAAGAACACTCCTCAGAGAATTTTTCAAAGAATAGATGTGAGTGATTATAGATCAAAGAATATTTTCTGATTTTTTTTTGTAACTTGTTTACAATAGATGCTTTGGTATATATAATGAAACTTATAACCGTTTATAGCCGTTGTATTCATTTGAATTTATAGCCGTTGTACTCCATCATTACTAATTTGAATATCTTCCACTCCATCATTACAAATTTGAATATCTTCCACTTGAACCTTTTGAACTGCTGCTGTGTTGGGCTGTTTGAACCTCTGTTTTGGACTGTTTAAACTCTTGATTTAATCAAATATTAAATACATTCTAACAACATTTATGATAAAGGTTTAGGTGAAAAATAATGGGACAAAATAAATTTTGATTCTATTTTTTTCTTTCAAATAAATCATCAAAATAAATTTGGATTCAATTTTTCTCTTCCAAATAAATTAAAAACATAATTAAATAAATCATCAAAATAAATAAGTCTAACATATGAGTATCTCAGTGTTTCCCTAATTCGTATATAATTGTTTTTCGACTCTTAATGTTTATATTTTTATAAATTCCCACCAAGCTTCTCACGAAAATTGCAAGGTAAGCCTTCTTTTTTAGAAGGATATTTACCAATAAATCTCATCTCAGAAACAAGTACTCTAATTAGTCCCAAATTTTTTCTATTGATCTATTAAATCCTATTAATGGAGAGTTTCTTTCCATGTAATCTTATTTTTTATTTTGGTAGTGTTTTGGTGGACAGTTATACCCTTTTTATTAATGTGACATATATGATGTGACACTCTAATGTGACAGGTTTAACGTGACACTCCAACGATATAACACTCCAAAAAAAATTAAAAACTCGTTAGTGTACTTTTCCTAAATATGACAACGTGACAGGTATGATGTGACACTCCAAAATTTTTATTCCAAAAAAAAAAAAAACTTCTTAGTGTATTTTTCTCAAATGTAACAATGTGGCGGGTATGATGTAACACTTCAAAAAAAATAAAAATAAAAACTCCTTAGTGTATTTTTCTCAAACGTAACAACGTTGCGGGTATGATGTGACACTCTAAAAAAATTAAAAACTCCTTAGTATACTTTTCTCAAATGTGACATGTGACACTCCAATGTGACGGGTATGATGTAACACTCTAAAAAAAATTTAAAACTTTTTAATGTACTTTTTTTGAATATAACACTAACGTAGCGGATATGATGTGACACTAAAAAACTCTTTAGTGTATTTTTTCCAAATGTGACACTCTAATGTGGCGAGCAAATGAGTTATTACACATCCAAAAAGAATAAATGGATCACAAGAAAAAAAATATCAGACTATATAAATTACAAGTTCAAAATATGGGACTTACTGGTCAATCTCGCTTTTTTTATGTGTTTTATTACTATTATCTTAAATGTTTATATCTTAATTATTTTTGTCCATGACAGTTATTTACCAATAGTTTTATTATCCAAAAAAATTCAAACGAATGTACAAGTGAAGGTTTTTTAAAATGTCCAATTTGTCTTAGAGAGATATATTTTGTATGTGTTTTTATAGCTTATTTACGTTTAGCTTGATCAAAAATTATATTTTTTTTATTAAAAACATAATTATTACTTCCTCCGTCCCAAAATAATAGTCTCTTTTGAAAAATTTAACTTTTTTTGGTAGTATAATTATTATACTTTAAAAAAATCAAATTTTCAAAATTATCCTTCGATAGGATTTTTTTTTTTTTTTTTGAGCATGTTAATTGTCATAATTGTACTTTTTACGTTATTAATTAATTTAAAAGATGGGTAAAATAGAAAATTCATATTATTTTAATCCTTAGTTTTTGAAAATGGATTAATATTTTAGGATAATGAAAAATGGAATAACAGACTAATATTTTGGGACAGTGAGAGTATTAATGATCCTAGCATGTTTAGAAAAACACACTAGATTTTGCATACTAAATTCGTAGATATGAGCGTTTCAGTGTTTTCTTAATTCGTAGATAATTATTTCCCTACTCTTAATGTTTTCATTTTTTTATGTTTTTTTTTTTATTATTATTTCTTCTCATCTTGATTGTAACCAATTAAGTATTTAAATTAAATTTTTAATTTTTTTATCCGATTTGCTACCAATGGTTTTATTATACAATTGATTTAGTATCGCTTTTTTGTTTCTTGGTGTAACCAAATACTTTTAGGTTGAAGCATACACATTTTATAAAGTTTTAACCGACTCTTTTATAAAGCATACATATATTATTGATAAAGTGTATGGAAATATAATGTTTGTTTTGTTTATGTGGTTATAATTTGATTGGTAACAGTAATACTAACAGGTATGCATTGTTTGGTGTTTAATTTAATTAATTTTTTTTTAAGATTGTAAAATATTAGCTAGTATGCATTCATTTTTTTTTAGATTGCGGAGCACTGGTTGGTGTGCATTGATTTATTTGATTTGTTTGAAATTCCAGAGTATAGGCTGGTACGCATTGTTTGATGTTTAATTTTCAATTTAATTTATTGAGATCGCATAGCACTTGTTGGTGTGCTTTATTTGGGTTTTTAGTAATTTTTTTTTTTTTTAAGATTATAGAGCGTTAACAAATATAAATAGTTTTAATTTGTGTGTTTTGTTTAGTGTTTACAATTTTTTCTTAACTTGCTTGGCAGGTATGCTTCCACTATTTTTATTTGTAATATGTTGTTATTTTTATTTCAATTCTGTAGAGTGTGTGGCACAAGTAAAATTGTTAGAAGTTCTTTAAAAAGAATAATATTTCTTTATATTATTTCAATGCCTTTACCAAATTTCAACATGATACATATAAATTACAACTGAATTTTCATCCCAACTTAATTTACACCGTGCACTAGTACAATATAAGTGTATACGCATATAATCCTAAGAGGTTAGTTGAGCGATAATGATTTGAATATAAGATTAAGGGGTTGTTTGGGGTGTCCTAAATAAGTGTACTTTTTGTCTTTTTTGACTAAAAAATGGAGGTTGAAAATATGGATGTTTGGGTTAACTTTTTGACTTTTTATGGAGAAATGTGTAATAAAAAATTGTAAAAATTGATTTGTAGGGAAAAATTTAACTTGGGAGTTGTGCAGCCGTAATTGTTGACTTTTGATGAATAGTGTTAACTTTTTAACTTTTTGAGTAACTTTTTGACTTTTTGACTATATGCCAAACTTGGGAAGACTAAATAAGTGCACTTTTTGACTTTTTATGAAATATGGGTTGGATTTGTGTTGGGTTTGAAGTGATGTGTTAGAGAGGTGATGTGATTTAAATAAGATGATGTGACTTAAATAGAAAAGTGACTTTTTGACTTTTTGAATTTTTTTGAAGATGTCAAACTTGGCCTTAAGTCACTCAAAGAAGTCATTGAAAGTATTAAAAAACGATTGTGTGTATACACAGAATTTTTTATTTTTTTATTTTTATTTTTTTTTGTCTCAAATTTTATGTCTAACTACATTTATAATTTATTGATCAACCAAAATTTTACTTTATAATTTTCTACGTAAATTAATGATAGGAGTGCCGGACTGCTCCAACTAAAACACGCATCAACAGATTTGCAATGAGTTTCGGTGGGGCTCACGTGTTTTATTACTAAAATCATCGGAGTGAAATATTATTATTTTTAATTAAAAATATGCTATTTTGATTATTTAAATTTGAAGTTGTTGTTCGTCCATTCACGAATTCACTCTAATGATTTGAAGCCTTTATTATATAGGGTCCACTGTGAAAATTATTAATATAAAATATTAAGATTAATCACATACCAGATCCTAAAATCATGCAAAAGAAAAAAATAAATAAATAGTATAATTTTAAGAATAAATTATTAATTTTTTATATGCTTTTTGATATAATTATGTGGCTATTGATATTTGATAAATTTTATTTTTTGTATGAATAATTTTCTAAAGATGAAAAAATGAATGATTTAAATTATTCATAGACTCACAATAAAAATTAAAAATGTATTGGAGAGAAACTTTGTCATATTATCATTCTTTTTTTTCAATGAGTCATATTATCATTCTAATTCCTTTAACCTAGAAATGAAGAAGTACAAACAGAAGTACAACAAATTAATCAGAAGGGGTGATTGTCAAGTGATTCTACCTTTTTCTGTAAGTCACTAAATTCACTGATTACAACAAGAATCAAACAATTAGGAAACTTAAATATTATGGAAATTAAATTAATTTGAATATAATTTCTTCCACTTCATCAGAACGAAAGATTTAGATTAGATGGTCATCATCATCTTCACAAATTCTTCATAATTAACTTGGCCATCACCATCCAAATCAGCCTCTTTAATCATCTGATCGACCTCTTCATCGGTTAATTTTTCCCCAAGATTGATCATCACGTGCCTCAGCTGCACAAGATCAAAAATTCAATTATTTTATTTTAAGAAAGTAGAATCTTTTTTTGGGTTTTAGCAATTAAAAATTCAATTTAAAAAGTCCAAATACAGATGCACTTTATGTTTTATATGAATATGGGTAGTGTTCATTGCATGACAAACAAGTTTTATTATGAAGATATACCATTATAAAATTATTTGTAAAAACAACTGTAAAAACATGGATTAAAAAATTTCATTCAATTAATTTCAATACCATTTTATTTAATACAACATTATCCTCTATCTACCCTCTAATTGCATCATGCAAGATCATTATCACTTAGAAAAACCTTTCAATTAATGTTGACAATGGCAAGGTCAAACTCCCTACCTTATCACCAAAATGTTGATAATTTGTGCTACAATGTATGCATGTATGTATTATCGTGTTGAGATCATATTCTTTGTTTTCATTTGTCATACTTTTATATCTCAAATCTCTATCACAATTATAATCAGAGATATTCATCATGTAATAAAGAGAAGATTTGAGACAAGAGCTAAGAAAGAAGGGGAATAGAATAGAGGATCTACGTGACACGATTAGGCAATGCATGCATACCAAAACTAAACAAGTAAAGACTAGCTGACCTCATTAGCTGAAATGTACCCATTTTGATCCTTGTCAAACACTTTGAAAGCTTCTTTAAGCTCTTCTTCTGCATCAGTCTCCTAAAATCAAACAAAATGTCAAAATAGGTTTGGCAAAGACCTAAAACAAAACTTAGTGGGAAGTTTTAACTGAAAAAATGAAGCTTTTTGGCCACCAAGTAAAAAAAATTTCTATTTTTATTTTTTATTTTTTTAATGGCTAGAACACATACTTTTAAGCCCTTTGTATACTTTTCAAGCCCAAACAGGCCAAGCTTCTTCTTCATTTTTTCTTTTTTTCACTCTTCCAACTTACTTTTCCAACTATAAAAGCCAAGAAAAGTATGCTTGCTTTCTTATAAAATGCATAAAGACCCAAGTAAGAATGAAAAACTACCAACTTCTTTAATATATCAACTTGATTCTATAAAAGTATAAACAATTCGATATTTTTATTGAAATGCAAGTGCATACAACAAAGAGTTTCCACATACAACAACTTTCATTTATACCGGACACACTTCTACAAAAGTTACAATTATTTTAAGTTATTAGTAATTATGTCATCACCAAAATTTGAATAAAAACCATTTATAGAACCAAAACTTTCAAGGTATAGTTATTTGAATTTAATTAATTATCATAATGTCTTACCTTCATTTTATTGGCCATGAGGTTCAAAAACTCTGTGAACTCAATGGTCCCATTGCCATCAGAATCAACTTCGCTTATCATATCTTGAAGCTCTTCCTCCGTTGGATTTTGATCCAACGACCGAATCACCGTCGCCAGTTCTTCTACTGTAATGCAACCTTTAAATTTAATAACTTGTTAGTACGCCGAAAAAACAAACATACATAAATATATATATATATAGAGAGAGAGAGAGAGAGAGAGAGCAATCTAATAGCATAGTTTAAAACTATACGATACGGAGTGCAAAGAAAATGAAATTATGAAGGTTTGATATTAAATTGATAGCAACATATACATGAATGTGTGTGTCTCTCTATATGGAAATAAAAGAAGACATACCATCTCCATCCTTGTCAAATAGACTGAAAGCTTCTTGGAACTCAACAATCTGGTCTGCATTCAATACATTTGCCATGTTGCTTGATTGAGAGAGAGAGAGAGAGAGAGAGAGAAAGACCGCGGGGGGGACAACAACTTTGAGAGTTTGCTAGAGAGAGAGAGAGAGAGAGAGAGTTGAGTACAGCTTAATCCTAGCTGGGCTTCATAATGTAATATATAATGGGGCTAGTAAAGGTAAATTACAAATATATCCCTAAAATTTGTTTAAAATACGAATCATTTTATGTGGTTTGAAAAATTATAAATACGTTCCTGTCAAAAATTTTTATTTAACAGAATTAATTAAAAAAGTAAAATTTCTAACTGTTTACCTATACAATAATAAAATTATCTGAATTATTAATTGAAATAAAATTTTAACATTATTAAAAACTATTAATTAACTTAATGGTTTATTAATAAAATGACATATTTGTTATAAAATTAAAAATCTTGGGGAGCATAATGTAATTTTTAAAATCACAAAAAATAATTTATAATTTAAGTAAATTTCAGAAAGGGTGTTTGTAATTTACGTGACTAGTAAATGCTTTTCCAATATCTCATTAAAAAAATTATTTAAAATGGAAATGAAATGAAGGGTCAAATTATGCTTGTGAGTTGCGACTGTAGTTACATATTGAGATATTTAAGCCTCCGTTTATTCGGAAAAAAATATTTTTTTAAAAATATTTAAAATTTAAAATATGTTAATTAGATTCAATAAGCTTAAATTTATACTATATATTAAAATTTTGAATTTTTTTTATTCACATTTGTAAGGCTATTAAATGCTTTCAATAATCTTATTTAAGTACAAGACAACTTATGACCAGTTTTTAAAATTATTAGGTATTTTCAAAATATCATGTGTTTATATTTCT